>VZSG01000278.1:895935-917751 GCA_013398315.1 Nothoprocta pentlandii | reverse complement strand
CCCTGGCGCCCCTCCAGCGGCCCCAGAGGCGGCGGGTATTGCGGTGAAATAAAGCGTGTGGGCATCAGCTTCGGACGGCAGCGCACAAAAAGCTGACATTGCCCATAACGCGCTCACTTTTGTGTATATATAAAAATCAATATATGCAGATCTGTATATTGAGCATGCATAAGAAGGTTGAAGCTTATTAATAGCTGTTACTTGAAGGGTAGATTAGCTTCTGGATGAAATTTCTCTGAAGAAAATTCGCAGTTGCCTGAAATACAGGATGGACAATTCAGATCGCACATAGCTTTTTATTTCTGTGGTGGTTGGTTGAAAACACTGGCATTTGGTGTTGGAATGCTGCATTCTCTGCAGTGCTTATCATTCTGAAAGATCTTTATATAAGCCCAGAACAAATCATCTTTTGACCAAATTGGCAATTTAAGTACTTTTTTTTTTTTGTGAACTTTTATAATGTACTTAAACTACTAGGACAGTTTTTATAGTGTGTTGTGCCTGATCAGTTTGGCTGTGGACTTGAAGGAGAGGTTCCCATGTATGAAGGTCTGTTCATTTCTCTGTAATACCCTCTACTCTAATAAAAGACATGACCCATCTCTTCCAACATTGCTTTTCTGGTGACTGCCAGGCCACATTCTTGGACCTGCGTGAATAAGGAGGTCTTTTGGAGGTGTGGAAACACTTAATACAGCTCTGAGTATAAATAGATTTCATTCTAGGAATGGAAATTAAAGGGAAAATCTGTTTTGGTGGCATCAAACTTAATGTCCAATTGAGTTTTAATCCTAAATGCTATTAAATATTAATAACTGAGGACATGTCAGTTGCTAGAGGTTTTGTGTGCTCACGTATTTCTAGGTAGAAGGAAGTAATAGTTGTGGACTGCGTGGAGCTAGAAATATGGGAAGTCATTGACATACTCGGTTCTGAAGAAGCCTGTGTACCAACTATGAGAAGTAATGAAATACTTAAAATATGATATTGCATTTTCAACTACTGTAACTTGCTGTTCTAGCACCAAATTATTTCCCCAAAACAATATATAAAATTATTAAGGAACTTAATGGTTTGAGCCGTCAGGTTCTTACTTGAGTCCAAATCTTAGCTGGCTAATGTTCCATCTACTTAAATTGTAACCATTAGAAACAGTCTGCGTTTTTTAAATTGTGTTGCAAGTATGTAACATTATAGATTCCTATTAATTTTTCGCTTTCCTCTTGATTATCTAGTTTTGTGCTTGCTTATTTTTTTCTCTCTCTCAAGTAATTCCATTTACCATCAGTTATAAGAAGATGCAGGTTCCTGACCACTGATTTAGTGGATATTTTTGTAAGGTTATGTGTTAGGTTGTAGAAGCGTGGGGCATATGTAAAAAGCGTTCAGTTTACTTCAGGCTTTGGGAAGATGAGGAAAGGCACGCTCTTTGAAATCCCCAACAAAAGATACTATAGTTCTATTCACCATTGTTATTCAGGGACAACAGGCTGAGCTTTTTTTCTTCTTTCCAATGAAGAATGGAAGTTAAGTGTATTTCTGGAAAATATAGAATGCTTATCACCAAGATAAATTCTTGACACCAGGTAGGAGAAAGGGTTTAGTCGCTGAAAGACTCAAGGGGCCACAAGATAGGTATTTGAAAGAATCACCTTTTGATAACTACATGTAGACTTCCTACCTATTAACAACTAACTAAGACACACGGAATAGAAAGTGGAAATGGTTTCCATTAGGTCTTACCTATCATCTTGAAGTAGGAAGCTATATTCATGAAAGTGAGGCACCAGTTATATTCTTTTCATTTCTTCTGAGGAAGAGTGAAGGTAGCTTTTTTTTTTAACATGTTTCCATTCTGCCAGACTGGGTTTCGGAAATTGCTGCATTGTTTTGATTGTCTGGAGTAGTTTAGATGAGTTGTACCCAAAGATTAATCCTTTTCTATAAATAGTTTGATCTGATAAAATCAACAATGTTTATAGTATTCCAAGGGAGAAATCAAAATCCTGCTAACTATAGATTGTTGTTTTTATTGCATGCAACTGTAGCTTAGACTAGTTAAAAATCTTTGCGTGATTGTTATGGGGGGGACCACAAACGCTTGGTGTACTAGTATACTATGGAACGATCTTCCTGAGACTGGTATTTCAGGATTTGCTGGGCCTTTATGCATGTGGACTAGTGCCTATCTAATAAGAACAAGCCTAAAGGCTCTGTTGTATTTCACTGTTGATATCTGAAGAACTTAACAGCTATTTACAAACCCTGTATAATGTAGCATGATAGCTAAGTATGGTCACCTAGGTGTCCCAGTTACTTTGCTGATGTATCTTGTGTTTTGCTTGGTTGCCTAGGTAATAATGGCAATGTTGTTAGCTTGCCAGAAATGTCTTCTAAACCTAGCAATAACTTGTAACCATATCTACGTTATACATAACTCTTTGCTTTCATAAATGAATTAACAGCTGTGTAATAGTCCAGATTAAGTTATTCATAGCTTAATGTGTGCTATATATTTTTTCATTGACAAATTTTGTACTGTAATTACTTGGTTAGTGTAAGTTCTGAAGAGTAGGTGTTCCAGATCTACAGCATATAATCTGTTGATTAGTAGTGAGTTGGTAGTGAAGGTTCGGTAAAGCTTATTGCTGAATTCTTTAATGGCTGGTGGGCAGAAGAGAAGGGAAATCTTTATTGCCAGGTGAGATTCCTGCTGCCCTCTTGTTGGTAATTTAGAGGAGGAGGAAAAAAGTGCTGGTTTGGAGTGCTGTCCTCTTACCTTAAGAGGGCAATGGTCTGTCTTCTCTCAATATTAATAAGTGCCCTTTATCACAGAAGAGGCGGTGTGTTGCATTGCTCAGGAAGGTGGAATGGCACTCTAAAGACGCACAAAAGAATGAATTGAATCTGTGGATGGAATATCCACTGATGATTTTAGATGCTATCTAGTACAGGTGGAGGGTGAGTTATCAGAGTCTTCCCTTGAAATATTAGTCTGTAGTTGAGTGGTCTGAAGATAACATTTAGCTTTTGGAAAAAGATAAGCTGCTTGTTTACGCTGTGTAGAAATAGACACTATTGCTATCCAAAAAGGTAGAACTGAGTGAAGGGCTGATACTGTCAAACAATTCCCGGATGTTTTGTTGAAACCTTGCTTTCTGCAGCTTTTGATCAATAACAAATTTCTTGGTTACACTTGCTTTTGGATTTGTCATCAGTGTTAACTGCGGTAGTTTAAAACTGTTTTGGGGCTATACTGATCTGTAGCACATGTCTTTTTAATAGTGTATTTTTTGCAACTTTTGTACCTTCAGCAGCTTTTCAATGCTTTCAGTTCTACAAAATTCTATAAGACAGTTGTGCTGTTGTTAGTAAGACTGGATTTTTTTAATTGATGAAATGGGAGTGAAAGATGTGTATCTTTTAGTCTAGTTTTCCAGGTAATTTCAGGTGTAGTTTAAGGCAATTCCCATTTGTTTGGGTTTCTAATAGCTTAGGTCTAAATCCGTGTCCTCTTCCAGATCTACTTGTGGTAAAGCTATTGCCTCCCCAGGCCTTGTGGTAGAGCTGCTTCTGTGATTGCTCCTTAGCCATTTTTGATTAGTCATCTGTCTTACCTTAAACAATGTAGTAACAAAACCTGTCTGGGTTTTGTTGGCCAGAGTTAAGGAGGACTCATAAAGCAGCTGAGCTAAAAACTGAAGGAGCAATGACAGAATTTTTGTCTTCATTTAGGGACTCTTAACCACCACACACATTTTCAATAACAGTTGTTACTGTGTTTAAGGCAGTATACCAAGCTGGAAAAACAGGTAAGGTATTCCTGATCAAAGATAAATACTGGAGCTTGACTGCTCAGTAATCAGATCTTCAGTATTTCAGCTGTGTGTATATAAAATACCAATATATAAAATTCAAATATGTTGCATTACATGCTTGCTAGTTGGTTTTGGAGTATGCTTTTGTACTTGGAACCCATACCTATCCTCCAGCTTTCTAGTCAGTATCCTGGTTGTGCCTGTAACATAAATGTGTTCAGCTGTTCAGAGTTTAGAGCGGTAAGCAAAAGACAACCTTCTGAACTTACTCCCATGAATATGATCTAATGAAGCTGCACTGTAAAACCCTTGTTACTGCTAATGCTGTGTTGGATGAGCATAAAGCTCCTTTAAGTAGCTGACCAGCTCTAGTAGTTAGCACAAATTCTTCTTACAATTTTGGATCCATTAGTTTAAACCTGTGGTATTTACCATCAACTGGGAAAGGTAACAAAGAGCTAGGGCATAGCTCATTTTGAAATAACTTTAGTCTTTTTTTTTTCTTTTTTCCCCTTTAAATAAAGAATTCAAGCAACATGAAACAAGTCCAGCTACCTTCTACTGACAGAACTTGAAGCCCATTCCCACATGAAGGGTTGGCTTTGTGTCATCACTGTTGCTATGATTCTTTAGAATGTCCCTGTAGAGAGAAAGGTATCTCTCCTGAGCACCTCCACCATTTTTAGAAAGATTTTTCTAGATTTTTTTTCTTTTTAAAATTTGCTTTAATTCAGAGTTGAAGGCACCAGAGTCTCTTGTATGGTCCAAAATAATGATCAGTTCTTTCAGAGAAGCCCACTTCTGTCCCTTGTTTTTCTACTTGGCCTGATCGTCTATTGATACTTAGCAATTCCCTTTTCTTCTCCCAGATCTGACTCCAAATAACTCTGTATTTGAAAGCAAAGTCCACTGCTTGTTTACTTCCCTGTAGAGCTCCTAGAATTCATAGGGAGGGGGGAAGGTCAGTTCTCATAATCTTAGAACACTGGCACTAGGATTCATCTTTTGGTTATAGCAATGTCTTGTTTCGTTAGTCTCCTTTTTAGCAATTTCTATTTTTATAAGGTAGTTAAGACTGTTGCTAAGTTGTGGAGCACTGCAGAAGGTGCTCTGATTATGTGCTGTGATACAGGAATCTCATTGAATATTACACATTTGGGGAGTTGGCTTTATTGCACTTACAAGTAGTCATTGGTATATCTATAGGATACAGTACTTCCATTTTGAATTGTTAACTCTCTTTGTTACTTTGCTGTTCTATCTTATTCCAATCTTAATTTCTGTTTTCTGTTGATCATATGCATCCCATATTTCTATCATTATATTCTTACCAATACTATTTAAGAAAATAAAGGCCTTACAGATGCCTAGGCACCACGCTGACGCATGCATTCTTGGCAGCTATGTTGTGACGTATTGTTGAGACATTCTTTGTTTTGCTTCATTGACTTCTAGATTCTCGATATTGATAGTAGTGAGCATTTAGTTTCAAAATGCAGACTTAGGCATTACTTATAAGCCCAGAGAAAAAAAGCACATCAAGGTGTCTTCTAGTTCAACTCTGGTAAAAGTTTTTTTGCTGCTGTTGCTCCGTCTGTTTTGGTTGAAAACCTGTTTTTACTTGTTAGAATAGTAAGTAGTTAAATGCCATTGTGGAGCTTTTTGAATATTACTTTTATTTCTAGATTCCATTTCTCATTCACCTCCAACACTTCAGAAGATTCTTAAGTTCAGTGTAAGTTAATTTTCCTTTTTTTCTGTGATATATATTCCGACCCCTGGCTTAACATTTCTCAAAAGGATGATATTGGAGGCTTGATTTCTCTATGTTTAAGACATAAGGTGAAAGAAAATATCTTTTGCTTTAGAAGGAGGTAATACAGACTTAGGTTTAAACATGGTTTCCTTTTTTTTCATTTGTGAGAAGATAAAAGTTTTAAGTTGAATGTGTTTGCCTCCCTTTACAGAAGACTTGCTGAGTATAATGGGATGACCTCTTGCTTGGAATTGGAATCCAGTCCAGGTCATGATTTTTGACCTGGTAAAACTAGTCTTCATCCCAATTAGCTGATCACTGTGGCTTTAGTCATATCCTGTGCACCTCAATGACAGGAAATTAGGGGTGTGGTTGAAGACTTCGATCTGGTTAAAATATGGTAACTGCAAATACCTATTTTTTCCTAGCTCCAGCATAATGTCTCTGCAAGCATATTTTATTAGATAGCCTGGCAACTTGTAGGTGTGAATTCTGGCCTAAGAACAACACATCACAGATTGTAATGCTGAATTTGGAATTATGTTGTATAATTAAAATAATCATATCTTGTTTCCTGAATTGCTGGTAGCTCAACATTGTGTTTTATAGCATTGATTTAGTGTTGTTTGGCAGCTTTAAGCACTCTTTTACATCTCCACAAAACCACAGTGATGTTTATGAGAAGGAGTAGGACAAATCAAGAAGTATCTGGAATGTTCTGCCAATACAAAGGAGTTGGAGCAGAGATGAATTTAGGGGAGTTCTTCAGAAATGGTCAGGTAAATGAATTCTGAGATACAGTATTCTGGTACTCTTGAGGCAAATTTGCTTGTCCACAACATGCAGTAAGTTGAGAATGGATGTGTCACTGCTGGATTGCAGCTCTTAAGGCCCTCAGTTTTGAGCCTTAACATTTGTGTCATTAGCTAAAAGTTGAAGCTGAGAACAAAAGAAGTCGGAGGTAGCTCTGCATGTGAAACTCCTGCCTTTTATTAAGAAAAACTGCAGAGATAAGAATAGTATGGTAGCAGCTTTAAAAGTCATAACACTTTTTTTTTTAAAACTGCCATTTACACATTACAAGGTAGATGTGGATCCTGCACTGCCTTAAAATGTGGATCCTGCACTGCCTTAAAATGTGGATCCTGCACTGCCTTAAAATGAAGGTAGTCTTTTTTTATAGAAAATATGCTTGGCAGACAAAGTCAACAAAACAGTGCTTTGCTGCTTGTCCTACCATTTGTGAAATATGTAGCAGTCCAGGAACATTTAAATACCAGATTGTGCTTTTATCCGGTAATACTTCGGCTATAGTAAGGTGAAGACTTGCTGTTTTCTTGTCTGTTTAAGCCATTGTTTTTACTCTTGCTGCATTTTGGGTTGGCCAGAGATTCTATGAAGTTGTGCTTTTTTACTCTAGAAAAATGGCTGAGTAAGCAGCTGTCTGGGATAGTGTGAATGAACTTCAGGCACTGTGGCTGAGCTGAGGCGTTTTTGATACGTGCTTAGTGCTTGAACTTTCAGGTTGCCTTGAGTAAAATGCCTGACTTCGCACCTTGGCAGTGATTATTTATGACAGTTCTCATTTTTTACTTGGTTTTACTTGTTTCTGATGTTCTTGTGAATTTGTAAGCATCTCCTAAGGGCATATATTTTTTCTTTCTATATATGATGAATAGTAGAGTTTTGTAATTCCAGTGTAAAGTGTATGTTGTTGACGTCGAGTTGTTGTTCAAGTTCATTCAACTTTTTTAATTGGTAAAATATTTTGATAAACGCGTGGGTCACATACTGAGATTAGAAAATACTAACCAATACAGATGGTCAGTGCTATCTTAATGTTCACAAATAAGTGAAAAATGCCTGAGAAATTAAGGCAGTGCTAAGTGCTCAAAAAAAAGTTTCAGAATTGCATAACTGTTTATCTAGTGATAGGCAGTGAAACTTGAATGTTTCAACATGCTGATGTCAAAATTTTGATAAATATTGCAGTGCTACCCATCTTGGCAATAGGTCACTCGGTTGAGTGTCAGTCTTCTCCCTTTCTTCCTGCTTTGGAGGACTTGGTCAGGGAGTGCTTATCTGTTGCAAAGGCTGCTGAAAAGTTGTACCCCTTCCTTTCCATAGGGAAGTGCAGGGAGAGCTGCTGGCAGGGAGTCCTGTCTGCTTTGGAAGGAGACCTGGCAGGGAGTTGGGTAAAGTGGCTGTGCAAGTTGCATCATCCTGGAGCTCTGGGGAGAGATGGGGAGAGAGGGAGTAGAACCAGGTGAGATTGCACAGGCTGGTGTTTGGTCCAGTACAAGGTCAGTGTTGCCAGAAACCCAGCTCAATGTATTAACATGGGCTGTTGCTTTACCCTTTTATAGGAAATGATTTGCAGCAGAACTTGGGCGATGTATTATGGACCTCAGGGTAGCTTGTTTTCTGGGATTTTTTTTCCTGCTTTCAGATGCTGTGACATTTGTTTGAACAGGGAAGTACACTTGCAATCCAGTGTAGCTATTTTTATTGGAAGGACTGTAACGGGCTCAGCAGTTCATATGACAGTATTTCATGAAACTTGCTGCAGAACACAGAAATATTTCAGTTGTTACGCTAGCATTGTAATGTTGTAGGATTTGAATAGATTGATATTTGCAAGCTGACCTGGAACAGTCTTTTTCCATCAGAGTAGCTGTCTGATATAAGAATATGGCCATATGGGTAAGATATCCAAGTGATTTAATTTTTCAAAAACTGAGGAAGTGACAACCCTAATGCTGCAAGCAATGCCATTCTAGACTCTGTCGACATGAAAATTGCATACCTTTGAAGAGAAAAAGATCTATGTTCTTAAAGCAGGGCTCCCAGTGTGGCAAGAGAATGAATATGGGAGTGGGAAGCATTTCTAATTAAATATCTTTCATGTGGAGGTCCTGTAAGTGTAACTTTCTCTGTCAAAAGGACCATTATAGAAGCTTTCACAGATTCAGATGGCTGATGCTTCTGTGTGTGCATTAGGGGTATATTAATAATGCTGAGAATATTTTAACACCTTCAAAACATCCGGTGAGTGTCACTGCATTAAAATGAATTTAAGTCAGACCATCTTAAAACTAGTTTTTTAGTGTCTGTCACAAGTCATCAGTGACCTGTCTTTAGTACTAGGCACAGCATGAGTGGAAACTGTCATCTGAGATTGAATTTTAATGTAAATATGTCTACAAAATGATTTAACAGTTACTCATGCTTCAATACGTAAAGCTTTGTGCTGTACAAGACACTTACCATAATATTGGTTTTTGCCTCCTCTCCCCCAGTGTTGAGTGAATCCCACTGAATTTCTTGCATTTTCATCATTAAGTATTTGTTGCTGATGCTTTTCTTGTTTGGAGTGGTTACTGTGGTGGTAAGCCTGGATAATACCTAGGAATAGGGATATTTGGAGTTGGAGGGGAGGACAGGGGCCATCGCTGTCCAGCTGATGGATAGAATGGAAACTGGGACACGGCAGTATGGCTCATTCCAATAGCCGGTATTTAATGTACTGATTAGATTTCAGTGTTCCTTTCCTAGACCTTAAAATCTAATGCTGTCTAAACAATTCTGGATATATTCTGCAGTTCTTTCAAAATACTTTCTGCTTGGCTTAGCAAAACAAAACCACAAGGTAGTATGCTGCTTAGCTGTTAGATTAGCTTGAGAAGTATTAAGAAAATGACCCTTAAATGAATGTGGCTTATTCACATGGCTCTTCCATCAGTCTTGTAATACTGACATATACTTTAGAATAGTTTGGATTCAGCATGCCTTATAAAATATTTTTGGTGGTATTTTTGTGGTATTTTTATTGTGTCTGGGAGCCCTGTAAACATCTTGGGTTATAAAACATATCGTAGTTTGTGTATTCTGTTGTTATTCCAGTAATAAGGTTTTAAAAAGAAAAGATTCTTTGGGTAGGTAAACTGGTGATTAAATGACTTGAAAATCTTAGTAGAGGCTAGCTCCTGAACTTGCTTCTATTTATGTTTCTGATATCCTCTTGATTTACAAATTGACTTTGGTATGTGTTTGGTGTCTCTTTTGAGAACAAACTAACAACTGGCAATGTGATATGATTAACACGTTCTTGTGTTATTTTAAAATTACCTTTTTGATGCTATATTTAGCTAGTGCCTCTTCATCAAATTGCTGTTGTCTGCAACTTTTATGTAGGCAGTTTCAAAAAAAAAAAAAAAAAAAAGACTATCTGCAGTAGGTATCTGTTCAGATGTCAAAAGCACAGTAGAGTTTCTCACATGTACTTAAACACAAAACTTGCTCCAAAGGCTTTTGCAAACAATCTACCTGCTTGGCAGTTGCTGTTACTACTCGGTATAACTTGCATTCTGCTTGTGCTTCATTTCTTATCTTTTTTTCTTCATTTTTAGGCTAAAGAAATTTTGACAAAAGAATCCAATGTACAAGAAGTGCGATGTCCAGTCACAGTCTGTGGAGATGTCCACGGACAGTTTCACGACCTCATGGAACTTTTCAGAATTGGAGGCAAATCACCAGACACAAATTATTTGTTTATGGGGGACTATGTTGACAGAGGCTATTACTCAGTTGAAACAGTCACATTGCTGGTAGCTCTTAAGGTAACTTTTCCTGAACTGTATGATTCTAAATGACTTTCATAACTACTTTACTTTACATTTAATCTTTATTAAGAATATACTATGCTTATTTTATAGGTATAAAGAAAATGAAATGCTAGCATTCTCACTGTTCTAAGATAGATATTTCTGAAAATCTAACTTTCAGGTGCAAGGGTATATAACTTTCTAAAATAAGTTCTCTGTATGTATGTGTGTGTTACTTAAGCTAGAATAAGTAAAGAAGCATACACAGTCTTTGCATTTAAGAAATCTAGCAATAGCAGCTTTTTGAAACTTACAGCTCTTGCATTACCAAGCAAGGAATACTGGGTGGTTGTAGTGGGTGTAGATGTTATACTTGGAAAGACAAGCATAAGGCCTGTGGGTTAAAAGAGCTGAAATATTACAAAGATAAAGAATTGTTAGAATTCTGAAAATGAGCTTCTACTGTATGCACAAGCACAAATGTAGCATGTGTGTAGATAAAATGGTGGAAAAATTGCAGTTCATCTCCAAGTATATGGCAACTTAAGATTTAAATGCATTGCCCTATTTGAGAGAAACTCTTAATTGAGTCTTTATTCTTAAAAATATTTTTGCTGCTTTATTGGCCCAACAAAGAGGGGGGGAAAAAAAAGCAAACTTTTTTTTTAGGGGAGGGGAGAGGATGAAGGTGGGCAGTGGAGGTTGTTTTGGTGCCTCTAAAATAATGTGTTACGTTTAGGTCCGTTACCGTGAACGTATCACAATCCTTCGAGGGAACCATGAAAGCAGGCAAATCACACAAGTATATGGCTTCTATGATGAATGTTTAAGGAAATATGGAAATGCAAACGTTTGGAAATACTTTACAGACCTTTTTGATTACCTTCCTCTAACTGCCTTGGTGGATGGCCAGGTATGTTGAAGTTTGGAAATAAAATGTCTCCAGTTTAAAAGTAGCTGTTATTACTGTGTCCCATCAGCTTTAAAATAACCTTGCAGTTTTTCTTCTAATTGTTTACTAGCTAAAATAAATAGGGTAAACAGATGGGATAAATTCCATATATGTGTAACTCTTTCAGATTTTCTGTCTACATGGTGGTCTCTCTCCATCGATAGATACACTGGATCACATCAGAGCACTTGATCGCTTGCAGGAAGTTCCCCATGAGGTACTGAAAAAATAAGACTGTCTAAACTTGTGGTAGGACTCATGATTCAGCATATATCTTAATGTATATCTTAACAGTTATGCAGATTGAAAATGAAATTCAAAACAACTTATCAGTATAAAATGCCTATCTTCTTGTTTAATTTTCTGAAGGAAACTTTAGGCACGTTCTTGCCTAAATTAAGAAACATTAACATACCTTAGATCTCAGCAAGTATCACTTAAGGGTCTAGGGGGTGAGAATGACTTCACAGATTCTCCATTAACTTCCTAGTAGTATCTCAGGAGTTACTTGCAGTAGGTGATGTAGTTGATAGGCATGCTGTTCATTACCGTCTTAGTGATATGATGCAGCAAGTTGTTCAGGAGTGTGTGTTGCTTTTCATTATTTTGATGTTCGGTTTCTGAACTAACTTAAATTCTTACAGGGTCCAATGTGTGACTTGCTATGGTCAGATCCAGATGATCGTGGTGGCTGGGGAATTTCTCCTCGAGGTGCAGGCTATACATTTGGACAGGATATTTCAGAAACCTTTAACCATGCTAATGGCCTTACATTGGTTTCAAGAGCTCATCAGTTGGTAATGGAGGTAAGCAGTGTCACTGTCAGACTCGGGTTGGTTAGTTGGTGCATTAATGCCATGTTTGGTACGTGCAAGATCTGCATGTTGGCTTCTGTGACAACATCTCACGATAGAGCTGAGAATCTTCCCAAAATTCTTATTTTGAAACTATCTGAAACTTATCAGCAGTGCAACCAAAAATTCCTTCTGTCCTTTTCAATGAGCTGAGCTTACGCTTGCTAGTAAGAAGCTGGGCTATTTTCCCTACCCTTTTCCTTTGAGTAAAGGAAGACTTACCTTTGATGTTCTTCTAAAAAGGGGTGCTACAAATGCCACTGAGGTTTTTGCACAAATAAAATCATTTTAATAGGTTATTACATGAGGTAGAACAATGAGGTTATCAAAAAATATCATCTTTATTTTCCTGTGCACTCTCTCTCCAGGGGTACAACTGGTGCCATGATCGGAATGTAGTAACAATTTTCAGTGCTCCAAACTATTGCTACCGTTGTGGCAATCAGGCTGCAATTATGGAACTTGATGATACTCTAAAATACTCCTTGTAAGTATCTTTGAAGATGAGATTCATGCTGCACATGATTTTAGGACAGTTGTTTTAGGAAAATTCTTGTGTGTTTCTTCATTTCTTCCCTATATATTTTCTGGAAATTAAATAAGTATAAAACTGTCTAAAATATATAAGACTGCAGATGACCAAATCTGTGGAAGTGTTGAAATTTCTTGCTTATTGAATTAGTATGAGTTCTTACTGGAGTTTGGTGAAATTCTGTAGAAGTCTATAAAGAAGAATTTGTAAGTAGGACAGCCCTGTCAAGTTGGAGATGATGCTGGTCTAGGGCAAGGTCTCTTGGAATTCTTCAAACAAGGGTAACTTGCTTTCCAATCCATAGTTCTTTGGTAACAGTCCTAACACTAGTTTAAAATACAGGCATTAAAAATACTTATTAGCACTAGAAGAAATTGTGCACTTGCTCTAGGAATTTTTTTGGTTGAAAAACTGACCTGTATGTTAAGACCACTGCTAGTATGATTCACATGTGAAATACGTGAATGCGAACAGGGCTGTTGCAGTTTCATTGATGCTTGCTCTCTTTTTCAGTTTGCAGTTTGATCCAGCACCGCGTAGAGGTGAACCGCATGTTACTCGTCGCACCCCAGACTACTTCCTGTAAAGAGATTTTAGACCTGTACAGTATTGCCATGAACCATATGTTGACCTAAAGAAAATGGGAAGAGCAACAGTAACTCCAAAGTGTCAGAAAATATTTAACATTCAAACTTGTTTTCACATGGACCAAAAGATGTGCCATATTCAAATACAAAGCCTCTTGTCGTCAACAACTGTGACCACTTTAGAATGAACCAGTTCATTGCATGCTGAAGCAACATTGTTGGTCAAGAAACCAGTTTCTGGCATAGCGCTATTTGTAGTTACTTTTGCTTTCTCTGAGAGACTGCAAATAATAAGATGTAGACATTAACACCTCGTGAATACATTTAACTTTCCATTTAGCTATAGCTTTATTCAGCATGACTGTAGATAAGGATAGCAGCAAACAATCATTGAAGCTTAAAGAACATTTTTAAAATAAGTACCAAGGCCTCATATTTGTTCTGAAACTGTTTGTTTTATTTTCAGGGAATACTGTTTAATTTAATTGTATTGATTTTTTTTGTCTGCACTCAGTTCCCATTCCCACTCTCTGCCCTACCATATTGTCCTTTGTAATTGTCCAAGCATAGTGAATTACTTTGAACAGAACTGTTTTTTTTCTGTAAAACAATGTTACTGCAGGAAAGAGCTGCAGTGTTTTTCATAATAAACTTGTGAACTAAGTATGGAAAAATGTCAAATTCTAATTGCATCTTAGGTCAGAACTAGTTTAATAAACTAACATTTGCTTGATGAGTTTTATAAACCCATCAATTTCTACCTTAAAGAATGGGAAGATAAGTATGCTGGAAAAACTGACTTTCTGAATTTTATCCCTAGTCACCTGCTGTCAGCAAGGTGAGGATCGAGCTGGTCTAGTACTGGAATGTTGTTTAGCTTTCCCTCTTGGTGCTCTGTTCAAATATTTAAAAGTAGAATAATATAGGATAACATCTCGATTATTGAAGCTTTTTTTCCAAGTGTAAAGCTAAGTTTGAGTTATTTCCAATGTAGGTGCTAATACCTGAAATCTTTCTCTGAAAAAAAAAAAAAGAATAAATCCATTTTCTAAGTATTGAAGGAATAACTTGAAACTAAAGCTTGATCTTTTAAAGGAAGAAGTACCTGCTAAAAATAGGTGTATTTGAGATCACCTTTTTTTAGTATAACAGGAGCTTTGCTTTGATCACTCTTTAAAAAAAGACAATTCTTTGCTGCAGAGAACAGTTCACTCTAATTACTTTTGCTTGCCAGTGTCTGTACGCCTTAGTATTTTTTTGGATAGAACTTTGTGCCTTAATTGACACCACTCCTTCAGGAGCAGTTGCTTTGCCCTATTTTCTGTTTTCCTTGTTACTTCAGTAGGTCTGACTCATCTTTTCCAGTGGATCAGCATCTAAACATACAAACATACAGTTTTGTTACATTTCTATGCTCAGTGCAAGCAATTTTTAATGAAGTCATGGGGAAGCTGCTGAAAATCAATCCAATCTTTGCACTCTCCTCTCTTCCACATGGTTGTGTTTGGATTGGCTGCTTGAAGATCTCATGGAGAATATGACACCGAACAATAAATTTTCATTTGGATGGAGTTTGGCAACCAGCATTCCTAACGATCTAAAAATATATGTAGGAAATGCTGCAGGAACAGGTTTCCTCACATTGAAGTGTAGGAGCAGATTTTAAGTTGTAATATTCCTTTGATTAAAAGTAATGACTGTCTTGGTTTTTGGTAGTAGATTTAACAGACTTGCCCATCCATCAACAAAACTTTGATCTCTTTAAACTGATGTCACCCATGGCAGAGAAACCAGCACATCTAGGGTTTGTATTTCTTTCCTAGAGATCCTTTGTTGATGGCTAGATCAGTTTTCTTTAGTGCAAAGAATAAATTTCATGGAAGGTGAATACGGACAGCTAGAAAGCCAGTATTTTTAGCGTATGTGTGTGTAAGAGGTAACTCCAGTTTTGAATGAGGGGGGCAAAGATTTGGACTTAGTTTGTCCAAAAGCAGCTTTCAGTAAAACTGGGTATTTTTCTACAAACCACTATAAACATTTACAGTGCCCTTTATGTTTCTCAAAATTGCTTGATATTGGATAGGCAGGGGAGGCTTTCAGGATGTCAGTATTGCATTTTACTTAACTTATACTTGATATCCTGTGATCTGGACATGCACAGATTCATGTGTCAGACTGATGGAAATGTCCTTCACTTGTGGACACCGGCCCTTCTGAGCCAAGGAGTCGCTTAAGCTGAAAACAATGAGCATTAGACAGACGCACCCTTTACAGGAAAACATTCAGTAACGTTTTGAAAGAAAAACTGGAGAGGATCTAAGATATATTTGTCTGCTTTTTTTTCCCCTCCTTTATCTTCCTTCTACAAGTTTTTTTTCCTCTCTGTTGTAATACTATGAGCTGTTGCTTCGTTCAGCTTCCTCCAAGCTTCTCATCCTGTTCTCGCCAGCAGCCACGAAGTGTTCAGGTGCAGGTGAATCCAAGTAAACTGTGTAACCCACCTTAGTGTAACCTGTTCTGCAGCACTTGGGAGAATTGGTTTGGCAGCTGCAACAGCACATGCTGGAGTATGTAACCATGCCTTTCTCCAAGGTAGATCAGCGTGTGTGTTTGTCAGTTCATGCCAATATCTGATCGTTTTCAACTGCTGAGCCTTGCATGCAAATCCAGGTCACTGCTGTGAGTGTCCTGGCAGCGCTACCCAGTCTGTGTCTTCTGCTGATAATTCTGGAAGGATTTTTTGACATGCAGACAGGTGAAAATGAACAGAGCCAGTTAACTTGTTTCTCCAGGTCTCTCTGGATGATAATGGGGTAAGTTATGTCATGGGAAGAAGGTGATGAGGGCACATGTGTCCCTGAGGAAAGCTTTCCCGTTTCATCTCACTCCGCTTCAGTCTGGTTGCTGTCAAAGTCTTATTTGAAAACATCAGCAGGTACATCTGGGCTTCTGATGGTTAGGAGTCCTGTTAGCCCATGTTTCAAGTTTGCAATGACTTTAAACTGTAGACTTTGAAACACTGAAATCTAGTTTCATAAAGTAATTGTGTGGTAAGACTATCCTGGGCCTAAGTGCTCTGTCAACTAGAAATTCAGCCTTCGTCATAAAAACAAAGCATTTCCTCACACAAAATACAAAAATAAAGCTAAAGCACAAGCTTAGTTTTATTTTTGGCTTTTTTCATCATGGTTCAGTACATAGGCTGCAACTCTTAACAGTAATGTCTTTCAAGCGTTAACAGTATGGAAATAAAGGATGAGGTGGTGGAGGGGAAACAGGTGGAAGGAGCAGGAGAGGACTGCAGAATAAATGTGTCTGCACAGACCTACAGTCAGTGTCACTGCTTAAGTGACATTTTAGTGCAACTGTACAGGTGTGTAATTAGACTTGTATGTCAGGCCTGCATAGGATGAGGCCAACCTACATCAAAGAAATGTCTTTTTAGGATTTTGCAATCATATCCCTGGGTTACAGAAACTGTTTTTTGAGCAGAAATGCATGTAAGCAGTGAATTACACCCTTATTGAATGCTTGGGCTGTTTGCTAAAGTGATCATTCTGTAGAATTACAATTCTCTGCAAGTCACAGGAGAAAACAGTTTGAAAGCAAATCAAGTTTTAAGTAAAAATGGAGTGGATTGTGTAGAAGTATCTTTCAATGTATGTGGATAGGCTTTAAAAAAGCCACGCAGAGTAAGCAGTTCATGACTGCTCACTGCGGTTTTCAGAAATGTTATTTTGGTGCTCTAATTCACTTGGCTGTTTTCCTTTTGGATGAGAATGAAGGCAAGTTGCTCTCTTGAGCAAGGAGCAGAGTTTTTTGGCGTACACTCAAGAGGAAAAGGCTGAAACAACAGTTCTGGTTTAAACCGAGCAGTGCTTCGTGTTTCGCCCTTTAAAAACCTGTCCTGTAGCTTAAAAGCATCGTTACTTCAGATGGGGTGAACTGCAGTTTTTGATCTCATAGTTAGTGGAAATGGAACTGCTTTTGGATGAAGATTAAACTTGATGCCCACCACGTATAAAATACTCATCACATAGTACCTGAATGTTATATATGTATAATAGCCAAAAGAGGGGAAAATACTTGATGGAGGAGGGGGGAAAAAAAAGACAAAAAAAAAAAAAAATTAAAAAAACCAAAATTGCCTGTTTTAGTTTTAAACTGAAACTGTTAAGATTTCTTGTTTTGCAAAACATCCACTAGAAAACAAAGCGGGGGGGAAGTTCAAGTAATTTCACATCCATTTCAGTCCGTTTTTGCTCAGTGATGGTATCGGGCCAATTTATACTGCTTTGGGGTTGTGAGAACAGCAACAGTGCAATTAAAGGCGAGTATCCCTGATGGCAGCTTGTGGGCAGGTGCTTTTGATGAGGTGAGTATGGATTTTTGCAGATATCCATGTCATTGCATAAGGGCCTATAAACCAAATTAAAAGTTTGCTGTTTAGTACTGTTGCTTTTGTGCGTCTTGCTCAACTGATTTTCCTCAAACTGAATTGTTGCTGAGAGATAAGGTGTCTTCTGGATGGTGCATTTAGAATTGAAGCACTGAACTGTCAGGTGGGGATGTGCTGTTCAAACTCATAATTTCATAGCCAATTTGGTCTGAAAGGCATTGACACAGGGAGGAAATAAAATTTAACCATACAGTTTTTCATAAAAAAAAAACCCTCATATTTTACAGTAGATGTCAATGTGAGCGGACACAGAAATGTTGTCTTCCACTCTTTTTAATGTTTTGGACTTTTGAAGCTCATTTGACAGCTGAAGTTCAGTGAGTTAATATCAATTTCCATGAAGTTAATGCTCATGGGGCCCTTTTGAATTCTCCCCCTCAAGGAAAGAGCAGCCTCTTTGCTGAGGAAACTCAACTCCTTCAGTTTCTTCCTGTTTCTTTGGAGACTTTTTTACTGTATGTATTTTTCCACCTTTAGCTCAGTCATGTCACTTGCAGCTTCTTTGGGTTCTGGACCCACTTTTTGCACTGAAGTCCTTGCTAAAAATGTTGTGATTTAGCCCAATTTGTGAATTACAGCATGCTTATTCCTGATGACTTTGGAATACCAAAGCATCTGCCCTTTGTTGTCCATGGCATCAGTGCCAGCCCAGCTGCCTGCTTTTCTGACTTCCAGTGGATTCTACTACGTAACCCTAGAAAGAAAACCCAATTTCCCTAGTATCACATAGATTATCAAGGATATTCACAATTCTATAAATAGCCACTAGGGGTAAATCTCATTTTAAAGCAAGTCTGTCTACATTTTTACTCGGTTCATAGAATAAATAGTGGGAATGTTCTGTTATTTCTTCATGGAGGACTTCCCTTTGTTTGCAGCAGCTTTTTGCTGACAGCCCCTTATGTTCATTATGATCACGTGCTCTATTCCATGGGAGAGACAACTCTGCTGGATTGGAAATGAAAACCCAGGAACAGGGAATGGATTTCAGCAGTGGGAGCTGCCCTGAGCTGCAAGGAGAGAAGTCTCCCTGCAAAGATTCCTCGGAGAGGAGTCCGTGAGCCTGGATGAGCACCACAGAGGGTGATGGTGATCCAGGCTGCTGGCAAAGGCGCCTCCATCCAGATGAAAGGGAGCACAGGGGGCTGGACCGTTTCCAGTGCTCCCTCCTGTGCCTTTCCCAGTCCTGCTCCGTTGGGAACGAGAGCTGGCACCATCTCGTGGCTGCTCCTCCGCCTCAGTGCCCTCGCCCGTCTGCTGCTCAGGGGCGCTGAGGAGGAAGATCGCAATGTTTGCAGGAAAGCTCTTTCTACCAGAAACATCAAAATTATCAGAGATCTATATTTTCACAGTGAACAGTACCGTTTGTGTAAAAACAGAACAGCTTTTACAGTCCTAATTTTTCCTGTTGATATGCCTGTTTTTGAAAACATTCCCCTTTTTATTCTGGAACAAGGAGCATTTTTCCCTGCAAGTCCAATCTGCCCTTTGTAGCTGAGGTCCGTGCTGAGCTCTGACAGTCACCTCCTCCCTTGCTATTCCACCTGGCTATCCATGGCGCTCCGGCCTCTCGAGCTTGCAGGCCTGCCTCCAGCTTTTTATGAGCTTGTTATCGAT
Organism: Nothoprocta pentlandii; assembly: GCA_013398315.1. Taxonomy (NCBI): domain Eukaryota; kingdom Metazoa; phylum Chordata; class Aves; order Tinamiformes; family Tinamidae; genus Nothoprocta; species Nothoprocta pentlandii. The sequence goes on along the minus strand of VZSG01000278.1, from coordinate 898,572 downwards.
AGAACAAAGCTGAGATCTTCTAAGCCTGGTTCTCAGGCTTCGACAGCCTTGTGTCACACTTTGAATATTAAAAATAATCTTTTTTTACAATGCGTGAGCTCCGTTGACTGTGAATTGCCAGCAAAAAACAGCTCTTCTGTCTGTAAAAATGGATTTGGGGGCAGAGCGTATTTTTACCTAAGAGAAATAGGAATAGAATCAGGGCTTTGGAGCAAAAACAGAACCCTATCCCTGAGGCTGTGCTCGTCTCCTGCCACGTTCGGTGTGGCTGGGAGAAGGCCCTTGCCCTGTGGCCGCGGTGCCTGGCATCTCGTAAGCCTTAAACCGAGCTCATCCTCCTCGTGCTTGCTCCCCTCTTCTCAGGTATTTGCATTAGAGTTAAGCTTCCCTCATCCCCTTTCCTGATCTGGATTCTCTGTGGTAAAAGGCCCTTAATTTTAATCTATTTGTGGCTGATGCGGAGTACAATTATCCGTGGCTCAGAATGGCAAATATTAGGTCAGGGATTATTTGCTTTGGAAAGATGACCTATCCATGTAACAACTGAAACTGGTGCACTCATCTTCTGAAAGGGCTTGTTCTGGGCCTGGTGGCTTCAGTGCGGGATGGGTCCTTTGTGTTATTGATATTGACTCACGTGGCTTTTGCTGCCGGCTTCTTTTCCACAGGGAAGATAACGAGCGTCTCGACTAGCTCTGGAGGTTCATTAGGAGCTATGTAGGGCACAGGGGAGCCGTCAGGGCGATCCTATCTGTGACAATTTTACGCCACTTTTAGGGCGTGTGTTGTTTTTGTCATTAGCTTTCCCAGCCTTCCCATTCAACAGCAAAATTCAAAGTCCACGTGAATGGAATTACATCTGTCACATCTTTAGAGCAACTGTACCAAATATAAAGCTCGTTACCAGTATCACTCTAAATTTAAACTCATTCATAGGTTATAATTAAGTGGGGAATTTAGCATTCTGCCTGCTCTCAGATTTGTTTAGATTTGTCTTATGCAGAGAGCAAAAATCATTTTCTACTGTTTGATTCCCAGTCTGAGCAAGCCTGTAATTACTGATGAGGAGCCGAATTAGAAACCCTGATCTCCAGCAGCATCAGGACGAGGTATTTATTAGGATTACTGCTCTTGCAGATGCGTTGGCCCCACACCACCTCCCGTCATCATGCGATCCTCTTAGCCCAGCACTTTTAATATACATAAAAAAGAGCATCCAAGGGAAAGGTTTTCAATGCGAATGCTGCCCTCAGCACTGCGGTACAAGGAGGAGTGACTGATGGCAAAGAGGTAAGTGTGGTATAACGGAAGATCACTTAAGGGCTGAATGGGAGGCTTTTGTTTGGTTTTGGTTCGTTAATGAACGGCAACAGTTTGCTCAGTTACTAACACCAGGATCTCAAGGAGCCACTGTTAGTATCGCAAGTCTCCTCTGTGTCACCTGGCAGGTCCAGATACTCACCCAGCTGCTGGGCTTTGCATTTCACGTGGATCCAGACCGTGGGGACCCTCTGCACGTGCCCTCACAGCAGGGCTTGCTCTCACTTCAGACCCATCTCGAAGGTTGGAGCAGGTTGCTCGGAGCCGTCTGCAAGTGCCCCGACCAGCCTGAGGGCTGTACTTGACTTCCCAAAACAGGCAGTCCTCTCTAGTTCATTGGAATTCATATAAAAACCTGTATAAATAAATATAATAAATGTTATATTTAAAACTATAAATTATATTTATTAAATATAATTATAATAAACCTGTTGTCACCTGGGCTCTAAATGGTTCTTCCTGGTTGCAAACCTGCCCTCCTGCGTCTGCCCTGGCCCAGCTGCCCTCGAGGAGCAGGGAGATGAACCTGCCCCTGCCTCGGTGCGAAGTTCTCCCACTCCCTGCATTCTCCTCCCTTGCCGGTTGACGCAAAGCTGCAGGGCTCGAGGAGCGGGGACTGGGTGTGTGGCTGGGCTGCCGACTCCAAAACGCGCAAACTTCCCGGGCCGTTCCTTAGTTTATGAGGGTGAAGGTGCTTCCCGGTGCTGCTGTTGGTTCACTAAGGCGTCGCGTATGCCTTACTCGAGGGACGGGCGAGCTGCACCGGCGCGCGCTGGGCGCTGGAGAGGCCGGAGGCCCCGGGCGGGCCCTGCCCTCCCTGAGGGGCGAGCTGCAGCCCGCCCTTGCCCGCGTCAGTCCCCGCACCACAACACCCCCGCCAATTTATATCTGGGGGAGGATGCGTCAGGGGAGGCCGGCGCTGCTGTTTTGAACATTAATAAACCAAAACAGGGCCCAAGGGGGGGGGGGCAGCGCCGCCCCCCCGCCCCGCGGAGCCTCCGGGCCGGGGCAACCGTGGCCGTTGGGCCGCGCGAGGACCCGCGGCCTATTGTGAGGCTGCCGGCGCGCCCGCCGCCCGCCTGCCAGAGCCGCCCGCCCGCTGCCGCTCCCCGCCGCCTCCTTTCTGCTCCCCTCCCTCCCCTGAAGAATCAGCGCGGGTGCGCATTTATTCCACGCCGTCCCCCCGCGCGCCGCGAGGGAAAAGCGGCGGGATTTGTGTCAGGCGAAGGGCGCGGGCAGCCCGGCGGTTGCGCGGCAGCGGGAGGCGGGTCCTCGGCGCCCTCCCCCGCCCTATAAAGGCGCCGCCGCAGTCGCGCC
>VZSG01000278.1:883351-895640 GCA_013398315.1 Nothoprocta pentlandii | reverse complement strand
GCGCCGAGCGGCTCCCGCCGCTGCTTAGTCACCCTGCGCCCTGTCCCCGGCCTCGGGCTCCGGCTCCCCCGGAAAGGGCTGTTTTCTCCCAGGAGACTCGGCACTGGGGCGAGAAACAACAAGGTTTAAGTGTTACCTTGGTTATTATCAATAATAATAATAAAAAAAGGCAATAAATTGGCTTCTTCCTGCTTCATTCATGTTCCTTGGGAGAGCCTTAATGCAAATGCTGTTGTAGAGGTGAAACTTGACAGGGCAGCATCCCCGTTTCGCTGGCTCTGTTGTGCAGCATTATGTAATCCCACCCCCACAAGAAAGCTGGTGCATCGAGCTAGGCTTGTTCTTGGGTGCTCACGGGCTGCTCCTGTGAGAACAGGTAAGTTAGATCTGAAATCTGCACCCAAGCTTTGCTTCTGACAGCTGCACGCTTGATGCTCTGTGTTTTTTTCTAATTTTATTTGTGTGTGTGTGTGTGTAGGTGCATATATATACGTGCATATCTGGAGCACTCATGACTGCATTCCTCCAAAACAGATGTCTTAATTAGAAGTGGCACTGTCATATAAGGTTACCTTACAGCATAAACATTAACTAGCTCCTGGCTCTGCCAAATGGAAATTAAAGCAATGAGGCCTTGAAGCCGGTGTGAGCTGCTTAATAACGCGCCTTGGCTGCGCTCCACGGGCCTGGGCTCCTTGCACTCCTGCCCAGCTCTGCACCATGCAGAGCTGCAGGAGGATCTCCAAGAGGGATAATGGGGGTTGCAGGAATGGGATGCAGCTTCCCTCAGGTTCTGTGAGTTGGGTTACTGCTCTAAGGAACTCACCTGCAGAGATGTTCAGCGTGGCAGGAGGTGAACCTGTGAAAATGGTAATTGTTTGTGCCTGCACTTTGTCTTTAAAATGGACTTGCAGGTTATATCTCTAAATGTGTTTTGGGGACTTTTAAACAAGCAACTTGTGGAAAAAATACTGCAATTGTCTGCTGCAAAGAAGTCTTTTGAATGGTAAAACAACAACAAAAATGTGTTATAACATGCATCCCATTAGTCTGTGTAGTTAAGATGCATAAAATTTTTGCAACCAGGCAGTCGTGCGTCCTTCTAGTCGATTGAGTCAAGCGCAGTGATGCGCGGTTAGGCTTCGATGTGAAGCTTCAGCCAGAGGCTGTAACCACTGTCTGCTGAATCAAGTCTGTTAGTGCTGGTTTGGAGTTGTTGAATATTTGGGAAGATGTGTTTCAGTGAAGCTCGATTGCTGTTTTACCCATGGCATAATCTTCAAAGCCAGCTGCTGTTTGTGTTGCAGCTCTTATCACAGTTTGTGTCCAAAACTGTGTTCATTTCTTAATACTGCTGAGGTACTGATGTAACTTCCTACTTTGTAAAAGTAGTATAAGGTGCTGAAAACCTTCCTTATAGTGGTATATTGTGCAAGTTCTCTTTTTGTTTTTAATCTCTTCAGAAAGCTAAACATCATTCTGAAGGAGAACTGTTCAATCCTGAATAGCTGTTTGGTTCACCCTGCTTTGAATAGGGGGTATGGGGCTCTAGGCCATCTCTGTAGGTCCCTCCCGTAATCAAGTATCCTGTGATTTGGTTCCAGGAACTAGAAATTGAAAACTGCTTTTGGATTGGGCCTCAGCTGAGTAATTATGATGAGTACCAGCTGTTTGCATTTGCAAACAAGTAGTGTGCTTGTGTCACCTAAATTCAGGAGAAAGATAGCTCTAGTATTAGACTGCAAAAATGCAAGTGTTACTGGGGCTAATCAATTTTATGGCACTCTTATGCTTTTAAATTGGAGAGCTTTTTTATTAGGTGCTACACTTCTTTCAATTTAATTTCTTGAACATCCAAATTAGTGAATTTAGCCCTGTCAGTGATCCAAAAGGCCAATAGTTGAGCGTGCACAAATGACAGTGCTCTACTTGCTGCAAGTAAGAAGCAACATGGATAAGGTAACTTGCAACCGAGGTAGTCAAACTTCGTTGCATATGTGCCTGCATAATGTTGTGTGAAATAACTGTCCTTCTCTTATAGATGCCTTCAATTAAACTGCAGAGTTCAGATGGAGAAATCTTTGAAGTTGATGTTGAAATTGCAAAGCAGTCTGTGACTATAAAGACTATGCTGGAAGGTAAGAGGGAGAAGCTGTGAGGATCGTTAGCTTGTGGTGAGGTAGCAGTGTGTTTGGGGAGGAATTTGGACAAAAGAGCACAAATTAGTACTGTGCTGAATTGAATTGAGGCTTATGAAATAGCTTGCTATCTCATGCCAAAACAGCTGGAACAATTTCTGCTGTAGCTTAGAGTTTGTTTTGAGTGAATGTGCACTCTCAAAAACCTTAAAGTGCATCTGCCTTGGTAAGTGCAATTATTGGGAGGTTAATAAAATGTATATCCTGATTGCATTGCCTGCTTCAGTGTTGTGAAAGAGAGCTTACTTGGTTTGCTTATATGTATATTAAGACTTATTTTAAAATACAAATAAATCTCATTGTTTCCACATTTTTTTTTCTCATGTGGAATTGGGGGAAGGCGGCAAGGTCATAAACTAATGCAATCAATAAAGAACTGAAGTGAAACCAGTATTGTGAACTTATGGGGGCAGTTAAATTATTTGAGATAAATACTTAGTGCTGATCTCTCACTGACATAAATTTGAGACAAAAGAGCTTGTGGTGGGGGAGGGGAAATCTGCCAGATGGCTGTAATACAGAGCAAACTGTGTCTAATCTGGCTAGTGCAAGTCCTCTTTGTTTACTGTTTTTTTTTTCAGGTTTTTGTGTATATTCATGCATTAACAAAAAATCATTCTGTAAATGTACAGGAGTGTGGATCTTTAAGGCTCTTTAGGAGACCTGATATTTTCAAATGGTAATAAAATAAGGTTGAAGGACTCATCCATCTAATATTTGCATTTTATATCATCATTTAAATTGATTCATAAGATGCTGTTGAACATGACCAGCAGAATACAGGTGAGATGACTCAGAAGTGTAGCAGGCAGCTGGGATGCGTTACAGTGTGCAGCTCCTGCCAGGTGTCTCTTGGAGGAGCTGTGGCACGGGCTCAGTGACTCCAGGTATTTGTGAAAGGGAAGCTGCACGTGGTAAAATGCTGTAATCGAGGCACCAAAAGAGCAGTTGACCTGCTTTTTATATTGGATACAACAGTGAAAAGGGGCAGAATTTAAAGGTGGGCTTGTGTCAAGCATCATGACGTTACTCTTAAACTCTGAACTCTGAGATGAAACTGCCCTTTTGGAGGGGCTGGGGAAGAGTGCAGGTACAGTAGCCAGAGAAGGCCTTACTTGTGTTATTTCCTTACACCAACAGTTGTGAACAGACCAACAGGTCGCTTCTTACAGTGGTATCTGCCATTACTTTCAAAGCATGCATTTGAAGTTTCCACTAATCAAGTACTCTTTAATGTCAGTGTTTTAACCTGTGAGCCTTTGAAATCGGTTATTCCAAACAAAAACTAATACTGATTAATATTCCCCTGGTGACAGCAGTAGTGTGCTTCTGTATATAGGCAAGTCAGTGTCCTTTTAATTCCTGGAACAAATATGATTAGTCATGTGGCAGTTCTTAATTCTTAAGTTCATAGTACATGTATGCCAGTGCATGCAGTAGTTGTGTAAAACTGGCTCATCTCTGAGTGAAGGTCTGTTGTGCAGTTACTGAATTTCAGAGCTGATGCAGCACACTCATCTAGGACAGATAGAGTAATATCCAATGACTAGCATGTGTTAGATCCAAAGCACAGAATAAATAGCACCTTGGCTAAATCTTAGTTTTTAAGTTTGCTTCTCTGCTCAGATTTTGACTGGAGACTTTTCAATTGTGTCAAGAGTGCAAACTGACAAAGCCTTTTTTGAGGATGCCGATGAGCTTTTAAAATGGAAGCTATCAAAGCCTTGCTTTCCAAGTGCTTTGCTGCCTTAGCTTGTAAATTTATGTGGCTTGTAAGGCTCAATACAGATACTTTAGAGGCCACATAATTGGCATCTTTATGGCTGCGCTGTGTACTGTTGTGTAGAGGACAAAACATTGTGCTTGACACAGCGGCTCTGAGTGCCTATTTAATAATAAATTGAATGGGAAGTCTCAGCTGGAACACTTGGTCTTAACCTCCATCTTGAACTCTTGAAAATGGTAAAAATACTTAATATTTAAATGTAAAAAATACATATTTGCCTTCTAATTTTGACGCATTTCATTCCCAGAACATGAAACTAGTAAGTTCTGTTTTAACAAGCAACTGATTGGTTAGCAGATTGTTGATGTTCAAAGTATATCAGCATCTTGTCCACTTAGGTAGCGTTATTAGATACTTTGGAGTAACCTTGGTGCAGGGGAGTATGTGCAGTGCAGCCAAGCACACGCCTGCAGGCTTTCTTGGAGATCTTCACTTCATTGTATTAGTGAAGCAGTCCAGCTTGGAGAAAATGTCTTAGCCAGTCTGTTGCTTAGTTGTCTTTCCATTTTCAGATTTGGGAATGGATGATGAAGGTGATGATGACCCAGTCCCTCTTCCGAATGTTAATGCTGCTATTTTAAAAAAGGTAAGGTGCTGAAAATGGTAGTGTTGGGTGAAAAATGCATAACTAATGGCAGAGCTGCTGTAAAGGCATATTAGCATTTCATGATATTAAAGCACCGATTTCAATTGGATTTTATGAATAGAAGTTTCTGTTCTTGAGATCTGAGTATTAGGGGAAAAGTTTAAGGAACAAATAGTGGGGTCAGTGGCACCGAGTGCACAGTGTGGGTGTTGTGCTTGTGCTGCAGTTACAGACTGCAGATGCTTGGCTGTGTTAAATTTAATAATAGGCCATGACTGCTGTTCGGTCAAATGAGGAAAGCAAAAACAAGTATATGGTTTATTCTGAGATGCTTTTTGCTCTGTAGTGGAAAGTTTTGAGCCAAAGTAAATGCTAAAATGAACTGGGATAAGTACAGGGTTAAGAATTATTTTCTAGTGAAAATGTGTGTAAATAATGCAACTTCTGAAGCTGTGGGTTAGTTTGGCAGGATGCCACAGGATTTTCCTTGCAGCTGATCCCTTCTCCTTTTAATTATCAGAGAGATGAGACAGTGTAAAAATAAATACAACTCAAGTAATGTGGAAACATGCAAAGTTTTGTCAGGTGTCCTTTGTGCTGGGGGGAACGTGTCCTGCTGATGTGCTGTACCACTCCCAGATCTTTCCATATGTAGTATTTTGCTTAACAAGAATTACTTGTTTCTTGTTCAGCAAACAGTTTAAACACCTCAAAATGAGGTTTAAGCTTTGTTTGCACACTATGTGAACTAGCCAGGACCTTTACATCAGCAGCTACCTTTAAGATTCTAACTGGCTGCTGCCTGCAGTGGGGTTCTTCAAGGCTGTTGCTTTCCTGTGTTGGAATATGGAAGCTTGACTCTTCTGAGATCAAAATCAAATAAAGATAATGGGACTTGCTAGTACATCACTTCTGTAACGCTAACCTAGAGAGAAAGGTGCAGTTCTAAAACTGGAGTTGTGTTTGCATGCTAATGGTAGAATCTCTGGAATGAAACTTTAATATTAAATATCAAAATCAGGTGATTCAGTGGTGCACCCATCACAAAGATGATCCACCTCCTCCTGAGGACGATGAGAACAAAGAAAAAAGAACAGATGACATCCCTGTGTGGGATCAAGAATTCCTGAAAGTAGACCAAGGAACCCTCTTTGAACTTATCCTGGTAAGTGTGCTCCAGAAGTGTAAAGATTGTATCTGCCCTCCACTTGTCTGCTTTAATCATTAATACTTTTTGAGTAGTTTCTTATGGGGAGGATGGAGCAGGGGGAGGAGGGACAGGTAGTTTTGACAATTTCTATTTGATAGTTCAGAGTGAAATTGTTGACTGGATGCTAAGCTTTAATCTATGTGTTCACCTACTGATGTTCATATTTTAAACTCTTCTGAACCTGAGAGTCTCCAGCTGTACTACTCTTTTTATTTTTTCCTCCCCTCTTCTATCTTTTAAATTTTAGTTGAGCACTTTTTACTTGAAATTGAGCCTTCAGTGGTGATCTGAATATAAATTTTGAAATTAGTTTTGATTTTTAAAATGTGTATCTTGGTAGTGCTGTGACTCCTATTACTTAGCCAGCTGACAGCATTTAAGATCGTGGGTGTTTGCAAGACTGAAGGCCCTTTCTAAATGGGCATCTCTTATGATACAAATAACTCTTTTTTTTTTGTTTGTTTGTTTGTTTGGCAGGAAGCTCTAGATGCCTTTTATTTCAGAGTTCTTGGAGGAAGTTTATCAGTTTGGAACTTTATCAGAAGTTTGCAGCATTCTATGCTCTCAGTTTAAGCATTTCTTTTTAGTAAATAACCAACATGAACATGAAGGCTTTAAATTTGGATTTTTTTTCCCCTACAGGCTGCAAATTACCTTGACATCAAAGGTTTGCTTGATGTCACATGCAAGACAGTTGCAAACATGATCAAGGGGAAGACTCCAGAAGAAATTCGCAAGACATTCAATATTAAGAATGACTTTACTGAGGAGGAAGAAGCACAGGTACTAGATGATCTGGGTTTAATTATAGTTTAGCTGGCTTACATAGTGAAGATGTAGTTCCAGCATTCAGTAGTGAACTTCTATCGTGCTTTCCAGATAGAACTAGGGCTTTAATTTTCATGATGAATTAATGTGGTACTTCACAAAAACTTGTTGTCTGATGCAACTAACATGCTATTAACAATATAAGTAGACTAATATTAACTCTCATAATTCGGTTGTAATTAGTGGAAGATCTGGTGTCTACTGTGCCCATTAGCTGAGGAAAGTCCAAACAGGCATTTTGATTTTTTTTTAGCTCAGATGAGTGTCTCATAAGAAATACAGGATGGTTCGTGGCAGCCTCAGGATGGTGTTTTTGGAGCCCTAGTAACAATGCAGTGTTGTGTGAGGCTGTGAAGATGAGGTGCTCAGATTCCTCTTTAAGTGATGAACATATTGATTCTACAGCTTGAACGTGGAAACAAAATGGCTAAATTGGAAGATCAGACCAAGACATTTAGATTTGAAAAGGCAGTGAATTTCAGGCCTTGGGTTGTCTCAGATGCCGTGTCATGAAATGGACTATTTTTAAGGTGGTCATTTGCTTTTGACAGTTACATTACCAAGTGTCAACAGAAGGCATAAGTCTTTCAATTTATATAGATGGAGGTCAGTCAGGAAGTTTACCTTTTAATTACAAACCCTGGAAAAAAAAATACAGCCAGCTTATAAGTCAGTGCCATCTTGCAGTATATAATTCTGAATGCTTATGGGAACTTACAGCAACCCTTCAGCTTAACTGCAGCATGTTAACTGTTAATGTAATATATTTCAGGTACGTAAGGAGAACCAGTGGTGTGAAGAGAAGTGAAGAATTGTGCCTGATTCTCAAACACTGTAAGGATTGTTCCAAATACTAGTTGCACTGCTCTGTTCATAATTGTTAATATTAGACAAATGCAGCAGCAAATGAAGTTGTGTTAGCAGGATCTTGTTCCCTTTGCATGTGTAGTGTTTTTTGAGTACAAATTTAAATTCTCTGAGTTTTTACTAGTGTAATTGGATGTCTTTTTACTTTACTCTGCAATGAATAAAACTGAATTAAGTGTGGATTCTGTATGGAAAGTAGCACTTAAGGTTTTCATTTTCATTACACTTTTTAACTGTTCAAATCTAGTTAAAATGTTAAGCATTCAGACCCTTCCATTGTAAATAAAACCACCTGCATTTTTTCCCCTCAGCCAGAACAACACATTTTATTCACAGGGTATTGACAATTCAAAAAAAGGCAGAGCAAAACTAGGAAGTGTCTTAGGGAACTAGTCAAAGTTGTTGGATTTCTTCTGAACGGATTATATGAGAGAAATAGTATTAATTAAAGCTATATAGCTCTAAAGATGGATCTTGTTCTGCATTTAAAAGAAAAAGGAAGGTGGGGGGAGGTAGGGCGATCTTTGACCACTTTCTTGTCGTGTTAGTCTTGCCTGATGGACTAGCAAAAACATGATCTAGAACGGAGCAAGCTTCTCACAGATACATTGGAGTATTTTGACCATGTCTTGAAGACCTGCCTCTAGCTGGTAGCAGATGAAGTGCTTCGCTTTGTGCACAGGACAGGCTTGTTCTATACACCCTTTAATGTTAACAGTGGAATCCAGGCTTGACCAAAAAATACGACTGACATTACCAAAGTTAATATTATTGACCTGTGCATGCCATTAGTGGCTGTTTTTAGGCAATTTTAAACAACCCTTGTGATGTAGCTCTTTAAAACATGGTTTCACGTGTCTACAGGAAATCTTTTTGCCTCTGTATGTGATACTTCAGCTTGTAGAGACTTGATTATTGCATATGAAGCTAATGCAATATTGAGCTTGACTTCTTTGGACAAAGCCACTTGCAACTAGTTAAATAGTAACTGGTTTTCTGATTATTTTTATTTTATTTTAATTTTTTTTACAGTTCCCTTATAGGGAGTAGGGGATGGTTGTGTGGTAGGTCTTTGAGGTGTGCTCTTAGCTTGTATTGCATTCCATTCTCTGTATAAACCTTAGAGTAGAATGAACCTTAATAAACATACTTATCTCACTTTAAAATATCAGTGTTTCACTTTGGAATTAATAAAGGGCTTTTAAACTTTTGTTTGCAAATGGTTCTAGTTATTTGAAACTAGACAAACCCTCCTTCTGTTCAGTACTGATTGTATGTATAGTAGCACTGAAACAAATGGATGTGAACATTTTACTACACTCTCGTGGAGGCCACTACACAGCCACTGAGGGCAACTTCTGAAACTAATCCTGGAGCTAAGGAATGCGCAATCCAAATGGATATTGACTCTTTTTGCTGGCTTTCTGGCTTTTAGGTAATCAGTTTACTTTGCACCTGTTAGTGCAAGTTCATGACTTCTGAATCTCCATGGGGAACCATATGTTGGATCCAGCTGCCTGTCACATCTGCTTATTCATGTGGCTGCTGTGTTTGCATTTGTGCTGCTGTAAAATACTCCAGTGTTACAGATGTGGCTGTAGGATGGAGCCTCTTATTTTTTTTTTTTTTTTTAAAAAAAATCACTTCATAAGGATCGCTAGAGGAAAAACTCACCATGACTGATCTTTGTGCTGTGAATCGAATACGCCTCTGACCTGGTAACTCTGGTAAGACTCACTAGAGCAGTTGGCAGGTGAGAGGGCTGCTTGTGTCTGTCTTAAGGGTGGAGCAGTGGCTTTTGCCTTGACTCCAGCCTTGTGCGGCCAGTCACCACCTCCTGAAATACCTCCAGCACCCTAACTTGGGCAGTAAAGCACAGTAGTATGTTTGTTTAAAAAGTCTCTGCACTTGGTAAACCAAAGAAAGCACTTAATAGTTAAAAGATTACATAGCTGTGACAACTCTTAGTGTTTTGTTGTCCTAGTCATTAGGACTGCATGCAGCATCTGTCTTCTCATGGAATTCCCCCCTAGAGCCTGTCTCGGATGACACCAGATTCACATCCTCTAGCTCCATGAAATGTATGTGGGCTTAAAAAGTGGGGGGAAAAAAAGTCTCAAGGTGTGGGATAAGGTAGGTCTGTGCTTCTCTGCTCCCTTCCAACAGCATTAACCCTTGGTACCTTCCATGAAGGTGTGGGGAGATGGTCTGGATGTGCAGCTGGTCTTGGTAACTGGCTGCTGCAGTAGGTGCTTGCTAGCTTGGAAACCCTTGGAGAGGTGAGAGGCTGCCTTGGCTCCCTTTCTGCTAAAAACTGTCACCAGATGGTTTGGTGGACGTCCCACCCAATGCAAAGTTAAATAACTTGTGTGCTGCTGCCTCGCTTATTTTCAAATCAAGGCAAAACACATCATATGGGACAGGGAGTAGACAGTAGTCAGTGGGGAGGTTTTTAGCTAGAAGATACTTTCCTTGGTCTTGACTTAAGATTTTTGATTTATGAAACATTTCAGCCCTGCCTATTGGAGGCTCTTGCTAAAAAATATCATAAATAACATAAAACTGAAAAAATGCAGGAGTCTTCTTCAATTCTATGAAATAATTATTTGACAGTGTTATAGGATTATAATTTCCAGTGGCCTATTTTGAACAGCCAGTCTGGCAATTACTTTATTTATAAAGCTATAAACATATTTTGAACATAAAAGCCAAAAAATACAAACTCAATGAAGTAAAAAAAATTACAACAAATGGTGGATAGTCATTGGACAAATGAAAGTACAGCTGCAAAACATTTATCCCTGCTACATACATACAGTGGTTTTGCTTGGTTTAATGAAGTAGTATTTCCATGACTTCTACATTCAAACTGGTTTCAGGAATCCAAATGTGTAATTCTAAAGAGCTGAAAATGCTGTAAAAGAACTTAAAAGAAAGGATCTTGTTGTGATAAAACCTTAAGGGGAAAGATTTCCTTCTATTAAAAAAAAGTATTAACACAAAATAGTAACACTTCATATATAGTAATTCTAAAGACACTTTTTTGGTATTCATAAGAGTAATTTTTTTCGGGTTTGACATTGAGTATTCACCAAAGGCATGTGGAAGAAAAAGGTCTTGCTCCCTACGTTGCCTTGGAAAGGGTCAGCTCGGAGGCCTCTTTATTGCATGTTTGGGGAAGAGTGAAGCTCCCCCAGGATGACCTGACCACGCTGTGTTACACCAGGAGGCCTTCTGAGCTTCTGCGGTGGTGGATGGAAGCAGAGGATAAAGTCTGGCTGCGATCTGTCCGTACGGAGCAGAGCAGAAGGTGGGACCAAGGCTGCTGGGTCAGGCTGGGCCTGCCTGGGCGCAGCACCCGCATCCTGCAGCAGCCGGGGGGCAGAAGGCCACGGAGGAGCTGCAGGGCCTTTTCCAGGTGAGTCTGCAAAGCAGCATCCCAGGCTGGGAATGGCCTGGAAATAAATGCATGCAGGTCCCAGGGAGCTCAAATGAATGTGGCTGTTCTGTTCATGCTAGTGCTGCTTGGCCCTTGGTCAAGGGGCACAGCTTCTGTGCAGGACTCTCCCCCTAACCTCCTGTGATGTTATTAAAACATCTGCCTTCTCTTTCATACCCACCTTTGCCTTGCTGCCAAGTTGAATTTGTTCCATGCAACCACAAAACACCAAGAAGGTGCGAGTTATTCCTGTTTTAAACCCAGTTTTTGAGCTATGCTAGACAAGTAATGGACGTTATTGCTGCTTTGCAATCCACATATTTTCCCAGTAGTTGACACTTACACAGCACCTTACTGCAGAGGGTCTCAAAGTGAAAAAACGGTCAGCTGAGACTTGAAAACAATTTTCTTTCACATCAAGTCATAGAAAGCCTGCCGGACCTGGGAAGTCTGAATTCCTCTGCTTGGCACTAGGCCATGCTGTTGTCTAAACTTGCTAAAATAATTTAAGTACTAGCAGATTGCATGTTGATCTAGTGCTATGGAAGTAACCCTCTGAGTGCGAGAAGGGCAGGACGTGGAACCCCCGGTTCGCAGCCTGTTCAGATAATGCTGCTGCTCTAAGGGTTACATGGACTCTTCTCAATTCGTGCCCATAACTTTCTTTCAGTGCTTCTGCAGTTACGTTTACACAGGAGAGGAATAAAAGCAATGGATTTAGATCTTCTAACCTAAAACTAGAATTAAAAAAAATCTATTCTACTATAAGCAAAAATACCCAAAAGGAATAAACCCAAAGCTGCTCTACAGACTAATCAGGGTTTGTTGCTTTTTTTGCAGAAAAAATTTAGTCTTTGACACATAAACTTGTTTAAAAAGTTATGTTTAGTCCAATGTAAAAAATTAGGGGGTTGTGGGTGGTTTTTTTTTGCATTAAGAAAAAATATAAAAATATTTTGTACATTATAAAGGTCATCTTAAATTTCTTGCAGTTCTACAATAATATTACTACATTATTTGTATTCAGTACTCTAAATTCTATTCTGTAAAGTAGAAAAAATAGACGCCTCTCTCCCTCCGTGTGTTATTTTTCTCTTCAGCAGTCTAGGATTTCTTTGAAGCAGGAAAAAAAATATGCAGAGGACTAGAGCGTGATCTCCGTGACAAGTGTGTAAATCTGGAATAAATCCAATAGTCGCAGATTAAAATAGAACTTACGTCAGTTTACGGAGATCAGAATCTGCCCACAGTGTTTTTTGTTTATCAAGCTCAAAATATAAATAAAACACCAGAAACGGGTCAATGTTTTGAAGCTGGAGAGAAGACACGAACATTTGGCACCATCACGGGGTGGAAAGAGGATCTTTTAGAAAAA
>VZSG01000278.1:871583-882266 GCA_013398315.1 Nothoprocta pentlandii | reverse complement strand
GGGGGCGGCGGGCTCGTCCGGAGGCGACGCCGAGGGCGCGCGCTGCGCTGCGTCCGGGGGAGAGGGAGGGGAGTCTATAGCACTTCCATCGGAAGAAACTGGGCTGGCACAGCGTCCTTCTCCTTGTAAGTACCGAATGCACTTCTTTTTCCTCCTAAGAACAGTGGAGAGAGTTATCTGTGAATAAAGGGTGAAGGCAGGGTCACAGAGAGCTCGCAGCAGAGCACCGTGCGGGGCGCCGCGCCGCCGCCGCTCCCTCCTGCAGCCCCGGGGATCCTCGTGCGGCCCCAGAACCACCACGGGACCCTCCAACTGGCTACGTGGCAAAGGGCAGAGCTGCTGCTCTGCAGCCTCCTCCGCGAGGTGACCCTTTGCAAAGAGCTTTGCAGAAAAATAGGAGCCCCTGTCGACTGCTGCATGCCCCGAACGTGCCCCTGCACGTGGTGGGTGAGTGTGGGACTGGGTGCAATGGCCCCATCACAGCGCGTGGGCCACCATCCATCCATGGACTGGCTGGAAGAAGACGTGGTCTGAGCTGAGATCCCTTGTTTTGGCCCTGAGATCCCTTATTTTGGGCGTTAGCCCCATGGTGGGCATGGGAAGCCCAATGTGGCTTGTGGGTTCCCTGTAACTCGTTGCTATCTGGAGGGCAGAGCACCTGCTAAACTGCTCCTCTGTTGACTGAGCTAAGGACAGAAGACACTCAGGGCAGTGCCCGTGGCTTTTCTGGGCAAGAAGAGAGGAGTGTGAATTGCCCCTTAGATGCAAGATGCAAGTACAATGTGGATGGACCCTAAAGAGAAGGAGATTAGACCAAACAAGAAGTATCTGAACGAACCTGTAGCTAGACCTGTGCTTCAAAAGCTGTTTTTCCATACTTCCTTTTAACAGAGCATGACAGATAGAACTGGGGGAAGTTTTATTAAAGACTGTCTTTATGCAATAAAGACCACATAGCTAAGTCTTCAAATGATGGCAACTACCTCCAAATCTCCGCTTTCCTAGTAGCAAGTCCCCTGGGAAGCAGTCCTACATCACCCTTTCTAGGCCTGGATTGGGAATGAGTTCACCACATCCCTTGACAACTCCACTGTTTACCAAAACCAGACCATGTGGGCACGTGCATCAACGAGTCCCATACGAAATGGGTCCTGGGCTTGGTCCTGGATGTGAACTAGAGATGCAGCATCACTAGGGTCGGTGTCGCGGTTAGCCGTGGTGACCCAATCAATGTGATATAAAACACGACAGCTCTGCTACCCTGAACACTTAGCACTATGTCCTTTTATGTTGGCTGTAACTTTACAGTGTGGACAAACCCTGGGAGAAGTTGAGTTTTCCCCAGGCATTTCAGAAGTCGATGTTGGAAGAAGAAGAAGAGCTTTGAAAACCTATTATAAGATGACAGGACGTGTCCATCAAGACACGGATCTGGTTTGGTTTACCAATGCAGACAAAGAGCAGACCTGATGTTACAGATTACTGACTAAATGAGCCCTTTAGTGACCTACAGTTGACATGTCAACTATTCGGCTAAAAGGAGATATCTATCTATCTATCTATCTATCTATCTATCTATCTATCTATCTATCCATCCATCCATCCATCCATCCATCCATCCATCCATCCACCTATATATCCCTGGTCTCCTGGACCATTTTGCCTCCTGGCCTGGGAGGGAGGTTCTCTGGTGGCAGGTTCTCCCAGCAGATACCAGGAGCAGCTCATACGTGGCAGAAGTCCCTGTGCTGGCAGCAGCACATTAGTACTGGAAGTTGCAGAACAGCCGTTACTAACAGTATTTGAGTGGCAAAGGTTGGAAACAAAACCCAAGAGAGCATGCTGAGGTGTAAGAGCAGTTCAGCAGCCGTGTTACGGGGCAAGCGAGGCGAAGGGTTAGCGCTGGGGCTCAGCTGGGAAGAGTTCAAATGAAGCTGCCCAACCTGCAGCCACCTCGATGTTGGTCTTTATCTAATATGTGAAATCCTGGTAAGACATTAGCACTTTGGGGGAAAGCATTAACGAGGCATTAAGGGAGTTCTGTCCAGTCTCCTAAGTAGGAAAAAATAACGCTTGAGTGGCATCAGCCACTGTACCAAATGCAAGCTTCTAAGCTACTATTAAGTAATAAAAAATACCCTGGAAGAAAGATAAAGCACTTGCTGGTTCAGATCAGCCAGAACTACTTGAAAGACCTTGTTCAGCCTCCTTCCTGTGGCCCGGTGACACCGAGCTCATGGCCAGGGCAGCGACAGGCCTCCTGCAGGGCATAGTCAGCTGAAAAACACAGGCTTGATAAGACAGGGTTGCTATTCTCAGCTAGTTGGGGTCAATCCCAAGCACTTGGACACTGGTGGTTATCACTTTGGTTGCTGCTGAGATCAGGGACCAAGCAGTGTCCAGACCTGAGCGACCACATTTCTGCGATTCACATTCAGGGAGAATAAATAATTTTGCCTCTTCCCCTGGCTTGGGGGCCTTTCTCCACCTGGGTCCATTGGAAGACGCTCTGAACCAGGTCATATTTATTTGGCTCATGCTTTAAGATTTGCCCTATGGGTTCAGCCCTGTGCAGGTCATGGAGCACTCAGCAGACGTGTCCTTGCTGGAGGTCATCGTGCCCTAACGCAGGGAAAGCTCCGGCCACTTGCAGAGGCAGCAGGAGCAGGATCTCTAGGGCAGGGCTAGAACCAGAATAAAGCAGCACCTTGGCTGCTCACTATGGGCCACAGAAGAGTGTTTATTTCTGCAATAGGGAATCGCTGCAAGGAGATCCCACAGCAGGACTCTTCTCAGAGACACAGCAAGGAGGAAAAACGCCTCAACACCCCCAAAAATAGAAACTTCTACCACCAGGCATGGCAGCAACCCCAAAAAACACGTAAACCACAACGTGCCTACGGCTGCTAGGGCAAAATGTGGAGCTGGCCCCTGGGGCGAGCAAGGGGAAGGAGCCCGGGAGAAGCCGCGGAGAGGTTCCCCATACACACCTGCACGGGCCGCACCAGTCCGTTTGTTGGTTGAGGCCAAAGCGGGCTCTGCATTTCTTAGGAGAGGCGGGATCTGAGCAGAGGGGCATGCGGCGGGAGCGGGCAAGCAGAGGCACAGAGAGAGCAGCGGCAGCAGCGGGGAGAAAAGAGGCAACGTCATTTAAGTTTAAGGTCCCTAGCAGGCTGCAGCCGGGGCCGGCGCCGCCGCTGCGCGGGCACCACCTCTCCTGCAAAAAATAGGCAAATAGCAGAGCTCGCGTCCAGCGGGACGGAGCAGCGGGAGGGTTGGAGAGCTGCGGCATTTCTGGCCCTCACTCCCTTGCACTTCCCTAGCTCGGCCGTCGCCTTCCCCATCCATAGGCAGGGCTCGCTCCCGGCACGTCCCAGGCTTCCATTTGGAGCGAGGTGCCGGGTGGCCGCCGAGCGCCTCCCGCGAGGCAGAGAAGAGCAGGAAAGGTGCGGGAGCAGGCGGGAAGCAGAGGTGGCCCCAAGGAGCCCGGGCAGCGCGGCTCTGCCTGCCCCAAGCCCGTCCCGGCCGCGCGCCGCGGCCATTCCGAAAATGCTGCACCATCGACGTGCAAATACAGGACTTACCATCATTTTTATACTGCACCTACAACAGGTATACGTAGCACTACAAACTCATAGTCTGCGCACTTAATGAGAACAGCAGCGTCACCTAAACTGATGATCTTCCCGGGACACATCTACAGATGTCCAGGGCTGGAATTGCTCCTTGGTGCTGGGAGCGTGCGATGCTGGCGGGCAGCACCCTGCAAGGCTCACCCCTGCAGCAGGGGTGGTTTTACCCCGCTAAGGCAGGAATGCTTCAAAACTCCATGTGGGAACAGTCTGGGATGAGGCCTGGGAAAAACCGCCCAAAGGTTCCTGATAAACAGAACTTGGTAGAGTGAAGAGGCCTGCCCTGCTGCTGCGTGGGTCTTTGCTGCCACCCGAACTGAACCGGAGGTTACTTGGAGAAGAAAAGTGTTTTTTTGGGGCATTCTCCTAGGTAACCTTCATGCTTTTCACTGCATTTGGTTCCCTCCCCCAATATTGATGTCCAATCTCAACTTTCCACCCGTTTCCTTCAGCTGTGTTAAAAAGGCATGACAGGGACACTGCCTGGCGTGAAGCAACTTCAGGGACACCTTATTTGCTGTTATGCACTCGCCAAAGCCTCATCTTTTCGGTTTTCCTGAACTACCCATGTTCTGACACATGCCTGTAAGCCGCAGAAATGTGAATTTACTCTGCCTTAAAAAAAGGAAAAAAAACGTATTTTTTCAGTTAAGGTCAGGAGAATGAATAAAACATGGCAACTGCTTTTCCCTTGGACAATCCACTCGGAGCAAAACCAAAGTGACGACTACGGAGCAGCGCGCTCGCCTTAGCACCGGGGCATTTACCTGAGTTGGAATCTTGCTGCTTTTCCCGTGTCCGCCTTTTCTTTTTCCCCTAGGATACGAAAGGAAAAGCTCGTTAATCACCGCATCGCTTCCAGCATCCCTGAGCCGCGCACCGTGGGGCTTTCACTAATCCCCAGCATCTGAACCGTTTTTGCTCTGTTGAGTGGAATTAAACAAGATTTAGCCCATGCAGCCGTGGCAACGTGACCTCACTAGCCTCATGCCCGTTGTTTTGTCCGGATCCGGGCTCTGTGTGTGGGTCTCCATGTGGCTGGAAAGCACTCGGCACATTTAGCACCTTCCACCTTCCCTGATTTTGAAGGAAAGCGAGTTTCTAGGGACCCCCAGCCCCTGGGAACACCCATCTCTGCTCTTTCCCAGCTCAGAACCCACCTAACACTCCCGTTTACTTCCTTTATTAATGGGAAAACACAGTTTTAGCCCCAGACTGCCTCTCCAACCCCGAATTCGTAACAACGTCCTCCGCAGAGAGCCGGCTGGAGAGCTGGCTTCCGCCTGTGCCTTTCCATGAGAATTCCCGTGGTTTGGGAAAGGCGGTGGGAAGCTCCCAGTGCGGGGAGCTCCTCCACACACACAACGTTCGGGCTACAGCGGTGCAAGGACGAACAGCCGGGGGCACGTTCGTGGCATCGCTGAATCGGGCATTTCTCTACGTGTGATTGCACAAGCGTCCTGGAGGGCGCTAGATGCAGAGCACGAGAACACCCCAGGAATTACAGCAATACAAACTTTTTTGGAAGAACCCGGCGGCGCCGCCAGCCACTCACGTAGTTGTCCCTGGCGGACCAGCCCGGGTAGAGCTGCATGTGCAGCTGCCGCTCCTTGCGCGCCAGCTCGTAGTACTTGGCCTGCTCCTCCCGCGACAGCGCGTGCCACTGCAAGGAGAAGCGCGCGGTGAGGCGGGCCATGGAGCCCGCGTCCCCCACACCCTCGGGAGAAGGTGCCGCTCCGGCCTCGGGGACACGCGTCGCCTGCGCTCACCCTCCTGCCCAGGATCTGGTTGATGGCCGCGCTCTCCTTGAGCGTGCACTCGGCGATGACCTTGGCCCGCATCTCCTTCATGTACAGCATGAAAGCGTTCAGGGGCTTCTTGATGGTGGGCTTCTTGGCTTCCTTCTCTCTCTTTGGTTCGGGCTGAGGTTTCCTTGGTGGGAAGGCAAGAGAAGCGGTTAGCAGGGCACGGGGACGAGCACCCGCGGGGCGAGCGCGGGTGCCGCGGACTCACATGTTGCGGTCGTAGTGCTCCATGTCCTGCTTGCCGGAGTGGGGCACGATGGCCGGGTGCGGGATGCCCGTGGTGTGCATGCCGGAGCCCAGCATCAGCGGGTGCGTGAACCTGCGAGGGAGAAACCAACCGTGAGCGCTGCATGGAGGGAAGAGCAGCGGCACCGCGGCTCCGCCTGCAAAACGCCCTCCTGAAAGGCGCTTGCACCGCTCTCGTCTCTGCCGCTGCCACATCTCGCTAGCGCTGCACGAGACAACAAGCTGCTGCCGGCGCCTGGGTGCGAGCGGCCGGCACCGGTGCGCTTTTGAGGCAAAAAAAGCCCGAGTCTGAACACGATCCGAAGGGCAGGAGCTGCACGAGGGGCCGGCGGCTTCGTGTCGCTCGCTGCAGCCTGGTCGCTGTCGGCCGGGTGCGCTCGGGCTCCGGCGGCCCCGTCCTCGCTGCGGGGACCGTTGGCTCCTTCCTGCTGCCGAGGCCGGGCCGGGAGAGGCCAATTCCCGCTGGCCGGGACGAAATCCGTTGGGAAAGCGGCTGCTGGGCGCTGCGGCAGGACGAGGCGAAGCAGAAGCGCAAGCGGGCGCGTTGCTCGCAGGGGCCGGCGCCGCAGGGAGCGGAGGCTCCTCCTGCCGCCCATCCAGGCTTGGGAGGCCGGGGGAATCCACGGGTCTCGGCAAAGCCAGCGGCAGGGTCCCGGCGGCTTCTCCGTCCCGGCGCCGGCCTCTCCGAGGGCTCGGCAAGCTCCGACCGCAGGCGCGGCAAGCGGAGCGGAGCGCGCGGAGCGGCGCCCGGCCCGCCCGCTCGGACTCACCTGGAGAAAGAGGCCCCCGCGGGAAGCGCCGACGAGTAGGGCTGCCTAAATCCACAGGACGGCAGCGGATAGACAGACTGGCTCTGCCTGGGAGCGGGAAGAAAGAGGCCGTCAAGGACCTTTCGGGAGGGCGGCCGTGCCCATCGCTCGTGCCGGAGCCCTGGCGGGATGCCGGGCATCGCCGCGGGGTCCCTGTGGGACCCCCTTATCCCTGTCACCGAGTCCCGCCGGAGCAGCGGGAGACGCGGGCACGGCGCGGATGAGGCGGCTCCAGCCCTGGCTCCTGCCGCAGCAGCAAAAGGTGCAGCAAGAAGAGCTCGCTGGTCTTGCAAAGCGGGGAAAACAGCCGCCCTGCTCCGTTCTTGCCTAGACACAGCTCAAGACGCCCTTCCAGCAGAGCGGCTGGAAGATGCTCAGGAATCAGGACCAGGGGCCGGTCCTCGAGCCCCTGCAGCAGCTCGAGGTTACCAACCACAGGGAACCACGACACTGCTTTTGGGGGTGCTTTTGGGGGTGAAAACACCCATTCTGGGCTCTGCCGAGGAGAGATCCACGCAATCCATCTGCCGGCAGACGGCCAAGCGCCGCGGCAGCCCCTCAGGAATCCCAAGGACCTCTGAAGTCTGGCATTCCTGCCCCGGGCTCGGGAAAACCCATCCAGGGCCAATCCAACAGCGACGTTCCCTGCTCCAGCAGGCCCACGGAGTATAACAAGGATGATGGTGCTCACGGCTTTATCCAAAGCGATTCTGACACGGAAATTAATTTGATTGCAGAGCTGGCCCCTGATTGCTGGGAAGGTGCAACTAGGGCTCGCGCCGCCCCGGCATGGGGACCCCGATATTCCCATGGGAGAAGCTGCGCTTCAGCCATAAGCAGCTCTTGACACATCCCTACAGAAGGGTCTGCCCCAAAGCAGGTGCTGGGACCTTCTCTGAGCACTTTGGATGCTGTTTCCCGGCCTTTTTTGCCCATTTGAGGCACCAAAAGCAGCAAGGGCGGCAGCAAGCTCTGCCGGGAGCGCTTCCACTCGCCGCCTCCAGCCCGGCTGGGGATGTCCTGTCCAGCACTGGCCTCCGTGGCCAGCAAACAGCCAAAAACACTTCCCAAACCAGGATCTTCTCTGTTTTTGTTGTTGTGGTTTTCCTTTTCCGCGTACCCAAGGCTGCTTTAACCGCTCCCCATCCTGGAGCAGGGACCTGGCCTTCGGCAAGCGGCTCCCTCCTCGCCCCCCACTCCAGTGCCTGCTTTTCCTGAGGATGAACCACGTCGTGTGGGGAGCTGAAGCATCGCCCCCGAGGAGCGGATTTAGCAGAATGTAATCTCTTTGAAGCCACGCTCCGTATCAAAGGCCTCAGCCTCCGCTTCTTTGTGGTTAAATGTCTGGAATGCAAAATTCATTAAAAAAGGCGTAACTTTTCCCTCGGTGTTTTCACATGTTTCACGTCTCTTGTTTTGCAAAATGTCCTCGTGTGCTGGCCCCACGATGTCCTGCGTGGCCACGGTTCCTGACCTGGGTTCCTTATCCGTGATCTCCACGTGCACTCCTCTGCGGCACGGAGCCGGCACGGCCGCGCTCCCTGCTCCGCTCCCGCGCACACGGGCTTGCAGATACCAGGGAGAAGGCATCCCGCCACACACCCGGGAGGAAGGCGTCTGGCCATGCTCTTCCACGGATCTGCTTCCCCATTATCCACCTCTCCCATCACGCAAACCGTGGGAGCAACGCGGCCAGGACGAGCGCTCCGTCAGGAACAGGTTCAACACCCATCCCGGAGCGGAAAGCTGGAGCGATTCCCGCAGGGAAGCGGGGCCGGCGGGGCCGGGGCGACGCGGAGCGGCTGCACTCACCATCCCATGGAAGGAGTGATCTGTCCGACTCCGCCGGGAGGGAGCGGGTAGAAACCGGGGATATCGGATGTCTGGGAAGGACGGTGCACTCCTAGGGAAAGGGAGAGGGAAAGCCATTGGAGCACGCAGCAGGCTGGTGGGCAGCAAGGAACACATCCCAAGCACCTTGCTCTTATACATTATACATATACAGGACCACGTCTGCACTCAGCATTTGTTTAAGAAGGGTTTCCTGCTGTCCCGCTCCTCTGTGGACCTGGGTATGGTGTCGGGTGGGAATTCACCTTGGATAGTGGGATGGATCCCTGCGGGCCCTCCAAGCCCCTGGCTCAGGAGGCAGGGCCAGAGGAGAAGTCAGAGCATCCATCATTTTCCATCGGCTGCAGCACCTGGATGTGGCAGCTACCAGGGTTTCCTGGGATTCGCTCTCCAATATTAGAGCTGCATAAGCCAGAGCTCACATTATCCCCGAGGCCCAGGGAAATGCAGATATTCACCCAAAGGCTTTGCTCATACGGCACCTCGTGCAAGATTTTCTCCTGGCCTGAACTGCAAGGGACTGATCAGCAAGGTCTCTCTAGGTCGTTCTACCAGTGACTGTGACTGGAGCACTGTGAATAAACTGGGATCGACGAGCTTCTTGGTATTAACGAAGCACTGGCTACGGTGGGACGAAGCTGTGGGGTTTCCTTCTGTTTGCTTCTTGCATATTCAACCACTATTCACGTGATTCCTCTCAGGCTAGGGAAATGAATGGAAATGAGTGTTTAACTTCTCTTCTTATTTTTCTACCGGGTTTATTGCACTCTGGTGGCTGACAAGCAATTTGTTGGCTGGCAGGAACCCAAGATGCGCCTGGGTATCTATTACCCCAGCAATAAATCCTTCCCCTCCGTGGTGACTTCTTGCATCTGCACCCATATTTTGATCGGGGTTTATCTCTCTGTACTGCACTTTCCTCTGCAGCCAGAGAGCGCGACAACCGCACAACGCGTGGCCACAGACTGACACCCAGATACAAAAATCCAGCTAGCTATGAGACACCGATCCTATTTAGTCAAAATATTTCCTGTTTCAAACATTCGTTTTCTCAAAACGACAGCCTGACAGCAGTTTGGGTATGAGTCAAAGGAAAGATTACTTTCCATTTTCTGGTTGACTCTTGAGCATCGTCGCTCTGGCTCTGGTCTGCAGGCAGCTTGCACACGCAGCCGAGCACATTCGATGAGCAAGGCTGATGCTTTTGATATCAAACTTTACTGGGTGACATTATAAAGCATTGCAAGGGGTAATGAGCCCCAAATAAGCCCTGTTTTCCCACCTGCATCCCTGCCGCCCTTACCTTGCTTCTGGTTGATGTCGGCCGGCAAGTGGGGCGAGTGGGAGCCGTGGCTGAAGTGGTCGTTGCTGTAGGGGATGAGCGGGGTGAGCGGGTGGACTCCGTGCGACGGCTGCACCACGGGCACCTTGTTAGACTGCAAGGCACAAGCAGAGGGGTCAGGCGCCGCGCTGGGGAAAATGCAAGATCACTCATTCCAGGCTTTCCCGGTATTTTTCCCTCCGTGAGGAACGCTGCAAGCACGTGTGGTGTTGGCTCATCCAAAGACACTTCCCCGGACACCGCACGGCGCTCCTCCCATGTGCACAGGCAAGGGAAGTCAGTGCTTAACAGGCATTTTTAGGAAAAAGAACACCAAAAAAACCCAAACCTACCGGCTTCCCTCTCTTTTTTTGGCATTCCCTCTGTTAGGGAGTGCACACACACACACACGCACACACACACACGTCGCCGTCTCCCTCCAGCCTGCACGCCCCGAGTGCTGCGGGCTGCTCCGTGCGTGCCACCCGTGGGCACCTTTCAATCCCATCCGACCTCACCCGGCCGGCGGGAATACTCCGATTTGTCCTGCTAAAGCCAGGAGGGGAAGCAGGCCGGACTGCACTGCAAACCTGGGAGAAAACTGGGAGTGCCCACGGGAAAGGCAGGTGGGAACACGGGAACGGCCGTGGCGCAGCTGCGGAGCGCGCGCTGCCCGGCGCCGCCAGCTCATTGCAGCCTCTGCGCTGCTCCAGCGCTGCCTTTCACTTCAGGAATGATTGTGCAGGGTCTCAGCGAGCGCCCGGGGACCTCCTGCCGTCTGCATCACGGCTCGGGGCAGGAAACCCACGAAAGGGAAAGGGGACCAGGCCGGAGAGCCGGAGACGCCGCTTTACAGGCGCCTTTGCACAAGGGTCTGCTCGTGCAAATGCACTTCCCCACTAAAGAGCACCTGCAAACCTCACACCCTGGTGCACGGGCTGCAGCTTTGACACCTGAGGGGGATGTGGGGAACGTGACCCCCCCGCCAGTGCAAACGTGGGGCTGCCCCACGGCGCGCG
>VZSG01000278.1:827825-858658 GCA_013398315.1 Nothoprocta pentlandii | reverse complement strand
TGGCACTGCCCCTCGTCCCGGCCGTGCAGCTCCTCGCTGCGGAGCTCGGTGCCCGGCGGGAAGGCGCTGCAGCCCCCGGCCCTGCGGAGGAGCGTCCCCAGTGTCACCACGTGCCGGTGCCGCAGTGGCCGGCGCTCGCTGCGGTTTGCAGCTGCCGCCGGCGCAGCCGGGGCCGCGGTGACGAGAGATTACTCATCTCACTTTCCAATTGCCCCACACGGCCGGCCCCAGAAATAGCGAAATGAGGAGGCCGTGGGCCGGGGAGCCGCAATGGGGACACGAGGCCAGGGGCGCTTGCCCGTGTGCCCAGAGCGCCCACGGAGCGCCCGGCGTGGAGCCCCCCCAGCAAACCGGCCTCGCTGCTAGAGCGGCGCTTCCTAGAGCAAGAAACCAAGCCCTGCAAGGCGCTGCCGCAGCCTGGGCCAGGAATCAGTCCCTGGCTCTGCAGAGCGGGGTGCCGGGAGGGGAGCGTGGCCCTGGCAGGCGGCACCGCGGAGGCTCCCGCCGCGCGCTGCTGCTGCTGCTGCTGCTGCTGCTGCTGCTGCCGCTGCTGCTGCTGCTGCTGCTGCTGCTGCTGCTGCTGCGGCTGCTGCTGCTGCTGCAGGCACGGCCGCGGCGGCGGCAGGAAGCAGGGAAAGTGGTGGCCGCCCCCGCTCGGCCCCGGCGCCGCCTCTTGCCATTTTGCAGCTGCATTTTTGGGGGAAGGTGGATGCGCCCGATGGAGCCGGGCCAAGGAAGGACCGGCCGCGCCATCCCTACCCGCTGCCGAGGCACGGTGTGCCCGCACGCGGCCCATCACGGCAGCCAACGTGGGTAAATCACACGCTGCGCACGGGCACGGGGGCCCTACTGCAGCCGCTACCCCGCGCGGGGCTCCGGCCACAGCAGGAGGCTCCTTGCTCCGAGAACGGGCAGGGAGAACACGGGACTTTTCCCAAGGCTTTGCAGCTATTTGCAAGATCTCTCCAAGCTCTGCGCAGTCTGGCACCATCCCTGGCCCAATCCAGAAGCTAAGAAGCTCCAAAAAGACCTGAGAATCCCGGGATATCCTGGCCAGCCCACGAGCAAATATTTTTATGCAATGCCTAAAAATGCCTTGTGCTGCTGTCGCCGCTGCTGCTGCAGGTTTCTGTTTTTAAGCGAGGATGGTTATTATTTTAAGTCAAGCTCTGCAGGAGGAATAGTTGATCTTTTCACTGTTTACGGGCACAGGAAGAGTGGTCTCACTTCTTAAGCGCTTATCTGCTAAGAGAAAGACATAGGTGGTTCTTCATGAAAGTATTAAAAAAAAAAAAAAGCATGGAAAAATCAAGATTGGAAGTTACTCCTGGAGCTGCTTCTCTTACGGTGGCCAGGGGCAAGTGCCAAAACTGCTGTGTTCCCCCTGGAGAAGGGACGGCATGAGTGGAAAGGCCTGGCTTGACCCTCGGCCACTGACAATATCTCATCTCCTTTGCTCTGCTCTGCTACTCGAAATTCTGGGTGGAATTCCCAGAGTTTTGGGTGAAATATCCAGACCTCATGAGGAAAATGCCCCAAAGGGGCAAGGGGAGAAGCAAGAAGAGAGTGAGCAGCAGGGCCAACCGCTGCCGGCATCCCGAGCTCAGGAGAGCCGCGGCGCTCGGTGACACGAGGACCGGGATGCAGGAACGGGGATCCCACGGGAAGTCCCGCATCCCGCCCTCGGGCTCCCGGACAAGCAGGGGGACACGACCCGCGTCCGCAGGAGGGCTCGGAGCTGAAACGAGGTTGTGGCGCTGGCATTTGGCTTGTGGGTCCATCCCTGCCCAGGATTTTCCACGCCTGGGAAACTTGGTGAGATTTCCCAGGATATCTGCTGGCCAGAAACCCAAGAGGGAGCCTCGGGGTGTGGGCGAGACCCCTTTCCAAGCAGCAAACGCCTGCTCACCATCCCCAGGGCCCCATCAGGAGCCTGGCAGCCACTCAGCCCCATTCCCTTCCCTCCGTTTTTCTTCTCACTTAAAACAACCCCCAAATATCAGCCCACTGACTCAAAGGGGCGCAGGGGAGCAAAGAAAGAAGACACAAACAACACAAGAGCAGGAGCTTTAGCTCAGGGCCCTTCCCTCTGCGGAGGGCAGCGAGCGGTCCCGCGCCGGCGGAATCAACATTTTCATGAAAAGGCGGCGTTTATCCCAACGGAGCCTCCCGCCCCGCACCCTCCTCCGATCCCTTCATGCCAACGGCTCAATTAAAACCTGGGCTTGGCGGATTTGCATACAATTAAGACGGCGAGGGAAATTAATAGGGAATTGGATGGTTTTCTCCTCTGCCCATGTGATGTCTTTAGTAGATTAAAACCAAAGGATTTTTTTTTTAATTACTGTAAAATGTATTAAATGTTGTTTAACCTTTTTTTTTTTTCTGTTGGGGGGAGGAGAGAAGCAGAGGGGATGGGAGAGGGGTAAAGAAGCAACCTTGTCCATATGGTAATGCATGCCTCCTATCGTGGGAAGCAAGCAGCGTCGTAATTAGGATTAGAAAGGAATCCTAATTAATCTTGTCCTGCCACTTGACTTCTACAAGCTCCCGAAACGCTGCCCGCAATGCAATGTAAAGCCAGGAGCGGTCCCAGGCTCAGGGGCTAATCCCAGTCCCAAGCACCGCAGCAACGTGCAGCTCCACAAGCACCATCTTTCCAGACCTTTTGTCTTGTTTTATTCCTTAGAGGCCATGGAATCTGTTTGGAAACACTTAGCAGGCTCATGGGGAGGGTGGTAGTGCTGGAGAAGGGAGGAATAACCAGGAAACTTCAGCTCTATTCCCATCCTGTGCCTTGGCTTCACCTTCAGCACGTCTGCGACGCGAGAGGCAGCCCATCACGCTGCTATTAAGTCACAGAGATTTTCACTCGGCTCTTGTCATGTGTCATCAAATCCTGTTCTTCAGGTATTGAGATTCACACATTTAATTGCATAATATTTTACTATGTGAGTGGAAAGTAATACGCTTATTTTTGTGTTTGCGTCTTCAACATGGAAGGCAGATCTGGGGGAGCTGGTTGCTTCTAAACGTCAGGCTTTGTGTGAAAAGTCTGATTTTCTCTCTAGGACAGTGCAATTAAACATAACACTGGATCATGTGGGCCATAAAGAGGGTTGGAACTTGCACCAGTTTGGGCCTAGTCCGGAAAAACAGCAAACTTCTCCTTGTTTTCTGCTAAATCCTAAATGCTTCTTGGTGCTGCTCCTTCCAGCAGCTCCCGTGCGTGTTTGGCTGAACCCAGAGCACGCACAAGACCTGAACTGCGCTTCAAACCAGGCTGCTGAACAGCTCACAAGCCAGGATTGATCAAAGGTTTCCCACTGAGGAAAATGAAAGAAAGAAACTCACCATTTCATACGGTTTTGATGAGGAAAATCATTGAGGAAACTTCGCTCTTTCAACCTGGTTTTGCTGGTGTTGACGCAAGCATGAAAACAAAAGGGTGCCACCCCGCAAGGAATGAAATTGGGGCGTTTAGTTCGGTTTGAATGAGCAGAATATATATGTACTCCATATAGATGCACTACTGACACAGTGTACGTGATGGAGGCACCCAGGGTTTCTGCCTAACCAGGAGGTTAACTAACCACCACGTCACCCCTATGGGAGCAGTAATTTTTCCTAAATAAAAGTCCTCTTGTAGCAAATATGAGGTGCATTTGTTAAAAGAAATGCAATTAAAACTATGTCCATTGCTTTACATTTCCATTTTCTTTCCCCTGTAATGTCTGCAATTCAAATATAAGATATTCTCTCGTAGGGCCATCTCCTAAGACACTTAGGATGCACAAAGTGAAAAACAGATGGGTTGTAAGGGATTGTGCATATTTTACATTTCTTCTGGTTTTAACAGAGGAGCTACAATGAGAAAATAATTTATCTTTAAAAGTACAGAATTAATAAATAGTGCTCCCTCGGTTTGCTGGCTGCCTTCCTTCACTACTCCAGAATATAAAAGAGCATGGGGCTTTCTGAAGAAATGAAGCTTCCAGTAGCACCGGGACCTGGGTGAGGAGGTTGAGGATGAAGCATCGCCTTGGAAGAGGCCACTGCCAAAGACACAGAGCTCCTGCCATGCAGGCGACTTCCCTGCGCACTTTTAGAGGCTAAAAACATGGGAAATGGCCCAGGAGCGACGGCAGGGATGTGCATGCACCAATGCAAGCCCCGCTGCACTGCTGCCTGCAGCGCGTTTGCAGGCTGCCGACCTGCAATCCGTGTGCACGGGGTCTGGTCCCGGCGGCTTCGCTGCAGCTTGTGAGCCCTGCCACGCAGATAAGGAACCGCTCCGAGCTGATAAATACAGCCCTGTCCTGCCGATGAACACAGCCCTGTGTGCAAGGTCTTGGCATCGGTGTAATTGCACAGGGCTCGCTGCACGCTGCCCCGGGCTGCAGATGCACGGGCAGCAGGAAGCGCGCAGGAATATTCCCTTGCTTCACGTTTGGGATGGGAATGTTCCCTTCCCGCATGCGGGAAGTGGGAGCCGGGGCAGCCGGGCAGGGCTGCGGGCTCGCCGGGTGCCCCTGCTCCGCACGGCGGGAAGCTCCGGCCGGGATGAGCAGCGGCTCGGGAATCTGGCGCAGATGCCAGGCTCCGCTCCCGGCGCCCGGGCGTCTTGCCGGCAGCTCGGCGCTACCCGGGAAGCGGGAAATTGCCTCCAAGCGGGGAGAGAAGAGCCGTGAATGGGGCGGCGGGGCGGCCGCGGGCACCAGAACGGCCTTTCCTGGCCCGTATCCCACGCGCGGCAGCGCCGGCCCTCGGCTCCAGCAGCACCCACTGCCCTCCCGGCCAGTGCTGCTCCTTGCTGCGCCCTTGCTCTCTCTTCTCTCTTTTTCTCTTCTTAGCTATTACTATTTTAAATGACTATAATTGGCGCTAGGAACTAATAAATCATAATTACCCGCGAGAAAACAAATTGTAGCGCGAGTTGAATCCCTCCTATCTGCTCTATCTGCTGCCAGTGAGCTCTCCCACTCTGAGCATGAGCTCCCAGCAATGGGAGATCACATGATTTCACTTTTTTCTCCCCTAATTTTCCTTTTCCATTGGTTATTACAGGCCTTGCAGGGCCTCCCTCGCTGCCTGCTGCTGCGCAGGCTGCGTTGGCTGTGATGACATCTGCTGGCGACTGCTCACTTTGCCATCCGCCAAAAGCAAGATGCATTTGGAGGAATTTTTATTTTATTTTATTTTATTTTATTTTATTTTATTTTATTTTAATTCCTTTCCAGTGCAGGCACTGCATCCAAGCATGCTCCAGAGGGCAAAAGCCCCATCCCAGCCCTGCGCTCCCCCTTTGGGACAGTTTTTCTCAAAACCACCGCCAAAAAAACCCCATTTGCAGCAGTTATTAAAGGGGGAAAGGGAGGGTTTCGCAGCCATGGGAGAGTCGCTGTGATTACGAGCTGCTAGTTTTGCATGGCGCTGGCACCAGGAGAGCCCGACTGCAACCCTGGGAGCTTTGAAGAGCGGCGCTCTTAAAACCGACAGAAATAAAAATAAAATAATGAAATAATTTACATGGCAGCCAGCAGACTGCTCACCCAGCATTTTCCCACCTCGGGCAGGAGCTCTGATTAACGCTCATCAGCTTATCTGCACGGTAGATCCTGATGATTCATCACCCACTACCCCAGGAATTATGACGCACCGGGGAGAGATACATGCCCAGATGCCATGGGTGGATGCCACGTCTGGAACACTTAAGTGATTTTGGCATGAAGAGGGACCAACCACAAGCCCAGCTAATCAACCCAGCGTTTCTCAGCCCACACCTTCCAGGGGCTGCGAGGAGATGGGGCGCGAAGACACCCCATCTCCTGAGGACTCCCTTATCGGCCCCATCGGTGGCGCGAGATCGCGGCAGAACAAAGCGCGGCGTGGGCCGCCCGCCAGCAGCCCGTGGCTGCTCCTCCTTTGCATGTAAATTTAAAAGGAATTTTAATAAGTGCTAAGCGCACACGGGTATTTTTTATTTATAGCCAAAAGTAGGTGTGCGCGGCCCCTTTTATAAGGCGCGGAAAGAAGAAAGGGGCACTTGGGAGTCTCAATGGGAAGCAGTGGAAAATCCTGCGGCGGCTCCTCCTTGCTCGTCTCCGTCCAGGGGTGGCCACGGGCACGATGGAGATGGATGTGAATCCACGGGGCGCTGCCGCTCCTTCCCAGCGCCCAGATGTGCGCACTTCCAAAGGGATGCATGCGGATGTGCTGCCTGCCCCCTTGCAAAGCAGCTTTGGAAAGGGAACGCGGCTGCTTTGGGAAGCTCGGACAGCGGTGACACAGGGACATCCAGCTCCGAGGGGATGCAGCCCTCGAGGGTCCTCGCTCCTGGTCGGGAGCCAGCATCTTCCCTCGCTCTCCTGCTTGCAACTGTTTTCCTTTGATCATTGCTGAATTGCGCATTGTATAAATCCCAAACTTGCTCTTTTTGGACACATAAAACAGGGGTAGCCCCTGGTGCGAGCGGACTCCAGTACCTGCAGTTTTGTTGTGACTGGGATGAGCGAAAGGAGCTGGATTCTCCTGTGCGATGAAGACCCAGTGCTCCCAGGCTCCACACAGGAGGATCAAAGGAGTTACTGGGAATTTTGGAGCTATGGTTGGGTACAGGTCTGCGCACCTAAAGCACCTTTACCTCTTCTGTGACCCAAAAGCATTTCCTGGGAAACCTCTCTCTGCTCCCCTGCGGAGCGACAGCCTACCAGAACACCTTATTGACAAGAAAAACCCAAAATATTCCAGTGGCGTCATCATACAGCGATGTCATCAGCTCTTTTTCCTTGAAATCTTTTTCCAAGGGGACCGCTTGTCCCAGCTACAGCATCATTCTTCACTCTATCCAGGCAAGGAAAGCGGGGACAGCAGGTCTCCCACGCCGAGTCCAAGCGAGCAGCTCCACCACGTGTCCCCAGGGCAGCAAAACACGAACCCAAACTAAACCCTAACCTTGCTTGGGAGGACAGCACTAACCTCAGACCTCAACGCAGCCAACTGCTGCCTTTTGGTATTCTATCAAGACGTGGCCTTGTGGCCCTGTGGCCCCGTGTGAAGCCTGCATTAGGGCAGGTTGGATTCAGCCCGTAGCTCTACGTCTCAGGCTTGGGTTGTGGGCAGGGGTGGTGTTGAGTAAGGGGAGAGTGATGATGGTGAGGCTGGAGAAGGGCTCGGGATCATAATCCAGGCCAGGAGAAACAGATAAATTTGGACAACAATGGGGTCTGTGGAGGTTGATGAGTGAAGCAAGTGGAGAGGACATAAAGCTCCCCGAGCTCATCTTCTGGTGATGGGACCACGAGCTGGTCAAGGGCCAGAATCATGGTTTTACCAAGAGGAACTGCTGGTCTAAGATAATGAAAGAGATTTGGGGGAGATGGCACCAAACCGAAAACTCGTGGTGAGCCAATCTGTGACTCTCTGGAGTCTGAGGTGACCAGGAGCCACCAGACTAGTGAAAGGGCTGAGGTTGAAGTTAGGGTAGAGCTTGAGTCCAGCAGATTATATGGTGGACTCCCATGGTGCTGCCCTATCTGGAACCACTATTAGTCTCCAAGTACATTTAGACTGGGAACGGGGAGAAGCTCCTAGGGCTGGGCTAACACTGAGGGTAGGATTGGGGATTGAATCAGGAGGAAAAGAGTTTGCACAGGAGAGGATGTCTGAAGAGGTCACCAGACCAATTCGAGCACTGGGACCACACCTGAACCTGCAGCCTACCAGGCACTACTGAAAACACTCCAGTGAAGCCCGGAGGGAGAGGGGTGATAAAACAGTGTATCGTGGGGTTTCCCAGCTAAATCCTAACCCTAAACCTTCTCCCTCCTCTCCGGTGCCCCAGCAGCCCCCAGCCCTGGGCAGGCTGGTGCTCCCTCCTGGTGCTCTCACTTGTCCCTGTTCAGTTCTACAGCCCAGTCCTCAACCCCAACACGTGTCTCCTCTCACTCAAAAACACAGGCTTCTAATCTTTCCTTTTGCTAAGCTGTGCACTCAAGCAGGAACGTCACAGAACTGCTGCCAAGAGCAGAATAACTAGGTCACGGTTCCTTCAACGGCTGCTAATCTTCCGCACTTGGTTCACTGGGGGTCTTGGTGCTAATGAAGAACGCAAAGAGCAAACGAGAACGAAACGCTGCACATGAAATCCGTTTCCTCCCGGGGAAGTCTAGCGACCTGTGCAACCCGCCCGCGTTAGGCGCCCGACTAAGTCGTCAGCGCGCGAGCGAAGCAAAAGCAAAAGCAATTCCGAGCACTGGTGGAAACTCTCGCCCTTGTCACTAATGCATAATGATAAACACAAGGAGCGCTCCGCACACAGGGTCCCTACCAGCAGACCTTTTATTTTTCCGCAAAACCAGATCCAAAACTTGATGTTTCAAATGTTCTAGCATAGAACTGGCACAACAATATATTTTTTTCTGTTTTTCTTTGAGTAACAAATATTTTACAAATAATAATAATAATAATAATAATAATAATAATAATAATAATAATAATAATGACATGAAGATTCAAGCTCTGCCCTCCCTGTCGCTGGCATGAGTCACTGGAAACTGGGAAGCAGCTGCAACTGAGCTGCATGGGGATAAGACACAAAGGGCTCCCCAGGCTCCTTGCATTTTGGGGCTTTGTTCCACACACCTTGGTCCTCAGAGCACTTGAGAGCAGAGGAAGAGCTGCCCTGTGAGCACACACTGCCCCCGAGGGGAAAGGGGCTCCTTCCAACCAGGGAGCTCTGGAGACAGGTCCCACCGCTCTCCTCCTGCCACTTCCAAGCTGGGAATTCCTTGCTCCCCACCTTGCAGAAATCAATCTTCTGCTTGATTTCTGAGCAAGTGCTCATAAAGACTTATAAAGGCTTGACCTTATATTAGGCTTGACCTTACCAACAATTTCCAGAGCACTGCTACCCATTGGGGATTGCACAGACGACGGCTACAATAATTTAAGTAATTTCCATCTGAGTGTGTTGGAACGGGCAGAGCTCAGTCACTGCCCGGCACTGCAGCGAGCTCTTCTCGTGCAAGGGTTTATTTCAGTTTGGGGGACAGAGCAACCTGCTCAGCAACCCCAGAGCAACCCCTGGCTTCAGCTGCACTCAGGTGGCCCCAGATGCCTCCTCAGCACCAAACACAACCACTCTGCAAGCAAAGTGGTGCTAGGAAATCACCCCAGTGGGGCTGGCGCGTGCGTGCTGGTCTGCACTGGCCTGCGTGCACGCGGAGGAAATTAATTTTAGTTTCGTATCTCAGGCTCGTCACTGCTCTGCCCCGCCGGGCTCCGCTGTCCCTGCGGCGGCTGGCGCGAGGCTCAGGTGAAAAACACCCCGTCTGTATTTTCCACGGTAAACCACAAAGGGGTTTAAATTCACATCGCCGTATTTGCAAACAAGCAGCTTGTGCATGCACAGGATCCTGCCGCGTTTGAAACCCGTGCCCCCAAACTGTCTTCAGTTAAAAAAAAAAAAGAAAAAAGAAGAAAAAGAAAGTTGTCTTCTCGACCACAAGCAAAAAACCTCACGCTGGTCCCCCTGCATCCTGTGCACCATTAGGCAGAGCTGCCTGTGTTTTGATTTCCATGCCGGGCTGTCTTTCTGGTCCGTCTGGGTCGGTCTAGACTGTATTCTGAGCAGCGCCAGCTGGGTCCTCACCCCGCTTCCCGGCGCACCTCCGAGACACGGAGCGAACCCCGGCGCGGGAATACCACCCTCCAGGAGCGGACGTTAATTTGTTCTCCTCTGCTCCCAAATTCAGGCTCTCCACTTCAATTACCTCTCCGGGTTTCCACCCAACCCGCAGCGGGAGGTTTTGCAGGCCGGGGGTTTCACACGCAAGCACCCAGGTCCTCATGGACCATCTCTGCAGCTTGGGAATCTTCACTCTGTACATTAACTAAAGAACAGGAAGCCAAAGCAGGGCCCTTGAAAACACCTTTTCACCACCCAGACACCAATTAAATTGCTCCCTTTTCAGCAAGTGCCCCAAGCAGGAACATTCAGCCAAGGGAGAAGACGACGAAGCCATTAGGGAATGACCAGCTCCCTGCCCCGGCGAGGCTGCCCCACAGGCCCTGGCTTGCCCACATTCCTCTCAGGTCGTGCAATCCTCCTTCGCAGGAGGCTCTGGGGCTGCTTGTCCCCTCCCTCCCTCCACCAGCCCCCCGCTAGCCAAAGCGGAGGGAGAAATCAGACTTTCTTGTTAACCTGCGGGTGTCACGCGGGAAGCGAAACGGGGCCAGAGAAGCCAAATTCCCGGTGCCGGAGCACCAGCGGCGCCGGTTCGCAGCGGAGCAGCTCCCTGCCCTCTGAGTAATGCGCGTTGTGCCCTGCCGACTCACGCGTTGCTCACGAGCAAATCCCCGAGCCCGCGCTTGCGGATGAGAAATTAAAGGCCATTTTGCACAAATGCCCGTTCAGGCTTCCTGCTGAGACCATGAGCTGCAGTGAGGAGGGACACGCTGCACAAGCCCGCGTTGGCACACACTGCCCTGAAGGTCCCCATCAGCTGACAGCAATCCATGGGTAGCTGTTCCGGACATCTCCAATGCCATCTCAGTGGCCTGGGCTTCTCTCTCCCTCTTTCTGGGACATCTTTGGGTGACCCAGAAAGGAATTTGGGTCCCTAGACCTGCTGGTGGGCCTAGACCTGCTGGTGGCCCCAGTGCTTGAGGAGGACATGCTACCCGTGCTCTCTCCAGAGCTGTTCTTCCCTCGATTCCAACTGCCCTTCCTTGCAAGGGAAAACCCCAAGATCTGTGAACAACTCATGTAAACGAGCAGGAGAACAAGGTCTAACATCCCACAGCTCTCCACAAATCCTGCTCACCACTTGAGAAGTAGCCTTCAAAAACGCATCATGGCCCCATTTGGCCACTTTTCTGCTCTCTCCTTATCTGATGCTCGTGGAACACGTTTTGCCTCAACCAAATGCGCGATGGGCAGAGCTCTGGCAGCAGATGAATCACCCCACCTGGCACACGGGGTTGTACAACCCCGGTTACGCATCCTGCAGTCATTTCTGCTGCGTGTGGACGTCGCGACATTCCCCACGCCTGAAGCATCAGCACTTAAAGAGTTGATGTAACAGTGTCCTTCCCGGAGCGCCGGTGGGAATTATGTGCCATGCTGCAGGTTGGGGAAGGCAATGGAAGCAGCACCCGGGATGCTGCAGTCCTGCTGCGGCCACAGATGCTCCTTTGGGATTTGGTACCCAGGACACTGCTAGGACATTTGTTTGGTTCCCTGTTTCACAAGCACCTGTGTCATGGGGATGCTGCATCTCCTGCCATCTCCACGTCTCCAGGAAGAGGTGGAAGCACCAAAGAGGTCCATAAACCTCCAATTTCCCCCCTAAACAGGGTATTCCACCATGGGACCAATTCGTGAGGACAGCAAAAATCCCGCAGCATCCCCGCAGTGCCTGGAAAAGGTCTCCGTTCGCATCTCCAAAGCTTATGCCAATGGCATGGGATCGTTTTGGGGCATCGCGGTCCATTTTCCCACAGGTGCTTTGAAAAAGTTGGCTCCCAGCATCTGGCAGGACAACCCAACCGTGTGAATGAAAGGTTTATCTGCAGCCTCTTCAGCTGCAGACGAGGTGCTCACAGCAAACTGAAACGATGAAAAGCAAGATAAATATGTAGTTGGTTTTCAAAAGAAAGCAGTTAATTTTTCTTTTAATTCAGGGGAGCGGGGGCTGCAAACACTGTTCCAAAAAATGCCCATATAAGATCCACGGTTGTTAGCTTACAATTACACGACACAATTTCAAGATTGAAATTAAATGTCTGCTTTTTTTTTTAGGATTAGTCATGCAACCTTCCCCTGAGACCTCAGTGTCAGGCTGGGTCAAGCTCTCTCTTTCCTCCACACGATCATCAATTCTAAGGTCAAATTTTATG
The DNA here is from genome assembly GCA_013398315.1 of Nothoprocta pentlandii. NCBI lineage: Eukaryota > Metazoa > Chordata > Aves > Tinamiformes > Tinamidae > Nothoprocta > Nothoprocta pentlandii. Next base: position 846,757 of record VZSG01000278.1, on the reverse strand, counting down.
CAGTCATTCCTGCCGGAGCTATTATTTCAAATTATATGTCAATTATCTATGCCAAATTTAGCAGTTCTTCCTTTTAAAATCCAAACCTACTGAAAAATCCCGGTGTCTGCATTAAAATATTCTGTGTCACAGTCGTGCTCCTAAAGCTGGAGAGGATCAGTAGCCAAGGAAAGTTGTCTTCACCAAAGAGTCACACAGGGGCTTTGAAATCAAGTTCCAACAGGGACAAAAGCTCAGCTGTCAGTGCCACATTTGGTCCTAACATCAAGAAGGAGGCAGAGAACTGAACAAAGTAGCTATGTTTGCAACCTAAAAAAATATAAAAAAAGGAGCTTTTCCTATCTTTAGCAATAACCTTTCTCCCCAAAGAAAATTATGTCAGCATGTAACTCAGGTGGAGTTGAGGAGGCTGAATTTGGGCTAGGATTTAATGGAGACATTGGAGAATCATATTCCTTGTTTTGCACAGGGACATACACATAAAACCACCCAGAAATCGTCTGAATTCATTCTTTTTCCCCTAGTCTGGTCCTCTACGAAGATTGCTGGGTACCAATCCATGCAGAGCCGGAGTGCAAGAGCACAAGCTGAACACTGAAATGAAGAAATTCAAGCTGAATTAGATCAAGATGAAAGAATCTCCGAATGACGCCTTTCGGACTCTTTTTATAGTCCTTAGCAGCATCGTGCATTGGTTAGCTCCAAGAGCAGCAGGATATGAGATGTTATCAGCTCTGCATTTTTTCCTTCAGAAACCAGAGATTACAGATTTCCAGTGGCACTGGAGCGAGGGCTTCTCTTCTTCCAGTGAGCAGGGACAGACCAAGCGAGATACAAAAGCATCTGCAATGTGGACAGAGGCAAACGGGGGCTAGGGAACCTCTGGCTTCCCAGAGGAAGATTTTCCTTGGTTTGATATAACACGTAATTTTTAAAGCTGTGTCCTGCAAGAAGCTTACCTCCTGGAGTGTGCCTCAGTCTATCATAAAGCTTTAATTTTAATGAACACTGAGATGTGCAGGAGAGGCATAGGAGTGGTTCCCACTGAAGTTCAATGGGGCCCAGGCAGCCGAGTGCTCTGAATACCCAATAAACAGCGCTCTCATGCATCCAAATGAGACATTTTACAGAGGAAAAGGCCTTGATCTTGCAAACACTTATATATATACAAATAATTTCATGCACAAATTGGCAGGCTGATTTCCACGAGATCATCCCCACATGTGAAATAATTTCCTTAAATGAGGATTTGCAGGACTGAGCTTTCCGCACAGGGAAGACCTTGGGAATTGCATTGCCCGTGGAGCGAGCAGTAACCATATTTAGGAGCCAAAGGCCTTTTGTCCTGATCCCTACCATAAAGCTTTAGGCACTAAACACGTCTGAGTTTTTAGTAACAAATATATAGGTTGGGCTGCTCGAGTCCCAGCAGAAGGGTCTCTGTGGGACCTTTGTCACTGGTGCTAAAGTCACACTAGCAAAAACCTCTCCTAAGGATTATGTGCGGCGTAGGCCACAACCTGCAGCATAAACCTTGTCCCAGGGAGCTTGTGTCCGTCATTTAGGAGAACTCAACAGGGATTAAATCGGAAACCAAGCAGATATTAAGCACCCCTCTGCAGAATGTTATCTAAAACATGACAGCATTTGCAGAGAATGATCCCCTCTGTGCCATGAGCATGTTAACTACGGCCTGGAAAAGCGGGAAGAATTGTATCTCAGTGTTACACGCAGGAATTACATTCCCTGCCAAAGTAATCTGCATGCCGGTTTAAAGAAAAAGGAAAAAAAAAAAAAAAGCTGTAAAAAGATTATCTCAGGATTCTCACGGAGGGGCGCGTGCTATGCGCTCTTCCCCATAGATAGTGGGGACACGGCTCTTCTCCATAGATAGTGGCCTCAGCATCGGGAACGGCCAAAAAGCAGGACGAGCTGCTGCCAGGGATCCGGGGACACCAAGGGATGGTGCAGGTGGCAGGGCTCAGCTCCAATGGGATGCAGCCTTGGGATGCAGCCTTGGGATGACCCTCATCCAGCCTGGAGCCTAATGCAAACGCGTCGCCCACCCAAAAAGGCGTCGTTTGGGACCTTGGTGTGTTTTGCAAGCAGGATACAGGCAGGATCTCCTGCCTTTGCTCCTTGTCACCTGGTTGCACAGCACTGGGCCCAGTCCTTCCCAGTGAGACAAAGCCCTTCTGAGCAGCCCTTGTTCTAAAGGCAAATTGTGGACGCAAGGGCTGTAATTTCTTCCTGCGCATTCGCAACGGGCTAATTTGCACCAGTGACGAGGTTCCCTACTGGAAGGTCTTAACGTCGCATGAATCAGCAAGCGAGCTAATGAACAAACAATTAGGGAGCGAACAAAGGCACGCACTTTGTTTGTTACTTTTAGCGAGCCCTAATAATATACTCTATTAGCGACTGCGTTTTGCTAAGGCGATGCAGTCTAGACAGCAACCCACGGCGCACGCCGAGACGCTCCGGGAGGGAAACGGCGGCGCGCCGGAGGGCACGGAGCCGGCGAGCGGCACGGGGACGGCGCGCACCCGGACCCGGCGCATGGCACAGGGCTGGTTTTGCACCCTGCAACCCACCAACTCCCCGCCAGGTTGTGTTTGCATGGAGCAAAGAGGCGTTTAGAGGAGGCAGGAGAGAGGTGGGAGGTGATGCTGCAAGCAGGGCCCAACGGGGACCCCTCCTGCGGTGCCCTGTGCTCGGGGCTCGCCCGGCACCGCGCTCCAGCAGGAGGAAACGGGGTGTGCGCCCAAACGCTCCATTACATATTGTAATGGCAGACGTTAATTCAGCGTTAATAACACTTGGCGCTTTTCAATCCCGTCTTCCAAAAGCCCTCGGAGAGGCGGGGAAGCATCTGGCTGACGAGGACTGGGCAGAGCCCAAAGGTGTAGCCTCGCCCCGGGCAAAAGAAAGGAGATGAAGTGACTTGCCGGGGTGGCAGGGCCGGGAAGGCCATGTGCGGCTCTGCGTTTCCAGACCTACATTCCCATCTCCTTGCCAGAAAGAGGAGCTGGTTTAAATATTACCGTTCGCTGACCTACTTCCAGCGCTGCCGTCAAAACTTGGAGGTGGCCACTGAGTCATTTCCCCTCTCTGTTTGGTCTTTTTGGGGAAAATGCCATTTTTGCAGCACGCCCTGCAGCTGCAGCTGAGCAGGCAGGGCGCAATTCCCCGCTCCGCTTTCTGATGATTCCCTGATTGCCACGGTGCAGCATCTGGAAAGCTCACGACACCTAAAATGCATGTTCTGCGAGGCTTTTTGGGGACCTGCAGCGTGAGCTGCACCTTGCCCAGGAGCTGGTGGCACCCGGGGACACGGAGCAGCCCCCAAGCCAAAGGTCCAGCCCGTATCTGCTCCTGCTTGTCCCCTCACACCCTTCAGCGCCTCATCCCTCACCACCTCCGGGGTGCACCGGGCTGCGCTGCGGCTGTTGTCAGCCAGAAAAATAAAAAAAAAAAAAGGCAAAACAAACCAAAAGCCCCAGCCCTTTCCTGCTTGCACGGAGCCGCAGCGCCAGCGCAGGTGCCGTGCAGGCCCAAAGGCTCCGTCCCTCGCCGGACCCCGCGCCGGGCAGGAAAGGCTCGGGCCGCCCTCGGCCCACCGGGAGATAAGCGGGGCCGATAGCCGCGATGCTCCCCGGCCACGGGGGCCTCTCGGGGCCGCCTAAGTGGGTCACATCCTGCGGCGCCGAACGATCCGTGCCCGGCTCCGGCCATCGCCGATGCCACCGACCGAGCACGCAATGACAGCCGGCCACGCAACGGGGCCGAATTCCGCCTTGATTTCCCCCAAAATCCTTCCGGAGGAGCCGCTGCAGCCGGGACACCATCCCCGTGTCCCTCGCGGGGCACCTGGCAGCCGTTGGGGGCCCGAGCTCCGCGCGCTGTTTACGGGCTCCTTTATCGAGGTGCGCCAGGTGGGGATGCGGTTGCCGCCGGGGCGCCCGTTCCCCCCGGCCTCGCCGGCTGCACGCTCCAGCATCAGATAACGGCGGCGCTGCGCTCGCAGCCTCCGCGCCCCGCGCGCGCACAGGCGCTGGAGGACGTGGTTCGCGCGCAGCCCTCGCAGCAAACCACACACGAGCTGGTGCACCCAACTATCTGCCTTATCTCGAGTTGGGTTTCTTAAGTAAATTACACCATTTTTTTCTTTTTTTTTTTTTTTTTTCACCGTTTTCAAAGCTAATACACAAATGACAGGATGTTGTTGAAGGAAAATATGAGCTTTCGTAAGCTATTATTATTAGCACATGCGCACCTCGGCGCTGCTTTGATCTTACTGTAGCTTCGCTGTTTACCCCTCCTGACTCGGCACCGGCCGCGCTCCAGCCCTGGCGCCTGTTCCGACGGAGACAATCGGAGCGGGACCTGTTGGCCACAACCGCTCGGAGCTCCGGGATAGCGACCCGGGTCCGTGCTGCCGGGCACATTATGGACAGTGTTTCCCAAAGGCTCTCAGCTGTGCCGAAGTGTTGGCTGCAGAGCGGAAGGGCGGCAATGTGTACTCAATAAACGCGCTTTGATAGCTCGCATGTAGGCTGGAGCGCGCGCGGGGTTTGTTTGCAGCGGAACCCGGCTCCTTCCATTGTTTTATGAGCAAAAAGGCAAAAGAAACAACAGCAAAGAAAAGCGGCGCGGGCGGGCTTCAAAACAGGGCACATGCGCTCCGGGATCTGCAGCCGCTTGGGCTGGTTTCGGAGACCAAAAGAAGTTTCTGTGCATTGTTATGTATATAATTTTTTTAGGCTCCCGCTAGCAATAAAGTCAGCCCACTGCAGAAAAAAAAGTGATTTCCAGGCTGTTTCTGCTTCTGTCATCACTGGAATTGTTGACTAACTTCCAGTCAGCGGCAGAAAGCAGAAAGCAGGGGCATTTTGCAGATGACTCTCAGGGTGCAACTTGGCTGAGATGCACCAAAATCAAAATCTAGCTCGGCTCTTAATCCGTGGCCTAGATGTGCAAGAAACAAGCAGGTGGATAGTTAGCGAATACGACACTATTACAAAAATCCTGTATTTTCCCCTAGCAATAGCGAGCAGGGTCCACTTGTGCCCAGTGCTGTATGCACACACACGGCCAGAGACCTTCCACTCTGGAAGGGCTGCAAACTTAGCCAAAATGCAAGTCATTTTATTTGGGCAAACAGAGAGAATGAGTGAAGGAGAATAATGCAACAGGAACAGGAGAGCTGACTGTATCAACGGGCTGCATGCACAATTAGACAATAATTTTCAACATCCTGCTTGCAAAACCGAGCAGCAGGCCAATTTTTGTGGAAGCACGTTGCAAAGGGTTCACACACTGGCTTCAAACACCAGCCATGGAAAGCGGGAATAAACTCCCCTGAGTGCAAGAGACCCAGCTGCAAAACCCACTGCTGCTCAGTCGTGAGGTTGACAGGAGGCGACATCCCATCAACCTGGGGTAACCGCAACATCAGGAGGCTGGAAAAAGCAAAGTTAAAAAATACCTATTTTTGGAAAAAAAAAGTGTTGGAAAAATGCCCTAAAAATCGTTTGCAAGAGTTTACAAGTTTGTGGTGAGGGCAGAGAGGGAGCGAAGGACGGCGGCGCTGCCGGGGACACGCGGCTGCCGGTTTCACTGCGCAATCACTTCCACCCGTGTCGTGCCAGCAGCACCGGGGACGGATTACCAGGGCAGATTAAACCTCCAACCAATTTCCCTGCCTGGAAACTTGCAGATTGCCTAGACTTTCTGTGTTCAGCGATATGCACAAAGCTGGCCCTTTATCGCTGCAGCACCGCCCGCCGATCCGGTGGGATCTAATCCCGCAGGGCAGCCGCGCGCCGCCGTGGGAGCTCCAGGTGAGCTCGACTCGGGGTGGCCCCGCGCGCAGGCTCATTTATTTCAGACGGAATTGGCATAAATTCCGAACCGCTTCCAAATTTCTTGACTGCGAGATCAAAGAGGCAAGAGCTTGCTCCGTGCCATGTGTGGAGCTGCTCGATGGGGCAGCGCGGGCTGGGGGGCGGAGAAGGCGCGGAAGAAAGTCTCGGAGATTATGCCCTCAAAAACAAACCCAAATGCCACCCTCACATGAAAAAGCATCGCTTGGCAGTAACAATTAATTTCTTAACTGAAACCCGCCCAACTGTGTCCAAGTGTTTTAATTTGCCTATTGCTACAGTATGCAAGGGAGCTGGCAGTAATGGATTTGCAATTAAAACTAAAACTGGCAAAGAAATCGCAAAGCTGGCAAAAGGGCTAATCTGCAAGCCATGATCACAAGATTACAAAGTGTTTATGCACATGCTAATTACTGGAGCACGGAGCTGAGAATGACTGGTAGCCGAGAACGCCGGGTCTGCGCGCTCCAAATCCCGACATCCCTACGGCCGGCCTGGGCTGCACCTCCTGCATGGAAAACGCAGGACAAATGCCAAGGTCGGGACTCTCCTTGAACCAGCTTGAGTGGAGGGAATGCTCTGGACTCAGCCGAGTGCAAGGAATGGGGCAATGAGGCAGAATCCAGGGATGGTCCCATTGGGGTCACGCTATTTCTCCCACGCTTATCAGCGGGGCTGAAACCAACGCTCCAGCACATCCACTTACACGACATTCCCTGGGAGCCTCAACCTTGGCATCAACACAGGCCCTGTGAATGGGAAATGGTTATGGCCCTGAATCAACCAGCGCCCCGGTATTCACCGAGCCACCCTTCACCCTCCTGTCTCCTGGCTCCAGAATAGTTGTTCCGATGGATCCCTAGGGATAAGCAGCTCCGCTCGGGTAAGATCGCTCCCGTCGCCACCAGCACGAATCCCTGCAAAAGCAGAGGGCGGAAAGGAGCAGGGAAAGCTCCCAGGCACGAAACACTGGTGCCAGCAGCTAACAGGGGCGAGGGGCACCGTGAAGAACGCTTCCAAGACGGGGGAGAAGAATTCAAGGAGAAAACCAAGTGGAAGAGCAGCCCCAGAAAAAAAAAAGGCTGCTGGGAAAACTGTGATTCTTTAATATGTAGGATTAAGGACTGCCAGTATCCTCAGGGAGGAAATGCAAATGGGGCTCAGACCATTTTTTCCATAAAAATTAGGAAGGAGAAAGAATAGACTTTGAAGTTTAACATGTTAGTAAATGAAAGCAACAGTAAAGGAGACACAAAGAGAAAGCAAGCCCTGGACGCCCAGAATTATGTCTTAAACACTCGGCAGTGAAAGACAGATCCCGAGGTGATGATGAGGCTTCCCTTCATGCCGTGTTCAGATCCCAGAAAAGCTCTAGATTAGAAACTGCCTGAGAAAAAAAAAGAAACAGAGAATTACACAACAAAGGTAGGACGGAGCAGAGCACTCGGATGGGATGCTTGGAGCCTTATTCAGCGCGCTGGGGATGACAAGGCAGCGAGGAAGACGGGATGAAGGAGTGAAGGAATACAAGTGTCTTGTAAGGACAAGCAGCGACTGACATTGGGGTCACCGCTGTGCCTGGCGCAGCGACGGTGCCTGGGATGAGTTTGGGAGGTCCCAGTGGCCAGGCCTGGTCACCCGCTGGGAAGGGCCATTTGTCTTCGGCTGATCGTCATTCCCACCTCCCTACCGGTGCAAGGCAATTACGGAAGGAGTTCAAGGTGTTGTTATCGGTGGTCATAGAGTGGTGTGTATCAGGGCACGGAGTCCAACCATCACCTGCGCAGACGAGTGTTACGGAGCTCATCAGAGCTACATGGAGTGCGATTCAGGGAGGAAGTGCTTCAGAACTTGACTTGGAGATGGATTTATCCATCCTTATGACACACAGTCAAGCAATTAATGGGACATCCAGCTATTGCAGGAAATGAGCACGAGGCAGTGGTCCCTGACGTAGCAGAGATGATGCACCATGATAGGGAAGAGATGATATAATGCTGGTTCCATCCGACCATAAGCTCTCTGACTCCACAGTTGTTCCTCGTTCCACGTGAGATACGTGGAACATAAGGGTTTGCAAAACGCAACACAACTACAGACTTGCTGAGTTTCTTAAATACATTTGGGAGAAAACTACCCTCATTTCCACAGATTTGGTGGGTTGCTCTGCACTTTCCAGCACGCATCTCCACCAGGTTGCTGTGGTCCAACACTCTTGCCTGGTCCACGCAGAGACCCCCACTCAAGTGCTGCCTATTTAAAGCCATCCTACAAACCAGTTTAATAAAAGCTGACTGCATCTGCTTCCACGTTATTAGTTCTGCCCCAAAACTCTGTTCCTGGCAGCACAATGTTCCACACTAATGAGCCAAACCTTCCCCTCCCATGGCAGTTCTCCTAAACCTCCACACCATTCAGCTCACAAAGTTACCACCCTGTTTTCCCCTCGGGGCAGGGAAGGATTGCAGCTGCAGAGGGGGTTCTTCAAATAATACGGAGGCCAAAGATCTGTGGGAAAATCTGCTCTCAGACAAATAGCACTTGGGGGCATCCGCGCCGAGAACCAGCCCCTCTCTGCCTCCGTCTGGGTCCCACGTCCTCCCGGCAGCGCTTTTCCCTGCCCCACGCCGCCGTTCATCCCATGCCAGGTCTCCCACCCGGCAGGGCAGGGTGGCGGAGGCGGCGCTCGCCCCGGCGCATGGCGCGGCTCCGACCGGGAGCGTCGCCGCTGCCGGCGCGCGGAGCGGGGATCGGCCGCCTGGCTCTCCCTCTCTCGAGCATTTCAAGCCATTTTTGGGGTGGTTTTTCTCTGCGCCGCTCAGCATCTCGCTCGGTACGAGCTGCAGCGCGGGGTTCTCGCTCCGAGGTGCTCGTCGATGCTGCTCGGATTGAGGAGAGATGAGATTAGCCTGATCATCTGACCGAAACGAGCTGCTGCACTCTCATTCGGAGCGCTAAGGGTGCGTGGCGGGAGCCCTCACTGCATTCGCCCACACGGGACCCCACTCACAGCCCCCACGATGGAAAAAGTGTCTATAGGACCCATCGCAGCCACAACCCGTGGCTCTAACAGTGTCCCAGCGGATGCACGTGTCCCGGCACTGCCAGCTTCCTCCCGCTTCCCGAAGTTGGCTCCTCTACCATGCCTCGTTGTAAACCTTTCCGCACCGCGTGCGACAGCAGCCTCTCCCTGCGCCGCTTCCACTCGCTGCCGACCGCCTCGAGCCATCAACTGACAAACTGGCAGCGAGCGGCTGTTAACAAATGATTTCCTAGAGATTACTGTTTAAGTGAAAAAAAACGTTCCAAGATAAATAGACTCACTCTTCGCAAGGAATCCGAGTTCTGCATCCAGGGGTTTTGGGGCACGTGTCCAAAAGCCATGCCCTGCAGCCCCCGCGGTGGTTCCCATGGGCATGGCACGAGCCCGGGAAGCAGAAGCGACACCGTGTCCTCGGCTCTGCACCGTGCCTCCGCACAGCGCGTGCATTTTAGAAGACGTTTCGGAGCGTCCAAGTCAATGCTCCCATCCGGATAATGCCATGCCCTGAAATCACAGTTTCAGGCTGAAAAAAAAAGCGATTTGCCTTCAAAGGCAGAGAACATGCCAACCGCCTCACAGGGGCTGCGCTTTTAGGGCCACCTGCAACTTGCTAGAAGATTATGAAACTTCAGTTTGTTGAATATCTCAGGGTAAATGCTCCAACAAAGCCACACAGCCTATTTTTCCCTTTGGCAGGTCCTCACGGGGGTCATTTCTGAGCCCCGCTGTGTCGCAGGAGCCAATGCTGGTTTTGCAGCCGTGGTAAAACCACCGCGTTCGCTGCCCGCTCCCAGCAAGGAGCACAGGGAGCCAGAGCGCTCCGCAGCGCTCCCGGGGAAACTGAGTCACGGGCGCGCAGGAGCCGGGATGCGGCAGCGGCTCCCTCCGTCGTGGCGCCTACAGGACTATCCGGTTCCTCGGCTCCGGGAGCTCTCGCCTGCCCCGCTCGGACCTGCTTTTGAGAACATCCTGTTAGCGCGTAAACAACCGGTGTCGCTCCCGCCCCGTGGTTCGGCTGTTCCCAGGCGGCTCACGCTGCCCGGGAACGGGCTCCATCCGGGGTCGGATCCTTCCCAGCCCGGGGAGCATCAGCCCAGCAGCCAGGGATTTACCAGGCACTGCCTTTTTCTTTCTTCTCTCTTTTTTTTTTTTTTTTTTAATTACTTTGCACAAATGGCACTCTTCTTAATTAATCTGCACAAACGGCAATGCTTTTGGAAAGAGCCGCTCATCTTGCAGGGGCTCATGCTCAGCATCACAGCCTGCCTCCATCCCTCAGTCTGTATATATATTTACATGCGGACTGGGGGTACCAGGTTAGGAACAATAGCCTAAGGGAGCTTAAAAATACCCTTATTTTTCAAAGCTTAAGTGCATTTATGGAGTTATACGATGTTCTCGGTTAATGCCAATATCCAAGCAACTAGCACTGATAATTGCAGATAATTTTCTATCCTTCCGAATGGAGCAGTGAAAAGTTTCTCTGTAATTCTTACATTCAAGTGAGATTAAGTCTCAGAACTCTAGCCTACTTGTATAAAACTACTGCTATTAACTGAATTCTGCTCCTTGCAGGGAAAGCGCAGAGCCCAGCAGAAAACCTACCCTGCCAGATAGCAACCTGGTTTCAGCCCTCAGATTAATTATGGAAAACAGCAAAAGGCTGGGGCCATAAGTGTTCAAAAACACCAAGCCAGAAGTGTTCTAAAACTTTTCCTGGCTGTTTCTAAATATAAGAATCTATTGCATCACACAGACCAAAGAGGCCACCACGCGAGCCAAAACTTCTCAGAATTGGGTTGGAATCACATCCTTAAATTACTTCTGTGTTTGGAAAGGTGCATGTTCACTCTCCGAGGTTTAGATAAATTCAAATTATTGATCGCTTCGCCAGGGGGTCCCCATGCCAGCTCTTTTATGGAGCTAAACTAGCAGCAGCCTCCGCATTTCTGGGTTGCAATATTTGCCTCCGAAGCTGCTCTGAGCCCTCAGGAATTCAGCAGCTCGATTTAGCCAGTGAACATCAGCACTGGGAAAGGGCTGCGGAGCTGGATGTGGGACAAGAGCTGCCCTTTGAGCTAAACCAGCGTGGAGAAGGGCTGGGGCACTCGCACTGAATCACTCCAACTTCCATTACTTGAAGCGCTTGTGTACGACAGCATCGGAACCACAGCGACATCTGATTTGAATGAAGCCTCAGCCTTAATGATGTTCGTGCCAGCTATGCAAGAAGCAACACAATTTGCCTGAACGCCCTATTATTTTGTTTGATATCACCGAAGATTTTTCTCCCGTTCCCAAAGCATTTTCCCAAAGCGTTTTCCCCAAATTACCAAAAGTTCACCAAAGCTCATTTCAAGGAAATAAACCATTTGCAGCAGATTTTAGAGGGGGATGCACTTAAAACCCCAGACAGGCTGAAACTGCAGCATTCAGACCTCAGAATTTGGAGGCGTTTGGCTCCAGCATCCCCATCCCTCCTTAAAAGAAAAACGCAAACAGAAATCAGGACTGAAGAGGGATTTTTTTTGTTGCTTTTCAAAAAAAAAGCTCTCCCTAAATAACAATTTCAAAAAAATAACAAGCCAAAAAACAAAACACAACAGCAACAAAATAAAATCTGATTAACTCTTCAAAAAGATCCTGCGCGATACCGCTTGGCGTGCCGCTGTTGCCTATCCCAGAGCTACGGCACTTTACAGCAGCCAGGGCTCTGCTGCAAACACCCCGAAACGAGGACGCTCTCTCTTTTCATGTTTCAAAACAAAAGCCAGATTCTGACTGCTGGGAGGAGGAAGAATTTTTTGTTGTGCATACGTTACTGTGTAATTACCCCCTGCAATCTCGTTTACGTTGCTTTGAATGCTCCTGCAGACACCGGGGCTGGGGAGATGCGGCAGCTCCTCCTGCCCTTATCTACGGCTCCGGGTTTGCATTTTCACTGCAAGCCTTCCAGTTTTAGGGATGTGCGTGTCTAGTGCGGCAAAAGGAAAGAAAACATTTACACTGAGAGGAGAAGGGGGAAGGCCACTGATTTTGCCAACCTTTCAGGCTGTCAAATGGATGGCAAGGAAAAAGTTTAACATAAAAAAAAAAAAAAAAAAAAAAAAAAAAAAAAAAAAAAAAAAAAAAAAAAAAAAAAAAAAGAAACCCAAAAAAACCCACCCCCAGTTTTCTCAATAAAATCAGAGTCAGAAATACAGGGATAAGATCAGAAAGAAACACCAATGGATAAGAGCCTATTCATGGGATCAGAACATGGAAAATTCCATAAAGCACAAATGTTGCTAAGAATATTCAAAAGTCAAAGCTTTCTGTGGGTGTGCATGCATAGAGATGTCAACACAACTATTTCATGATCACCGAAATTGCTACTAGCCTGCATCCTCTCTGAATGGCTATTTTTAGGACCCGGCCTTTCATGTGGTATAATGATGTGGATTTTACAAGAGCATTTATAATGTGTTTCATATGGTGCACAGTCCTGGAGAAATTGCTTTGTATCAGAGAAAGTTAAACAAGAAAGGTCTGAGTTTTTTTTTCCCCCCCTTTCTTATTTTATACTATTGCTTCTGCTTCGGATTTGGGGTTAAGATGCCTATATTTAATTTAGCCTCCGTGGCGGTCACGGCGTCGCACCTCCGCGGGCGACGTGCTGGGACCCCAGGACACGTCACCTGCATTTCTGCATCTTTGTGCCACCGGGCTCGTTTCACAGATCACCGCGCTGTGTTTTGTGAATTATAGCAGGAAGTCTAAGTTCAAAGGCTAAATTTCTGTCGCGCTCCTGGAGCTGTGAGGGGGTGCGCGCGGGCTCCCACATTCAAACCCGGCCCTTTTTCTCTACGGGCAAAGCCTCCAAGGGCACACGCGTGGCAGCAGGAGGCTCCTCCTGCCCTTGCTTTGGTGACACGACCGCGTGTTGGTGATTGCGGGGAGGTGATGGGTAACGAGCACCAAATCGGCAGCCCGTCCACGAGGGGAGCAGCAAGTGTTCGCGTGGTGGATCTCAGCAGCGCCCGTTTCCCACACGTGAAAGCGATGCCCGCGGTGCCATCTCCACGCGCTCCACATTCCTGACCCGTTCTGGGAAGAACATCCCCCGAACCGCGTTCATGACCCATCCCACAACCGTGTTCGTGATTTTATCCCCCTCGTGCCGAGCCAGGTGCGCATTATGACCCCAACCCCGGGCTCTCACGCTTGCCTTTTGCTCAAGTCGCATCAGAGAAGCTCTGTTTATACCATAGGGCTACTCCTAAGAGAAAACCACAGCAGAAAGCAAATCCAACGTTGAGCAGAGAAGCTCGGAAAACTTTTTTTTTTTTTTTTTTTTTGCATTGTTCTTCAAGATAGATGTGTATTTTGTATAGTCCGAAATTCTTAGTACAACAAAGGAGATATTATTATTATTATTATTTTTGCCTATCATTTAATCAAACACGAGGTTGTTATAACCAGAGGGGAAAAGCGCTCCCCACAGCTTTGTTGGGTTCATTGCTCCGCTTGACAAAACACTAATTTGGGGACCCCAGGAAGCAGCAGGAGCCGCTGCGGCCAAGCCGCATCCAGCCAGCGGACGGGACGGGAATGCTCGGGCTCCCCTTCCAACCAGGAGGCACGCGGCCTTGCAAGCGCTTCCCTTTCCCTTTCCCAGGCTCCTGGCACCTCGTTATTCACATTGTGATGTCCTCGTCCCGCTCAGGACCTGCCGCTATGGTAGAGCTGGGACAAGCATCCAACGGCAGCCGGCTCTGGGGCTTCACTGATTCAGCGGGATGAAGCCGGGAAAGGAGTAAAGGAGCAGCCCCGTATCCTGTTTCCAGCCCTCTGAGTCACCCAGTCCTCCGACCGGACCTTTGCTTCATCCTCCAGGCACGGCAATTAGGAAGCAAGTGAGCCCCAGCCTCATTTTTTTTAAGGAGATACGTAAAAGAACATGCATCTCCTATATGGGAAAGCCTATATGGGGTGCTTCAAAACACAGGAAAATGCCAGGAACATCTCCCCCTTGCCATGGTGAGTAACCAGGACTTGCTCTGCCTCTCTGTGCCCATCCTGGAGGAAGAGGATGGAGAGGAAGGAGAAGCTGAGCTCCCCTGGCACCAGCACCTTCTCCAGATGGTCCCACCTGGAGCCAGCACGACCACAAATGGCCCCTGAGGACTTCAGCAACCACGTGGCACCATGTGCTTGACTACAGTTCAAGCGGCTCCGTCCAGCCTCAGACAGAGGCATTTCCCATGGAGGCCCAAAGGCATCATCCACGCGGTGCAGAGCCGGGAGCTCCACCAGCATTCCCAGCTCCGGATGGGAGCTCCACCAGCATTCCCAGCTCCGGATGGGAGCTCCCGCCCGTCTCCTGCTTCCCTGCCAGTCCCGGCGCCAGCAGGACGAGCGGCTCCGCTTTTATCTAGGACACGTCGCGTGCCCGACAACCCCCGGACTGCTTCGTTCTTCATGGACGACATCTCAGGAACACTAACCATTAACCTAGATGGGCTCCGGGTGTTCGCGTTTCGCCTCTTTTTCCCCCAAATTCTCCAAATTCCTGACCGGTCAGGCTCACCAGGCTCATGGAACATCACCTTTGGCTCAGAGCGATCCCCGAGCAGACGCATCCCAAGCCTGAGAAACGCGGGATTCACAAGCAACCCGCTTTCGTTCCCCCCCAAAACGACATTTTCCTTTCTCTTCCTTCCATTCCCAATGATTTTTTTTTTTTTTTAATAAGGAGGAAAAAAAAAAAATCAGCTTATGCTAGACCACACACACGCAGCGCTGTATCATGTCACTGCTGCTTGGGCAGAGCGCTCTCATTTATTTCAAAGGCAAGTTCTGCTTCAAAATTGAGGGTGTGATACGAACTCCGAAATTAACACAAGAATTTTCCTTGGGGGGGAAGCGGGGCCGAATCAGACATGCAACAAATGACCTCGGAAGCCCTGCGCCGCAGTGCATCCACCTATCCCGCGTGAGGCTTTCATGGAAAAAAAAACCCTCATTTTCACCGGGATCCCATTTCAAGCCAGGTAGAAGAGGTGGGAGAAGTGGATCCGTGCTGGTCACGAGGGAACGGGTTAGTCATGCGCCTGCCTGCCAGGACGGCCACCGCCACGCGCCGCGCTCCTCACGCTTGGTTTTCCCCCTTGAATTTAAGGGATTATGGGTCTGGGCAGCGTGTTGGTGACGGCCACCAGCGCATCCTGCTGCCAGGGCCCTGGTGGGACGTGAGAGAGAGAAACGCGGCCCTGATGGCACCAGCGAGGACACAAAACCCTACTCTGGCTCTGCCGTGGCTGGGTGGCCACCAATACCCCATGCACGGATGGGGATCCCATGTACCCCATGCACGGATGGGGATCCCATGTACCCCATGCACGGATGGGGATCCCATGTGTTTCCCCCCCACAAGCCCCATCTGGGACCCATGGGGCTGCTTCAAAGCCGTTGAGTCGAGGAAGAGCCCCATGGGGCGCTGGCATGAAGCCCTGGGCATGTGCCCCACGTCCTACGCCTGCCACCCCACTTGCACGCCCAGGACAGGCAGAGCTGGGGAAGGTCCCACCACCCCTCGCCCCACAGCGGCTCCAGCCGGAGAGCCGAATTAGCCAGGAAACGGGGCAGGGGCTCTGTTTTCCGAAGAAAAGGAGGCTCCGGGGCCTCTGCTTCCTCATGCGAGAGGGGGACGGAAAGCGCGCCAGCCTTGCGTGCGGACCGGCTTTGCTCTCCCCATCCACGACCATGCATGGAGCGACCCCCAGGACATGGGCACGCGCCCCACGCACGACGCAGCCCCCCTCCTCTCCACCCCTGTTTACGGGAGCAACCCCAAGGAACGTAGAAGTTGCTCCTTCTGCCACATGGTACAAGATATAACAACGTTCAGAAAACCCCCTCGGGTCCCAACGCAATTATACAACTGTAGCAAGAAAAATACGTTAATCTGATCAAAGTGTTAACATGTTTGACCATGTCTGACCTCTAATGTTTGTAACCACCTAAAAGGCCGACGTTCTCACCAAGGATGTACCTTAATTTGATTTAAGGTTATTTGTACTATTTAAAAAAAGGATATAGTTTTATGATTTTATATTTCACGTAGAAAAAACGGCTCCCTGGCTTAATATTTTTGCATGATTCTTGCAGGTTTTTTCAACCAGCAAATATTATATACCCTGCTGGGGGAATAGCGGGAGTTTTCCAAGGGCAGGGAAGGAGCCCGGCGAGATGCCCATGTCACCCAAAGGTGCAAACCCCGCTCTGGTGGCACCTCGGATGGGTCTATGAGCACGAGAAGGGCATGGGCCACCACGGCCCGGGCGGCCGGTGCCGTGCCAAGGATCTGGTGGCCACGGGGTGGCTCTGGGGACGCAGGCGCCGCGCTGACGGCCACGGCCGGGACATTCTTCCACCCACCACCCAGCAGCGACGCGGGGAACACGTAAATAGCGCGAGTGGGTGTGTGTTGATAAAACGCGCGGCGCCGGCCCCAGGCACGCGGGGGACGGGGCCCGGCGGGGCGGGATGGCGCTTGGCGGGGCCAGAGCGAAAAAAAAATTCAAAAACTACCCAAAAAAACACGCAGGAGCGATGCTGCTGCTGCTGCGAAAATGCAAACAAAAAAGGGAAACACCAGGAGGAAATGCAAATGCAAAACCATTAAAGTTTGGAAAAAGCACCACTGGGCCAATCTTTATATTTTATATACTTTATATATTTATATAATATATATTTATATATTTTACATATGCATTATATTTTATATACTTAATCTATATATTTTATATACTAAAGAAGTTGATCCTAGCTGCACACCACTGTTTCCAGGAAGCTCCAGCCAGACCAAACACAATCTTTACTACCAAGTGCCTGCACGACGGCGACATGTAATCCCATTCACACCGTCCTCCCCCTCGGTTCGTGCCGAAAACCTTAATTAAACACGCGTTTATGGATGGCTACGCAGCCAAAGCAGATTTGTGACCTCCTCAAGTCCCGGGAGCAGCCTCCAGATTAGAGCCCACATTTATATCATATGCACAGCAGCAATGAATCTGCATGACAGCAATACCGAATACACCATGATAATGTCTGCGCAAAGAAAGCAAACACAGGACAAAACTGGTCCCTGCTCCAAAGTACTGGAATAGCTACTGAATCATCTTTAAAATAAAATAAAATAAGGCAAAGGAAAGACGGGCCTCTTCTTGAGGATGAAACCTGCCCAGGTTTGATGGGCAGGTAACAGATTTTGAGACGAAAACATGAAATCAGCTTTTTGAGTCATGAAGCACGACACGACCCGACACGGCCTGAAGCAAATCCCGTGCGGCCAGGGAGCAATTCCCAGGCCCGGCCGGGAATCCGGGTGGGAATCATCCCTCTCCACCCCCGGCTCTGCTCCCCAGGACCCCCGCACACCCCATGTGTTCGTCCTCTCGCTGCAGCCTCCCTGCATTATTATCTGCAAGGGGCATTCGCAACCCAAAAACTCCTTTTTAGCCTAAACGCTGATAGAAAGGCCATCCCGCCTTCTTGTCCCGTACGTAAGGGTTTAAAATTAACAGAAATAACCACTACAGAGAAAACCTGTTGGCTCCGTGCAACTTACCCAACTTAACAGAACTTATCCCAAAATTCTCTACCAGGGAGCAACTAAATGCTTTTAAATATAGCTGATTTATAAACATTTCTTTGTAGAGATCTCTATATGAAGATAGATATAAAGGTAAATAAACGGCTGCTCGCGGGTGGGAGGCCCGGGCTTCTTGCAGCCCGCGGGTGGCGGGACCCGGCCGTGGCTCCCACCAACAGCCTCTCACCCCCCTTAACTCCAAGGCTGCTTCATATCCCCCAGTCTGGGCATTTTTCATAGCACCGGCTCAGCAGCCCCCCTTCTGAAGCACTGAAATGCTACATTAAAGAGGCCGTTATATATGCATATATTTTAAAAACTTTTTTTACCTTAAAAGTCAAAAACTAAAAGTGAAATAAACGCTGTTCTCACTCAGCCACTAACGCAGGAGGGACACAGTGCTGCTGGCTGCCCCCGAGGAAGGGGGACACAATTTAGCTGGATTTGCGGAATTCTTTCCCCACGTTGGGGCAAGAGCTGCGGGTAGAGAGCCCTTCTGCTCCGGCATCCGTTCAGCCACACTTGCTGTGAGCATCAGAGCTCACAGGCTCACTAGGCTGGACCCGAGCAAGTAAAACCGGGCACAGGAGCAAGGCTGGGAGAGCCCCCGATACCTCCAGCAGCACCAAGTGTTTCCCCGGGAGCCTGCATGGCAAAGGGA
The DNA here is from genome assembly GCA_013398315.1 of Nothoprocta pentlandii. Classification (NCBI taxonomy): domain Eukaryota; kingdom Metazoa; phylum Chordata; class Aves; order Tinamiformes; family Tinamidae; genus Nothoprocta; species Nothoprocta pentlandii. Next base: position 828,530 of record VZSG01000278.1, on the reverse strand, counting down.
AAGTGCCAGATCCACCTTTGTGGAGCACGGGCACCGCGGAGCCTTCGCAACGGGGAGGCCGAACGGGCGCCGCGTCGCACGCGGACACCCGGAGCAGGATCTAAACCCCGCACGCAAACCCCGAAAGCTGCTCGCTCTGCAAGGCAGGACGCCCGAGCCTGGGGCCGGGGTCTGTCCCGTGCCTGGAGAAGTGAACTCGGAGGATGAGGAGATGCAAAGCACGACTTCGGGAAGGCACGAGCGCTCGCTCCAAGCGCCGCGCGCTCCGCCGACGCCGGAGCCCCCGAGGCCCCGACGCGTCCGCGCCGGACTCACCAGAGGTGACATGGAGCCGTTGGGCAGGTAGGGGTCGGAGAGCATGAGGAAGGGGTAGCCGGAGTACGCCGAGCCCTTGTACATCCCCGCATCCTGGTGCTTGATACCTGCGGGAGCCAGAGCCCCGTCACGCTGCGCCCCGCGTGCGCCCGCGGCGGGGGGCGCGTGGGGACCCCCTTCGCCCCCAGGGAGGGGGCCCGATCCTGGGGAGCTGGGGGGTGGGATACAGGGCGCATGGATGGAGCAAGGGGTCCCGCTCCCACTAACCATCTTCCATGTGGTCCGGGAGCTTCTCCTGATAGACCCTCTGCGGCTCCTGCGCGCGGCGGACGCCCTGTGCGGGGAGGAGAGACAAGAGCCGAGCCGGGGGTGGCAGGGGGGCCCCGCGGG
>VZSG01000278.1:805200-827014 GCA_013398315.1 Nothoprocta pentlandii | reverse complement strand
CGGGGCCGGGGAGGGGCCGGGGGCGGCCCCGCGCGCACGCTGCACATTGCACACGCTCACACTCACACTCACGCGAGTCTTAAAGGAGCAGCGAGGGGGGGTCTCCCCATCGCCCCGCGGCGCGGTATAGAGAGGTGCCCGCGCCCCGATATACCGCGCTGCGCCCCCCGCCTCCAGGGAGGGGGTTTGCGGAGCCCCGCGGTTTTTGGGGGGGGGGGTCGCAGGTGGTGTGTGTGCGTGTTGTCTGCGTGGAACCCTGCTGTGCACGCACATCATGCACACGTCGTGCACACACGTTGTGCACGGCAGGCGTGCACGTGCACATGTGTGGCACAGATGTCAGCATGTTTGCAGACACGTGTGTGCATGCACATGGCTGCAAACACGCTGGCATCGGTGTGCATGCATGTGTGTGGGCAAGTGTGCAGCACTCTGCATGGAATATCCTACATGCACATCTGTAGATATGTCTGCATGCAGACAGCTGCACACACGTGCACTCACATGTACATGCAGGCATCTGTTCACATATGGCTCTGCACACATGCAGGCGTGTGCACATGTGTGCATACGTACATGTGTGCATGCAGGCACCAACACACATATGGCGTGTACACATCCACACCTGCACATCACTGCACACGGACATCCCTACATCTACATACGTGTGCGTGCAGCAGCACACATGGACATCTGCACATGCGACACAAACACTCCAGCACACGTCAACACGCACATCAGCACATACAAACCTGCATAACTTGTGCACACAGTTTGCACGCCCGTCTACATACATGTAGCAGCATGCAGCCCCCTGTCCCCATGTGTGCACACACATGTGCACCCCAAGTACACACGTGTGCAGCTTTGCAGCTGGCCCAGTTCCATTCAGTTTGGCTTGGATAGGCCTGGCTTGGCTGGGCTCAGTTCTGCCTGGCCCAGCTTGGCCTGGTCCAGCTTGGCTTAGCCCAGCCCAGCTCAGTCTGACCTGGTTCTGCTCAGCCCAGCCCAGCTTGACCCAGTCCAGCCCAACCCAGCCTGGCTTACTTCACTCTGCTTCACCCAACTTGGCCTGACCTTGGTTCTGCTTGGCCCAGATCAACCCAGCTCAGCCTGGCCCGACCCAGTTGAGCCCTTCCCAGTTCAGCTGATCCCAGCCTGGTTCATCCCCGCTCAGCTCATCCCGGCTTGGCTCATCCCTGAACCTCGCTGCCTGATCCCCGGCCCCTTTGGAAGGAGAGACGTGATGTCAGATCACAGAAAATTATTAGTTTTCCTGACTGGCCCCCAGGGTCAGGAAACAAAAAATTAACATCTTCGCAGGCCGTTTCGGAGGCACTAGACACTTCTGTGTCGGCGTCGGGCTTTTTTCTGCAAGCAGTTCCCATGGAAAAGGAAACTCCCCATCTCTTCTGATCACATACGACAGGTCCTGTGCATGTCTCCGGTAGCTTAAAAAAACACACCGATATTTATTTTCCTTAATTAAGATTGCATAAGATAGCCCTGGGTCCTGGAGACTTTTCTACAGACTGTAATGACGCCATGTAAATTGTTTTTTATGACCCAATATACTACATATTGTCACATTCAACACTTGAATAGGAAGCTAAAAATCTCGGTCCCTATTTTTCTTGTTAATTAGGGTATTATTACTATGGATATAATCTCATTACTTTTTGGGGAGGAGAAGAACTAGTTGGAGCCACTTTGAAAAGTACTGAGTGTATTTAAATGAAGCAAAATCGGTCTTTCTGCTAATTGCTGGTTTTGCATGACACAGAATTATTGTTCTTCTTCAGGGGGCACCGTTCTCGCCGTGCCCAAGGAGGTGGGAGGCGGAAAGGGGCCGCTCGCCGTTTTCCTGCTCAGCTCCTGCAGCCAAAAGCAAGAGCCGGCTCCCCCGTAGGAAACTCCGTCTGCATATTTCCATTCTTTTAAACATCACAAAAATAAAACAAGCTGCAGCCACTTTGAGTAATAATCATTTGAATGAAATATTTGCTACTTGAAGATTTTTTTTTTCCTTTCTTTCAGATGATCCTCTTGTTTTGCATGTGAAAAAAATCGTCTGAGATTTACAGCCCTCCCAAATGGAGATAAAGCCTTGGCAATGAGTTGGAAACCTGTTGTAATCTGTGATCCAGGAAACAAAGAGCCTCATTAATGCAGAGACTTTGGTGAGCCTTTGATGTTAGCTAGCATAGCATTCACTCTCAGTGCCATTTGCATTTAAACATTCATAAAAACATCATCTCTGCTTCCTTTGCCTTAAGCAATTTAGGAGTAAAGTATAGCTTCTATTTAAAGAAACCCACTGTGGTGAGGCTTAGAATACAAATATCACATAATCTTCAAGCAGAGCAAATATTTTATCCTACATTTCTGGTGGGCACATTTAATAATATTATATTTAAGACCCAAAATAAAAGATCCATCTTATTTTCATTAGCCTTACACCACACATCCAAGTGAAAAGAGAAAAAGGGGCCCCGTTAATTCTAAATATACTACGTACAGATTTGTGGAAGTAAGAGAATCCAGGGATTTTACATTATTCACAGGAGCGGAATTTTAAAAACATGGATGCCTATAGCAAGGTGCCCAAATATGTATTTAGGCACTCGACACTTAATTTTGTGAACAGGGTTGTTCCTTTCCAGGAGTTTCTTTCTGGACTGCAAAATCTTCATTCTGTTGTTAGGATGGAGTGAAAAGAAAAAGAGACTTTTTTTATTTTTTTCAAACAAAAATGAAAATAAAAGTAACTCTCATGTTCAGGAAAGCCACTAAATCAGATTAAAGCCACCACGGAGTGTTTCCCTTCCAGGAGAAGGCACTGTTGCATGTGGGGAATTTGGGAAACCACTTAGAAAACAAAGGCCTTTCCATCCCCACTGTTTTCCAGCCTATTATTCACAAACACACCTAGGGGAAATGCAGCAGCACTGAAAATATTCCAGTCAGGTTGACTTGGCGTTTGGAAATGTTCAGCTTTGGGTGTCCTGGCTCAGTGTACCATTAAAAATAACAGGGAGTTAAAGCTGATCCCCCGTCACACGGGGAGTGCTTTGTGCTTTACGTTTTAGCAGCAAATATAAGGGAATCTTTATGTTTAGGGCTATGAGTCACTTTAGCCAGACTAATGTTTTAAGCATCAGAGGCAAGTTTCCTATACGATGAATATCCAAAATTAAAAATTGAAATGGAAAACACTTAAAAACAACTTTACCTTGGATAAAATATTTCTGGAGCTGGATCAAAGCAAAACAGAAAGCCTGGCTTGCTTGTCAGATCCTATCTGCGCTGAACTTCAAGGTTTGATTTCTATTATTTACATGGAAAAGGTCTCAAGAAACCAATTTGGCACTAAGTATCTTCATTACGTTTTTTCGCCTGTATGGGTGATTAAATCAATCTAGGGTCCCTATTTAATTTTTTTTGAAATGTGCAGCCAGCTGTGAATTGTGGAACTTTTTCTGATGTCATCTTTGTGCTGCAGATATGCTTTTTTTTTTTTTCCCCTTTTTAATGAGGCATTTAAAGAAAAGGAGCACATTTTTTTTTCACAGTTTCTAACTGTCCTTCCAGGAACTGCTCAGAATTAAAGCCGCACAGTAACTTTTTAGACCAGTTTAGCAGTAACAGCTGCAGATAATAAGCCAGATTAAGCGATAACCAAATCTGCCTGTCTGTCCATCCATTCATTATCCTGCATTTATGAGCATGTTGTCTGAAGCTGCATGCGAAACCCGCGTTTTCGTGTCACAATATGCACAGCGGTGTTGTCCTCCTCACCATGGGCACTGCGTTAAGTGAAGCTTCTGCTTTAAGGTCACCAAAACTGTTGCCCCTCGCTTTTCCTAGGCTAGAATTTCACCTTTGGTTTAGTCGAGAGGGACTTCTAACAGATGCAAAATTAAATTTTTAATTTTTTTTTCCATTTTTTTTGTTCATTTAGCAGAAACTGTTGGGCTTTGCTTTTGTTTTGCTCTCTATGGACACACTTGACATCTCATGTAAGTCCCCTTAGCTCCGGCGGGTTGGGTGTCCTACACCTGCCTTCCTCCTTCATTGCATTTGCTGCAGATATATATATATTTTTTTAATCCAGACTTCTCCAAAAAATCCAGACTTCTCCAGCATCCGCCCCTCATGGGTTGCTTCCATGCTCCATTTCCAAAGTGCATCCCAGGGATTTACCATCCTCCTGTAGGAACACGTGTCCCGCTCTCCCATAGCCGCGTGCGGATGGGCAGAGGGTGGCAGGGACATCCCGTGCGGACACCCCGGAGCCTCCCCGAGCTCCCGGGGGACAGGCTGGGACCAGCTGAGCGGATCCTGGCAAGTGACCAGCGTAAACCAGGCCACCGAAAGCTCTGTTTTGCCCCGAGGGGTTTACGCCGGGGTAATTATCTCAGCGGAGTCATAGCAGGAACATTTTCTTAGTCTAGACAAGCTCTAATAGGTAACACGGACCTATCGTGCGCAGCCGGAACGTCCCGACCCGGCTGCGGGGAGCCCGATCCGCCTCCAACCCGCTCGCAGCATTTTGGGGTGGTTTGGAGCCTCCTCGGCAGCATTTTGGGGTGGTTTGCAGCCTCCTCAGGTCCCCACCTCGTGGTCTGCAGTAGCACAAAGGGCCAAGCAGCCGCTCACCCATTTCCCCGCGGTCCTCTCTCTGCCTGCCCGAACCTTGCACAGTTTTAAGTGTTTATTTGAGTTCTGCGACGAGCTTTGGGACGTGCATCGATCCCGACCCACTCGAAGGAGGCGCTGGCGAAACACCCAGGATTGCTTTTAAATTGTGAACGGGGAGGCCACCTCCTGACATCGCAATATTGAAGCTGCTTTCTAATGACAACGTGCTTTTCCAGAAAAATTCCCAGCTTTTATGACCAGAGTTTCCCTTTTTCCCTCTTGGGACCCCAATAGGGAAGGCACCACAGGCCAAAAACCGGGGCTGGAATCACGTTTTCTCCAGGAAACTCTAGTGCAAGAGGATAATCGCTCTCAAAAGTCATTATCAGATGTTAAGAGCCGTAGTGTGAAATCCATTTTGGAGCCTGTGATCTTTGGATAACTCCCTGCATCTATTGCACAACCTGGCACAAGCTCTCGTCAAATCTCCCTGCTGCAGTTTCAGGTGTTGCATGAGTTAGAAGAGTCCCTCCATTTAGGGTTTCTTTCAGGTTGTAGCACCGTCTTTTCAGGCACTTTTCACTTAAAAAGTCATTTCTTCGTTCCCGGTACAAGCTGCACTTCAGATGATGAAAGGATTTTAAAAGACTCACCTATTTTCCACTCTGTGTGTTTTGCTCACGTCTTGGTTTTGGAGCTGGACCAGCCAACTGGCATCGTGTTTAATATTTCTCATTACTTTCACTGGCAGGTTCTCAGGCGCTTGCCCGATGCTGAAAGATTTGGGTCTCAAACAGGAAGGAGCATGTTTGTTTGTTTACAGAAACGCTTTTCCAGTGCTGCATCCTGTGGTCATACAATCCTCCAAGTAGTCCCTGCTCCAATGAGTCATCCCCCCAAATTAAAAGGACCCGTGGAGAAGGATCTGCAGAATCGCCCTCATTGCTTCCACAACACTTTTGCTCTTAAATCATAGAGAAAAATAAGCTGATTTTTTGTTTTGATCTATAAAATGCTATTTTTACCAGACTTAACTATCTTATTTATTTATTAAGGTCTGGCGGAGCTCTTTAGAGTCAACGAAAGCCCTGCAAGCCCATGGGGGCAGCCCTTGCTGTCCATTACTGCCTTGCTTCAGTTCACATGTAGTGCACTTTGTGCTGGGGTTCCTGTTTGTGCGCTGGACAGAACAAAGTACAGGAGAAATCCAAATATTGTCCTTTGAGCTCTGGCTCTGCTCCGATGTGCTCCCTAGAGGCTGTTGGTCAGAGCAGCCTCCAGCTTCCTCTTGTGGCACCTCTCCTAGCCAAGGTGACTGAGCTCCATCACTGTGGCCCCCCAAAATGTGACATAGAGCCATTCCCCATGGGATCGTCCCATTTTTAATTGGGATGCTTGAGAGCCCAGTGGCGGGAGCAAGGTTTGAGCCTCGCCGAGCACCTCCTAAGCACTGGTGCTGCTGGGGAAGAGTGAAAAGGGCCCCGGGTTGTGCTGACAACCTTGACTCTCTGGAGGAAAGCAGAGGAAAGACCATGAGATTCTGCACAGGAACTCAGGATTTCTGGAGGGGGAATGTTACATTTATGAACTTCCACAATGAGATTATTAAAAGAAACAGGAGGAAAGACCCCCAAAATATTTACAAATCTGGATTCAACCAGGCAGAGCTTTGTGATAACGACTGCAGCACTCCTTCATTTATCCTGGACATACTGTTTCTTTCATCTCTTTAGCCCAGCTCTCTCAAGACGCAGTGCCCCGGGGGCTGGACAGATTCCTACGCATCCCGCAGAGGTGGATGCTAAAGGTTGCCTTGTGTCCCTGCATCGTTCACGCCACCCTCGTCCCTACCGAGTCCCCCTTGCCAGCACCGTCATCGCTCCCCCTTGCCCACCGGTGCGTCGGGGACTTGGCCATCCCCTCCCATGCACTGGTGCAATACAACCCAGCGTTCAGCTACTTAAATAAACCAGATTAAAGGAGCATTAAGAGCTGTGCTGCAAATCCTACCATATTAAGCAAGGCAATTCCCGCAGCTCTTTGGGGCCGGCTGAGCGCAAGGGGTGCCTTGGAGTTGAACGGCGTGTTTCAACAGCATGTTGCTCTGAAAAGTGTTGTATACGAGCCGACATCCGCTGCTGGCACGCGGACAGAGCGGCGCTTGCCAGCTCCTCCTAATCTGCAAAGAGGAGACATGCAGTGCTAAATACATGTGTCACCACTGGCCTCCCCCCGACCGTTTTATCATTGGGTTGTGCAACGCGCTTGAACCGAGTCAGCCCCTTTCGTTTAGACGAACCCGGGCCAAATAACTGCCCTGGCGCTGCCTGCAGAGGAGTTGCTTGAATAGCCTGTCCCGAAGCAAACACAAACGGCCCCTGTGCTCCTCGCAGGGACCTCTCGGTTGGGCTGTGTTGGCCCCGGGACAGCAAAGAGCCCGCGTGGCACGTAGCATCCGCATCCCTGCGCTCGGCATGCGCCGCTCACGGGGAATCCAAGGAAACCTTGTACATGAGGGATGCTTTGGGTGACTCAGGAGGTACCCGGGTCCTTCCAAGGCAGAGCTGAGCCCACATCAAGGCAGTTTAGCACGCTCAAGCTTGGGACCTCCTTCAGACCAGGCTGTAATGGCAGTGACCGTCCCGGGGGACAACGGGCACTCCCAACCATGGGCAGCCCAGTGCTGCCCTTGCAGCCCAGTCCTTCAATGGTCTTTCCCCCAACAAGCCCACCCTTTGCTTGGTGGCACTTGCTGTCCCCGTTAAAGCTGTGACCCTGGTCTACACCACAATCCCAAGGCGTGACTCATGTTCAGCTCAGCAGGAGCTCACACCTGTGTGTTGGCATCAGCTGATGGGTATTGAACCGGGCTCTTGGTGCTTCCTCCCTCCTTTTGATGAGAACCTTCATCCCTCCTGTTGCTTTGTGGCCTTTGGAGGATGGTTCCATGTTGTGCTACCAGCATTTCCTCATTCCTGGTGTAAGTCCAAGAGTTTCTTGTCTGATAACAGCAATACGCGCTCAAGGTGTTCTGGGGTGGTTCTGGTCCAGGTGCCATCTCTCAAGCCTTTTGCTCTGAGGCTGAGGTGCAAGGCGGTTTGTGTCCTGCATTGTGTGGTGAGCCTGTCAGTTCTCTGCACGTAGGGACAAGCACGGTGTGGAAGCTGCAAGTGATGCCCTGCTGGAGAGCCAAGCAGGGGACAGTGGCCATGGGCAGCTTGGGGACAGGCAAAGAGGAGCTGCTGAAAGGCTTTGCTGGCCGGCCAAGGAAACACAGAACGGAGGCCCTAGGAGGACAAGAACTGCTATATAAAAATGCAATCGCCCATTCTAATGGCTGAACATGAATTATGTTATGAGATGCTTTCATCTTCATATAGGTTAGCATTCCTTTTATTTTTTTTTTTGTATTTGTATATAAATATTTTTCTTGAAGTCAAGCTGGTCTAATTGGAAGTAAGAGCTAGTCTATGTCATTTATTTTAATGCTCTAATATATTTCCCCTAGTTAATCATTGCTATTTCTAAATATAAATTTCCTTTCCTTTTCTTTCAAGTCACTTAAAATGAAAGGGCCTGCTTTACTCTTTGACCTCCTCTAACAAGCAGACCCTTGAAAGGCAGCGGTTGCAGGGAGCGAGCTGTAGGCACAACAGATGGGTTGAGTAAATTACAGCCTGCACATGAGCTGTGCGGGGACTAAGTTTGGGATGGAGGCTTAAAAAGCCCGGAATTTTTCTGTGCTGTAGCTGGTTTCTTGCTGTCAAGCCCCGACTGTTAAACGGATAAGTCGTGTGATGTTGGCTCGCGGTCCTGATTGATTTGTAGCAGTTCAGCCCCAAATTACGAGCTCGCTGGGGCTCAGCCTGCAACACGGCTCAGCCGGGAGGCTGTGTCCTCTAGGTATGTGTCTGCATTTTGCTTTTTTGGTTTGCTAAAGCTATTCTGATGAATTACTTATCCTCCTGATCAGCAAAAAGCCTGTTTATGGTTTCCCATGGATTTCGTAGACAGTCTCTGTCTATTTGCAGGACAGGTGACTCCTAAATGATTAAGAAAAAAAGGCAGTTTATAATCAATGTTGATTGTTTGTAACAGTAATCCTGACTTAGATATTTGCCTATCTTCTCATGTACGAATCCCTTTGGGTTTAACAATTCATTTTCCACGAGGGTGCCCTGGCCCTGCAGCCCTGGCTGACGTAGGGATCCACTGCAGAGCTCGAGGTGCAAGGGCTGCAGAACAGACCAGAATAAGAGCAGAACAGAATAAGTTTCCTTGCGGCAATTTAGCGATTGCTGCGAGGTTTGAAGCTCTGAAACGCGTTTGATAGAGAGGAGCGGCAGCGCATTGTCACTGTGATCAAACACGGAGCTGCTGAGGGGAAGAATAAATTATTTGCATGGGTGTGATGAACGCTTGAAGGGAACTTGAAAAGTTGCACGTCGAGCACTGGGAAAATTTCTGAAAATGATCTGTGCTGTTCTTCGCCGTGTCAGAAACTTAACATTAAAAAGAGATCGCTGCTTCTGTTTATTGCATTGTGTTAAATATTTGCCAAAAGGAATATGTCTAACCTAGCATAGCAATCAGTGTGAGATCAGGTGGGTTCCTATTTATGTGAGTATTTGCATCAGTAATGAATTTTTGGAGGAGCTGTTTCTCATCTTATATCCTTAAGAACATCAATGCTTCTTACAGCTTGCTCTTATGCTGTGCCCCAGTTTGCAGTCCTTCAAGTCACTTGGATTTAGATCAGCTGTGTGATAGACTTAATGAATCTCTGCATATGGGTTGTGAAGGAGACCAATGTGATTCAACAAGGGGCATAAAGGAATCATGTCTGTTTTAATGTACATACAGTTCCCCTTTGGAAGAAAAAGATGCATATGGTAATGATGAAGATGGCAATAGCAACAGTCTTGTCAACACTTAAGAAACTGGTGCAAAATATTTTCAGTGCTGCTTTCTGCTTGATCTCAGAGTGCAGTAAGAGCAGCTGGGGCTCCTTACTGCCCTGCTCCCCAGAACCTGCTGCCTGGGGGCTGCGCAGCCCGTGGCCCGGCTCCCACCCATGCAGGGACCAGGATGCAGGGTGCCCTGCGTGGGGTGTCCGTGTGCATCCTGCGTGGGGTGTCCGTGTGCATCCTGCGTGGGGTGTCCGTGTGCATCCGGCCTCTGGGAGAGCGCTCTGTCTGGCACTGCAACTGCTTGGCTTGCAGAGCAGGTCGTGGTGCCTGATGTGCAGCAGCATCCAGCGGCCGGGCTGCAAACGGGATGCACTCTGCAAGGGTGTTGCAAGCCTGCAAAATTTGTCCTGGAAATCACTGATCCAAGCAGGGCTGCTTCTATGGGAAACAGTTGCAGAATGCAGACACCAATTAACTAGAGCCAAACAGCAATGCTCGCCTGTGTCTGATTTCTTTTTTTCCTCTTCTTCTAAGGCAGTGATTGCAAATGAAATCACCAGCTTTTCCTTTTCCCCTTTTCGAAAGGTCCATCCCACAGAAGTTATCTGTGCCAGGGGTTTCACCGCATTCCTACAGCTGCTCATGTGCAGAGGGCTGCAGCAATGCACTCTAACGGGACTGGTTTCCCCAGTGCAATTTGTCACTGCACAAGGGTTTGCAGCTCCAGGAGAGTTTCATGCAGAATGTTGGCAAGTCGTCACTGTGATCGATCAAAGTGCTTTTCGGAAGGCGCTCGCAGCAAGTCCACGTAACAGTCTGAGCTCTGAAAGGTCCAGCTGGAGCTCTGCAGAGGGCAGCTCGGGGAGGCAGCACCTAATTACCCAGGCTGGAGTCCCGCCAGGCTTCCAAGGTTAACACCTTTCATCTTGACATCAAATCTTTAATGACCACATGTGGTATAGCCATTTGTTTAGCATTGCGTTTAGCAATATAACGTACCCCGAGTTACTGTGCTGCTCGTGTCACACTGGACATACGTGGCTCGATATTGGTCTGAGGGAGAAGGACTTTGAAAGGAACCCGTGATATTCCATGGCTGTCCTGTATTTCCTCTGGTGAATTGTATATATATTATAGGACCTTATATAGGTCCTATAAGCAGGACCTACCGTGTTTGGTTTTGTTTTCCTCTCCAGATCTGCTCCTCTGTCCTGCTTGCAAGCTAACAGCAAACACTGCAATTACCCTTATTTCCTGGCTGCCAACTAAAATAATTAGAAAAGTAGGCAATGTGATTTTTGGAAAGATACGTTAGGAAATGAAGGGGAGAGCAATGACAGCGGGTTCTCGTGGTGCCAATTAAAACACCGCTGAAGCGGAGAGCCAAGCAGACGGCGGAGATTCACGGGGATTCACTCACAGAAGAATCCCAGGAAGGCTCCTTGCTGCTTCGGAGCATACGGCATATGGAAATGGTCCAGGGAATGAGCGGCAGGCTGGCTTTCCGGAGCGGTGAATGTTGTTTAGGAAGCGGCAGAGCAATCTCAGGCATCTTTAACGGCGGTGTTTGTTGTGATACCTGAGTCAGCCCAGGTGAAACAGCATTGTTGCTTGTATTTACCTATTAATTACCCGTGCTTAGGTGCTAATGCTCTTTATGACCCTAAACAGCTTGGGCTTTTGACTTCTTTATGTGAGCCTAACTGTAAGCTGTGCTTAAAAACCTAATTTATGGTCGTTCTAGATGCTCTGAGTAAAAGCACAAGAAGTATGTGTGCGTGGCAGAGGAGAACATGAATGTCTCTCTGTTGGGTACGAACTGAATGCAGGCTGTAGTTCTTAATGGGCACAGAGAAATAGCTCTTCCTTGGCAGCTGTTTCAACAGCTGCATGTCAAACTGGAGCCTCTTTTCTCTTCTGATAAATCCGGCGATTCTCTTCATGTGCAAAGGTGTTCTTGCTCCTAGGAAATAGGATTTAAAGCACGATAAAACTCTCAGGTCTGAACTGAAGCAAGACAGGCTAAAGTTGAGCTGCATCCTTCCCTTCAGAAGGCCGTTTTCTTGTCAGTTTATTGATGTATATTTGTTCCCTATTGGAAACATTCATAATGTGCTAAAATTCCCTATTCATAATGTGCTAAAAGAAGTCATCCCATTCCTGCTTTTAATTTTTTTTCCCATCACATTCAAACATCCAACTGCTGTAGAAGGAGGTCAAATGCTCACAGGTGTTACTGTTGCTAGTTGTGTGATTTTCTTTTTTTAATTTTTTTCTGCTTTGTCCCCATCTGCCCATTTCTCTGGGCTTTGTGACAATCCTGCCTTGGTGAACATGAAACAGCAGGAAGGGTTTGGTGCATTTTTTGCACGCACTGTGACCATGGCAGCTTCCTCCAACTGTTGCAAGCCAAGAAGGAGCAGAAGTGGGATCAGTCTGGAATGTGTTAGAAAAGGATTTGCCAGAGATCTCTGTGCAAGCAGATTTATCCCTTGTGAAAGCTCTGGCTGCTCCCCCTTGAGGTGTGAACCTCCTGTCTAGCCAAGGGGAAGCTGCAGCAGCCGTTTGCCTGCGTGTCCCCATCACGTGTGGCCTCCTTGGAGGGGAGCGGGAGATGGTCTCATGTTTGCATCAGGTCAATGTGGCTGGGTGTGCTAGACCCCATCTCTGCAGGGAGACTTCATGCTTGACGTGGTTTCCTGGCAGTTTTTTTGCTAGAGATAATAAAAAGAAGCGTGTGCTCTTATTTAGCTGGTCTGATGCTGCAGCTCAATGTGAGCTCGTGTGCAAGCACAAGGTACAAGGCAAAGCTGGCCCTGCTACCTGATCATCCAAGGATGGGGAAAAGCCTTGTAGCCTCTTCTGGTTTAAAGTGTCAAAGTGCCACGTTTAGAGCTGGCTCTGTCTTTGCTGCTGGAAAACCTCTTGGCAGCGGTGAGGTGGTTGGGAACCAAGACCACCGCTCCCTGCTTGAACTGGTATCGGCTGCCTTGTTTCTGGCTCTGCTCCCTCCCATCTTCTCGTTGGATAATGAGTGTTTGGGACACGCAAATACCTGTCTGCTCTTTGCAGTCAGTGTTGTCTGTGTCTCTTGATCCAGGACTGGAGCTTCGAAATATGCATGTAGTCCTAATCTCATACAGTAGAATAAATGCAAGTACAAGAATCTTCACTATTTAAGTCAATGGTGATTTTCAGGGTTATAAATGTCTGAAGTGGAGGAGGCAAATCCAGAGCACTGTTCTTGGGGTTTTGCAGAGCTGGCTGCAGCTCAGCCACCACACGGGGCTGGCCGGGCTGCAGGATTCTCCCTGGATGAGCCAGGGCTTCCACAGGAGCCACCCGGCCCCATGGGCCTCCCTATTCCCTGCGGCTGTTTTGGGAGGAGGAGGATCAGCAGAGGGTGGCCCGGGTCTTGGGTGAAACACCCAAGGGTGCTGCAGCAGGACCTGGCCAACCTCTGCCCTTGCAGCCCATGCACTGTTGCTCCTTGCTGTGCTCAGGGCTCTCCCTGGGGCTCAGCAACATACAGGGATGTGTCCCGTTGCACACCAAGCTGGTGAAAAGCTTTATGACTATGGAACAAGTTTGAGCATTTGACAATTTAAAGGATATTATTTTGGGGCACTGCCTCCTTCCCTCCCATTCCTCCATGGTACTTGTGTTAGGCTCTCAAGTCATGTTCTTAAAGAGCAAAACCAGCTACTTTCACCACCCCTCTTTATCATACAGAGCCAACTTCAACACGTCAGCTTTTATTTTACAGTCTGGTTTCTATAACGCTGCATCTATCATAAAAGGCCTAGAAACTTTAGAGCGGGAAATCAGTAATTGTCCTTTTTCTCAGATGAAAAGGAGCAAAGACAGTAATGAGAAAACAGCAAGAACATCCTTCCTTGTTTTCTAGGGATCTTCGGGAGCCAGGAGCCTGGGGTTTTGCTCTTCATATTCATGGGATTTGTAGGGATTCTTTGACCTAAAGCCAGCTCTCTGCCCAGTGCTTGGCTTCCTTCCCAGTCCAGCCATACCCAGCTTCTGAGGGCTGTTAAATCCCAGTGTGCTCCCAGCTCGGCGGCTCTGCCGACCTTGGTCTGGAAGACCCGGCAAGGAGCTGCCTGATGCTGCGGGTGACTCTGCAGCAGCTCCCGCCTGCTCCATGCAGCTCGGTGAGGAGACATCGCAGAGCTACTTGACAATTTTATTCTGAGTCTCGTGATGCTTCCTAAAGCTCTCGCTCCAGGAGTCGTAAGGCTTGGCTTTCTCTTAAAAAAAAATATAAAATTTAGTCCTCACGACTCCAAGAAATTTGGGAAAAAGGACTCTGATGCCTTAACCAGAAAGGAGAGGACAGAAGTCTGAACATGTCTTCCTGTTTGTTTCAGAATTTTTTTAACTTCATGATTTTTTAAAAAAATTAATCGTTTTCTCTCTGTACAGCCAGCCTAATGACTTTTGTAAACTTGTGCTGGCAGAACTAACAGCAGCTTAAATAAAGTGACTAATTGTTTTCATTCATCAGCCAGTCATTGCGAGAGCAATTAGAGCCTCAGCGTCCTGCCCCCAAACGAGGGCCAGATCCCGCAGTCCTGCAGTGCTTACCTTGCCTGGCTCTATTAACATTCATCAGCACAAAGACAGCCCCTTCTTTTTAAATCTGGCCTTTTCAGATGGGTTTCAAAACCGACTTTGACCAGAGTGCCTGCAGCTCACCTCCTTTTCAAGCAAGAGATAAAATAAAGTCTATTTTCCTGACTTGATCTGTTAAAATGGTAGGCAGCACCCAAAATGCTGAGAAGCCCCATGTCTCTTTCTATTAAACTGAAATCCAGCACCGAGGGGAGCTGCTGTGCTCTCGGCAAGGCGCCAGCTTCATCCTGAGAAGGGCACTAAGTATTTCCAGCTTGCCAGTTGCTTCTTGCTTTCCTGCAAGAAAGATTTAAGGAAAAAAAAAAAAAAAAATGACAGGCAAACAGGAGAAAAAAATGACAGGAAAAAAGGAGAAAAAAAATGACAGAAAAAAAAATGATAGGTTTCCTTGTCTAAGCACTCAGTGGTCCAAAGACCCAGAAATGGTTAAAACTTTTAAATAGCACCCCCATCACTTCACCCATGTATCCTACAGGAGCTGTAGGAATGGTGAGGTGGTGACTGGAAGCAGAGCTTGTGTTCCCTGATGCGCAAGGTTGGGTTGGTGGAAAAACCTGAATTTTCTGGGACTTCTCTTTCCATACCATTCCCGTGCAACATGGAAGGAACACAGAAGATGTTTTGATTCAAACCAAAAACCCAACTAGAAAAATATCAGCTAGATTCTGCAGAAACAAAGACTTTGCAAAGGGAAACTTTGGGAGACCTTTAAGTCCAGTTAGGAAGCTGCTCATCTAATCCAAGCTTCATAGCTTGGTCATTTTCCTCCTGTTTCAATCTGCATTTGTGTGTGTGATACTCAAAAACTAGGGTGAGGTGTTCACACTTAAATCCCTCCTCTACTTATACACAAAGCAGCTGTAATTGGCAGCAAGTGGCTCATGATGGAAAAAAATCAAAATGAAAATAATTTAGAGCTACTTAGAGGGTAAACTTAGCGCTCCTTGGTATTCTGCACATCTCAAAGAGTTTCTCAGCCACGTAGTGGGCTGGTTGAGAGGAAAGCAGTATTTGGTAGCAACTGGGCTAGTAAATTTAAGTAATTTAAGTAATTTTGCATTTTGCAAAGTGGCAGTGCTGCCCTTCAAGGCTGATCAGTAGTGAAGAGCCCAAGCCCTTGAAGCGAATGTGAAATTCCCACTTCAGAGGCTTGTGTCTGTTCCAGGATCTTCCCTGGTATTGTCATGTGCCGTCGTCTGGAATTGTGCAAATGTTGTAACTAGTTATTTAATTTTCTCAAAGCAGACCTGTATGCTAATGGATAGCAAAGTGATACAAGAAATGTGCATCTCCCAACAATATAAATGCTGTATCTTAAAGCAATGCAACTATTACAACATCAAAAGCACTTTGCATATATATATATATATTTCTCTTTTCCAAGGCACTCGGTGTGATTTATGAGCAGCAATTAACTAAGTCTTTTAAAGCCATGTGATGGAGGTGTTGCTGGGTGCATTTGGGAGCTCTGCAGGCTGCAGCACTGAGGTGTCGAGTGCAGCCTGTCAGAGGGGACACTGCAAAATGCACCCAGAACCTGAGGATCCTGAATGACTGCCCTGTGCTAAAAACTGCCGCTTTCCTAGGGAAAAGATGATCGTTAACATCCAGCGGGCTTGCTACAAAGCCTGGCAAACGTTAGGAACTTCCAAATGCTTTTAAATGCATAGGGGTTGTTTTTATTAAATAATGAATGTAGGGGGGTTTAACATAATGTTGAAGGAATGTATCTAAACCATGATGGAATAAGAATCAATATCAGTCATTAAAAATGAAAAAATCCTACTAGAACTGATTTTTTTCCCCATCATTCAGCATTGTTTATATTCCAGGCTCTTTATGCTGCTACACTTTTAAAAGCCTTTAAAAATGTGTATCTTAGTTGGCTTGTAGACTCCTGTGTGTTATAGTTAGTGGTGAATGGGTTTCCTTCACCTCTGGTCTGTGGTGCTCTAACATCAGCTAATACTGGATTTGGGATAAGGCCAGCTCTGAATCATGTTTAGAAGCAAAAGAGAGGGGAGTTTGGCTTTATATAGAAGAGAATAGTTTAGGAAAAAAATGGCTGAGCCTGCATTTTACAGCAGGACCTACAAAAGGAGAGTTTTAATAAATACCTTAGTTTCTTACTTGCAAGTACATTCATATTAGTAATGGGGCAAGAATTCCAGAAGATCCACCTTGCTAATTGTGGAAGTTCAGAAGCATGTAAAAACTTGATATATGGCATGGGGACTTGCCATGTGTTTAAATCTTGGGAAGGGAATTGCTTTATTTGCCCATGAAACTAGCAGCTATGTTGTAGTGGAGATGGGATGGCTTCGTGCAGAGGTTTCTGCTGCACGGCAGCTGATTTAATCGGGGGATTTCATTTAATAAAAAAAGGAAAAGTAGACTATAGATGTGGGTAATTAAATATAGGGGATCCTATTTCTGTTTTTAGTGTGAATGCCTTTTTATTTGTAGACCTGACTCATTTGTAAAGATATAAAAAAGATAGGGTCATGCGTAGAGCATAATTTAAGTTCTTGTATGAGTGTGAGCGGGGCTCACGAGCCGGCGAGAGGCCGTTCTGCAGTCATGGTCTCTCCTGCCAGTACAGTTATTGCTCTCGCTCATTTACATGCTATGGGTGTATATTTTCACATGCAAGTATCTTCATCTCTTGGGAGCATTTTATGCTTTGGTGATGAGTGCTTAGAAGTGCTATCTGCGTACATGTTGGGGGAAAAACAAGCCCAAAGACATAAACCCCATTCTTAAAACAAGTTAAAAACACCGATGAAGCAAGTAGCTCTTTGGGGCGCTGCAATTCAGTGCAAACATTGCAGTCCTGCATGGCTCGATCCCCGTGTTGCTCCGGGCACCTGATTCAATCCAAAATCCTGCAAACTTGTCGGGCCATCCCTGCCCATTGGTGTTTTGCTTCTTCCTCCTCTGGTCAAAGGTGCAGGGTAAAATAGGTCTGTGGTCCTGCTCCCATTACAGCCTGGGAGAATTTGCTTGCACTGAAGTCACCGGCCAAACCCTCAATAACTTTAATGGGGACAAGACCAGGCTCCCCGTGATCGAGTCTGAAGGGCTCAGCTCAAGGCAGGGACACGGGGGCTCTTTGAAAATGACAACTTGTGGCTTTTGGGGAGGCCATTAACATATTTGTCATGGGGGAAAGAGGGTAAATAAGGAACTTGAAAAGAAAGGCGGATATTAATTACGCCTCGGCCAGCATTGCTGTGTGCTGATGACATGCTGTAGCTCTGCAGACGACTATAATTTGCAAGTGAGCCCAGCTAGAATGAGACTTTACAACAAGCCGAGCAATTAGCTCTTCCTGAGTTGCAAGAGTGACATCATGTGTGCAAAACATGCCTTCGCCTTCAGCTAACAGCACGTACTCATTTATCCCTCCTGCAGGGTCACTGCTTGCTGGGAAGGCCATTAAACCAAAGCTCCGATGGGTGCGCTGACTTCCAGAGCCTAGGGAACGAGGGGGCCTAAAGTGCATGGGAGGCACGAGCACAAAGCATTGGCTCTGGATACGAAGCTGTCAGCTACAAAAGCAAGTCTCATACCTGGTTTTATGCCCCATAACTGTCTACCAAATTCTGTCTTTTAAATGCCTTGGCTTACGTTCCCATCTTGAGATTTCTTTTTTTTCCTGTTGAACCTGATATTGTCAAATGCTTATTTTTTTTAATATGAAATTTGTCAAAAAATGGTTGGGGGGAGAAAACTTGCTATTACAAAGACCTCTGCTAAAAGCGAGGAATTTATTTAAGAAGGAAATCTAGTAAAAATAGGAAGTAATCAAAATGAGGTAACTATGTACCCGGGCATAGATTTCCAGTGGGATACAGGGAACTTTGTAGGTTGGATCACTTTAAACGCACGCAGTATAGAACACTATCAGAGCAGCTAACAGGATCCATCTGATACGTGAGGGAGGATGAACGGTGGCATTGATCTAAAGACAATTACAGTTATTCCTTAAGCAGAGCTGCAGTCCCACTGAAGCCACGTGGCACTTGCCTACAGCCAACTAAGCTTCGGCTTAAGCCCTTTGCAGAATCAAGAGCGAAAAGTCTTCATGAAATCATTTGACTTTTGTCTGTTAGAAGTGCAATGTAGACTGTCTTGTAGCTTTTGATATTTTTATTGGATTAATGGGGAAAAAGGGATATAGATGGACTTAACTTCAGGGACATGTTTCAGTGTGCTGAAAAGCTGCTTTATCCTTTGAAGGAAACACTACAGATGCAAAAGGAGCATTTCACTGTGACAGTTCTTCCTAAATGCCGCAGTGGATGTGCAGGTTTGGCAGAGCAGGATGCAGGATGGGAACAGGAGTAGCACAGCTCTGGATGAACAGAAGCAAGTATCTTCTGCTGGGATGTGGGTCTTTCCCATCAGAGCTGCCCATACATCCTCCTTTCCCTTCTGGAGTCCTGATTACCCTTGTTCAGCACTGGTTGCTCTCAACATTGGTGGATCTGCCGCATGTTGCGCTCTCCCAATGAAGGAGATGGGAAAGCTCCTGTTTTCCTTGCTAGACCCAGTATTGGATGAGCTCTTTGGACTTGACCTCCTCTGCAGATCCATGGAAGTCCAGACCCATGAACTCAGTATAGCAGGATACTTGGATATCCTCTCTTACCCCATGATTTCTATGAATAATCTACACTGTGCTTTTGCTCATTCACAAATTTACACAGTCTCCAGAAGCTTTAAAATTAGAACATTTGAGGAAAGAGGAAACCCGTTCTCCGAAGTCAGGATATCTTAACAGGCATTAAGAATATTAATAGTCATTTTTGCTAACAAAAGCAGAAGTGAAATCTCTTGCTGGCTGTGCCTGGGATTCGTGACATGCCTTCATTCTTCATTTATGTCCTTATAAAGCTATCAAAAAAAAAAAGTGACAAATGGGATGAATATGAGGGTTTGTTGCCCTGCTGAACCTGCCTCTTAGGCAGAAAGCCCCTTGGCTGCAAGTTTTCAGGGCTGGGCAGCTTTCTGGTTGTTGCCTATCCAATGTACTAGGGAGGTTTTGGGATCCCTTTAGGTCTGAGATGGTTCATTTAGCAAGAGAGAAGCATCCAACTTGTGCACTGCAGGAACGCTCCCATCTGAGATGCAGGAAGAAGGTGGACATGCGACAGTAGGACATGGAATATGCCT
This sequence comes from Nothoprocta pentlandii, assembly GCA_013398315.1. Classification (NCBI taxonomy): domain Eukaryota; kingdom Metazoa; phylum Chordata; class Aves; order Tinamiformes; family Tinamidae; genus Nothoprocta; species Nothoprocta pentlandii. The sequence continues at coordinate 807,638 of VZSG01000278.1, read as the reverse complement.
TGCAGAGCCTAGAAGGAGGAAAACTGCAGGAGTCCTGGGAAGAGCCTGTTCCTTAGCTGCAGCTGCAGGGAGTTTCCCCCAGCTGGAAAACAAGAGTCCCTGCTACAGGCTATTGAGCTCCTTCCTTTATCTGTGGCTGCCAGCGCGGCCACAGATGTGGTGGGGAAACCATGGGCTTGGTGGGGCGCTCAGAGGAAGAGCGAGACGTGTTTGCCCAAACCGTCTTGGCTACGAGCTCTGTGAAGCCCAAGGACACCCACTTCCCATGGAGCCTGTCCTGCTTCGTGGGCTGCGCTGCTCCAGTCCTGCCTTCTGGCAATGCCCCCCTCCAGCGAGAGCTGCTTCGTGTGGAGCTGCAGAAAGGCTGCTTTGGGTTATAAGTGCATGGTTTTCATTAATTGCTTACATTTCAAGGGCAAAAATGTGTAAACTTGGTCTGAATTCTGTGCCACCTTTCACATTTTTGACTTTTTTTTACCTGCCTCATGTTTCTCCTCACATTGCAGAGAGAGATGAGAATATTCCACGTTTAAATTGTAATAAGTCATAATTTACTTGCACAACTTCAGTTTTTCTGGTTAACTTTGGGATTTAAGTTGAAGCTTTCAAATGCAAGGAAATGTGTATGGGCAACAAGTGCTGCTATTATGGCAGGATAAAACAAGGAATACATTCCCATCTTCTGCTGACACATGGTGCATAGAAGAAGTAAAGAGTCTCTCTCCCTCTTCTATATGCACATGCATGCACACAAGCATATGTGCCCATATATACCAGCCTCCCCAGAGAGCACATAAGAAAGAAACTACTTGGTGGCTTTAATGCAAAGGCAGCTTCATAGCTGTAATGATCAACAGCTGGAAAAAAATGCATGCTTTTCTCCATTGCTAAATGTGTTTGAAAGGTTTTTGTTCTGTGGCTTTATTGGGTGCCTTTTCTGATGAATTGATTTAAAAAAAATCATTTAATTTCTTCGAAGATGATCGTGGTTGCCATAGAAATATGCTAGCTGCAAAACAAGGAGTAATTAGTTTATGTTTGTTCCTTTGTGTCTCCTAATTTCTTCCATTCAGGATTTTAAGCATATAATTAAAAGGATTATTCAGCTTTGTGATTCCCCCCCTCTATAAAGTCATTTAAAGACAAAACTCTGATGTTTGTAAAGCATAAATAATAATGATTATATGCAGTAATTAGTCCAACCTGTTTGTCCACATAGCAGAAAACAATATGTTTTCTGTCCAAGGCTGGAAAGCTGCCTAGTGGTCACTCTCAGCTCCAGCCTCCTTGGTTATCTCTCCCATCCTTTATAGGTCCCCAGCTAATTGCCCTTAAGAAAACACTGTGGGGGAAAAGCCCTTTTTGTCCATGTGCAATAAAACTATTACTGCTCGTTCCAAAACAAATTCTGAGTTTGGTGGCAAAGCTGGCCAGGTGGCTTCATGTGCTGGGGGGGCACAGGCAGCCCCCTCTGCCTCGAGGGGCCTCTTCAAAGCAATGTGGGGCAGTGGCTTCTTTCATCCAAGTTGTGGGGTGAATTATATTTGATGAGAAAACACCAACAGGCTCCAGCGTTCTCTAAGGTCAGGTGGCATTGAGCAAGGCTGGGGAGGGTTGCGACACGGGCATGGAAGGTGGCTATTTAGCACCTCTGCCCTGATGGATTTTGCCAAGTAGGCAAAGTTTGGCCTGTCTGGGCAGAAGGGCTGGACACGGCAGGACTTCGCTGGCACTGCCAGCTGGCTGGGGATTGCAATGCCACGGTCTTCCCTGAACACGGGAAAGGGTGTTGGAGCCCTTCCCCTGGCAGGAAGTGCGGAGGTGAAATCGCGCGGGAGCTGTTCTCTCCTGCAAGGGATGCTGCCTTTGGAAGGTCTGCGGTGAGCAAGCTGCCCTGCAAACAGGGCTGTGAGTCTTATCCCAGGGCTATGCGCTCCTGGTCCCTTGTCCTGTCAGCGTGGAAGTGGGCACCAAGGGGGACACAGTGCCCTCTTGTACTGCCCCCAAACCTCTGTGCTGCCCCATGGCAAGGAAACAGACGGTCCCTGAGCTGGCATGTGCGCTCCAAAGCCTCTCCTCAATCAAACCTCGCAGGAAGAACAGCACCCGTGAGTGCAGCACGGCTCTTGTGAGGGCCTAAAGCTCAGCTAGCTGCCGAGATGCTTAGGTCTCCCTAGGGAGATGCTGGGTGTGTATTAAAAATGCACCCACCTCTGCATGCAGAAATGGAATACGCATTAGGGAATTGGGCTTTAAAGCCCCCTTGGGCCCCCTCCACGCACCCCTTTCCTTACGTGACTGTATTTTTTGAGTTTCTCTTTCTCTGTCGGGCTTTTCGAGCCGCCCTGGTTGAGCTGCGCGGAGCGGGGCGCGGAGCGGGGCGCGGAGCGGGGCGCGGAGCGGGGCGCGGAGCGGGGCGCGGAGCGGGGCGCGGAGCG
>VZSG01000278.1:766946-804860 GCA_013398315.1 Nothoprocta pentlandii | reverse complement strand
AAAAAAAGTAAAGAAAATCCTGGTTAATAACCTAAGCAAAATAATTATCCTGCTAAGAGTCTTTATTGAATCATATATGCAAAACACGGCAAGTTTTCATAACAGATGTATTTAATCTTGATGCAATGTTTGGTTTTAACCCCAGAGTGTCTCGCAATATGGGCAGAGCTGTGCTGCTTCTGCTGTGGTTGAATAGGCAAGGCTGAGGCAGAAGCCTCTGGAAAAGGAAACAGAACTTGGCTGTTACGGGAGCCCCTCGAAGGTCTTGTTATTGTCCAATAGCAACTGCAATAATGAAGCCTTGGAAGATCGTTTATGTAATAACTCAATGGCTTGGTTAGTTTTTGTAACTGTCTGCAGTTGGTTTTTGGAAGCTCTCCCAGTGTTTACTGAAGCAAATGTCAGTACAAGACTTTTGGGTTGTTTGTGCCATAGATACAGACTCTGACAAAGACAAATAACCCGGTGGCAAGCAGCGCTCCAGCACGGAGAGCGCTTAGCAGCTCCCTCCCTTCTCTGCTCTCATTGCTCTTCAGAGCAAAACTGCTTCACAATTTTACATTCACTTGGCTTCTGCTCTCGCTAGTAGCAGTGATCGAATGTCCCGGAGCTCCAGGGAAGCTGCAGCCCGTGGAATCCTGCCAGGACTGGCGGCAGGGAAGGAGCGAGGGCAAGAAAAGGCTCCGTGGGCGAACGGTGCTGCGTGGCCCGGGCTCGTGCAGCCGCTCAGCCCGGCGCTCTCCTGGCCCCACAAAGGGGGATTCCTCCTGCTGCATTTTTATTAGGGCTTTAAGGCTCTGGCTTTTGAATTCTGCACTGGAGGAGCTTCTGCGCGTGACCCTCCTGCCCCCGAACTATTTCATATTCTAATTTTCTGCTTTAATTTTCTCTCCTCGTGTAGACCCTCCATTTCTTTTTATTCAGCTTCCTATAATTGCTCCCAGTTATCCGTCCTGTCCCACCCTCCACACTGCCCTCCCTTCTGGGAGGCTGATACCTCTCAGATATCCATGGACTATTCCGTTTGGTCGCGGACATACATATGCAATTCCTCTAATCTTACCACTGCCATCCATTCCCTCTGGCTCTTCATTATTTTGCTAACCCTGCTCTGCAATATTTCCCATTTATCAATATTATTTTATAATGATTTCCACCCTGCACGTGCGTGCCTAAGTGGCTTTATTCGATGTGCAGAAATCCCACTGTGGTTGCGTTATATCTACAGACCTGGCCGATCCCACTGTCTTAACGAAGGAACCTCTAAGGAGGGACAAACGTGGGGATACCTTGTCCTGCTGTTAACCGCTCCCCAGATGTGACCCTTGTGAATTAGATAGTGCCTGTGGTTAATAGTCACCTGCAACAGAGGCAAATGGGACTGATGCAGGTTGAGCACTTGTTTTCCCCATTAGCCTCCTCTAATGCTTGAGATCTTTGCTTATCTGCATCTTCTGCAGCTGGTGGCGGGAGCTGCACTTGCTGAGACCCAGCGATGTCATGCAACTCTTTGACCCCCTGTTTATTTTCCATAGATATTGTCTGCTCTGTTTAGAGGGATACAGTCTGTGCTTTCAGCATGCTGGTCTCGTGCACTCTGGAGTTCTTGCTTTTGCAGTATTTTTTTATGTCAGTAAAGAAATGTGATATATTCCTGCTGGAGTTTGGTTTGTGCCTCTGTCATTGTTGTTTTAAGGGCTTGTAAGCTTGTCTGGAAAAGAAATAGTTAGAAATTCTGCTAGTAAAATGCTTTTTGGGTAAGAACATTGTGATACATTAAATGTCATCTCTTTGCTATAACATTCAGGTTGCATTCTGTAATGGCTAAGGAAGGCTGGAGAAATATATGTTTAGGAGTCTTTTTATAGCAAACAAATTATGTTAATACATAGAACAGAAAACAACTTTTAAAACCACTAAGTACTAGCAGTAAAGTATAGTGACCACCAAGTATTTTGTTTCTGAAAATAGACCACCAGAGAAAGACACTTCAAAAAGTTCTGCAGACTGAGCCTGTTTTCTGAAAAGTTAATCTTTAAAAGAACAAAAGGAAAGGCTTGAACAATAAGTCTACATGAAATAATAGTTTAAGTAAATATCAAGCTAGTTAAGGAGGGAGCAAAACTTGAATGAACTTCACTCACGGAGTGTGTTTTCAGAACAATAAGACAGATTGTGACTAAAATGGGTGGCCGGACTCTCCAGCGGGGTAAATCATTGCCATTGAGTGAGGGTTTCACCTGGGGTTTGTGATTAAAACGTTGCAGGTTGATGTGCAGGATAAGCTGTTGGTTGTTTATCCTCGCCTTGACCCAATTTGAGAAGAGGCAGAGATGCTTATGGGTGGAAGAGGTGGAAGGCTGTGGGATATTGCTCACTTCACTGGTGAATTGCCAGGGGAAGATGGTCCAAAGAGTGTGTGATTCTCCTGTTTGCCTATTATTGTTCATTGAGTACTTAAATTTGGTTCTCTCACTCTCCATTCTCAACAAAGACCTTCTCTATAACGAAGTGAAATGGGTGCCCTGTGGCAGGAAGGGATTCTGCTGTCTCAGATATACCCCCCCTTTTTTTTTTTTTTTTGGTCAAACAAAGACTAAGAAAGTGGGTGCCCAAGTTTGCTATGCAAGAGTCCTTGGTCCTTCTCACCCTCAGTTCCTGGAGAAGTCTGGGGGTCTGGAAGTGAAAAGCAGTGCAGGTTGACTGCTCCCCGTTCCCACCACCCATCTCCATCAGAAAAGTGAGTTGCATCATCTCTGTGCAGCTCCTAGGCAAGGTCGGCCACTAACTGCTGTTGAGGGTTTTAAAAATCCAGAAAATTTTATCATTACAACATCCATGAATACCCAGTTGCATTGTGCTTGGTTAAATGTTTGCTTTGATCTTCCCAGAGAACTTAACCATAGTCAGCCATTTAATGAGCAAGGAAAGGAGTCTAAGTCCTCTGACCCATCCCTCAACCACCACAGGGATGACTACCTTCGTCATTTTAGTGGAAACTTTTGGTGGAATTTTTTTTTTGTCCTGTTCTTAAGGATTTTCAGTGATGGAAACTCCACAGCTCCTCCAGTTAGCCAGTTCCAGTGCCTCCCTACCACTGCAAAATTTTCTTAAAATCTAGCTTAATATTTCTTGCCTGTCAAAGTTTGTCCTCCTATTTTTTTCAGAGAGTCCACCTCATTGACTGTGGATGTGTCCTCCTCAGAGCTGTGGATGTGGCCAGTAAAATACTTTCTTGTTTGAATGTGTTTTAAGGACCGTGATCATCATACGTCATACAGGAAATACTGTGTATACACTCCAGAACTATTGTTTTTTGAAAAATCTGGGATTATTGACCCATATCACTATACTGACTTCATGGGGTGCATCTTCAGACCTATAGTGGTGTTTCCTCCTCCTTGTGCAGTAACACATACCACCTCTACACGTTAAACTCCACCTACTCTTATTTCCACGGTAAGGATCGCGTTGAATTTCAGACCTGCTCTTTGCTGTATTTGCATTGGCTACTACATTCACATCAACTGCAAACCTCAACGTGTTCCTGCAGATCCTTCCCTCATGCATGCCCTTGATAATGAGCAGCTGATGTTTGCCCTCTGGGCACGGCTGGACGGACACTCGGGTAGCTGGGACACCATTTCCACTTTGTTTGCCACAGATCATGAAGAATTAGGCAAAGCCTATCTAATCCAGCGACTAAAAGTAGCCGAGTGCCCCCGACTATTCCATCTCAGTCTGACCAAATCTGAGGCTCGTTTATGCTGAAAAAAATGATGTTTACTGCCAGTTGAGAATGGGAGTTGCTGAAATCCCCCAAGGGCACAAAAGGCTGCCTTGGTTGGGAATTGGAAACCTGAGAGCCACAGTCTCATGAGATTTCCAGCTCATATAACCGAGCTGCTGTGTGGGTAGGAAGCACTGCGGTGAAGGGATCTGAAGATGAGAAGGGGCAGAAAACTTTTGAACCTGAAGCGTGAAGCAAAGCTCATTGAAGTCGGTGGAAACTCGCTGCCTGGTGGCTCGTGGCCATGTGGAGGCCCATTAAAAAAGCGGAGCGGAGAGAGAAAAAACATACTGCTGAAGCAAAAAGAAGATTGCTAAGATAGGAGGGGAAAATATATTTCTGCAGAAACTTCAAGGGCTGTGGAAAAATATCCTTCCAAAGGCTACTTGGAACTATTGAGAGCAAGCCTTTTCCAGCTGAGAAATAACAACAGCACGGGCGCAAAGGGTGAGGGAAGGGGCAGAACAGATCAACAAAAACAGATGAAAATTTTAACAAATTTAGCAAGGTTAAACCCAACAAGCTGCTTTCGGGGACTCTGGGCTTCCTTGGGAAGCACCTTCTGTCTTGCCACCTCGGTGAGCTGCGGGACAGGGACTTGCGCTTGTCTGTGCAAATCCCTTCCAGCTCTGCCTTTCACGCGTGCGTTTGCTCTCAGGATGACAACGGGGCTGTCATGCTGCTGGTTTGCACTTTCCTCTGTTTTCCTCAAGCAGGCAAATACCATTCCTCCCGTCTTGTCCCGATGTTATCTTCCTTACTATTAAAAATGCTGCTGCGGAGCTACGTTAGTGGGACTAAACATGTGCACGAGAGAGAGTCTGTGTAAGGGCAGCAGCAGGAGAACAAGTGGAGGAGAATTAGTCCTCTGGCCTCTGATATTGTAGACTGGCTGCTTGTTGCAGTGATGCAAAATGCAAGTTAGCAGGCACCAACCACCCTTGCAGCGCCACTTTCTATTGCAGTCATCAAAGGGTTTAGGAAAGTTGGCGTTTGGGGCAATTTTTGCAAGGCACAAACACGTTTGCACAGCATTGCCTGGGAAATGCTGCGCTGTAGATAGCAGCTTGCTGGTGGGTAAGACGTGCTTTGGGCATTTTGGTCAAGGGGTCGTGGATGGTGGGGGCTGGAGTCAGAAAGTCCAGGTGAATTGGGGACCAAATGATAAACGGCCTCGTGGCTGAAAAGTCAAAGTGAAGTTGTAACCACCCCAAGGCATGAAGCTGTTCTGGGTTTTAACCTAGGAATTGGAAATATCCTGAATTTCAGAAAGCACTGAAACAAGCACGCAGGACTCTACATATTCACTCTGTGTAGATGATCTTCATACATCTCTGCCTTTTTTTAGTTTGGGGAAGTGGCAGCTTTGTATTGACTAAAAATAGCTGTAGTCACAACCACTGAAATAGTTTTGATCATTTTGCAGAAACAGAATTATTGCCTTTATTCTGGATTTCCAGCTCCTGAAGAGTTGGTGTTGAAATCCAGATGGGAAATTCCATGGTGATTTGCTGTAGTGGGATTTCATTAGGTGCTTTGCAGACTATCAGCCATACAATGGGCTGGATAAGTTGGATAAAGTGTTAAGATTAGCAATAATTTATAAAGAAATCTGAAACTGCATCAGCAGGCGCTCCAGAAACACATCAAGAGGTTATGAACAATCTCTACAGTGGCCAAAAATAAAATATTTACCCAACACAGGCTTTGAAAGTGAAAATCAGAGAAATATTTGATAGGAGTAAGAAATTCATGAACCGAAAGCAGCATTTGCAACCTAGGAGACAACTTTCTCCTGCTTATCAGAGAAAGTTTTTTATCTTGATTCATCTTGCTTTATTTCACTGCTTCTTGCTTTATTTTGCTGTTCCAGTCTGTGATAAAATGAAGCAAGGGAACACTGCAGAATGTGTGCAGCGCTTGCAGGTCGTACGGGGTTTGACGTAGGATGCAGACAACGTGTCTGGTCTCAGTGCGAGCTGGTCTTGTGTTGGAGTGGATTTCATTTCTAACAAACACACGAGAAGTTGTATATTTTGCATAAGATGAAACTTAGCAGTATCTTCTGATTAAAGGATCTGATGTTCAGGAACACTTGGCAAACAGGTTATAACATCTCTCTTCTCTATATCAGGGTAATCTCTTTATACAGAGTCTTTTGGCATTGTACTTCAGCCTTGCTCATTGCTGTGTGCTTTTTTTTTTTTAACCAAAATTCTTAGTGTTTTGGATCACATGCATTTTCTCATGTTGTCCTGGGGTTCTCCAACAGGAATCTCCCTCTTGCTTCTTTCCCAAACCCAAGGTCCTGCAGCCTCTTCTCGTACCTGGGCCCCTGCTATGCTCCACATGGCTTGGTAGAGGTTTTCTGGGGGAAGAAGTTGTCTTTGAACTTGCTCCAGTTTCATATGTCTAGAAAAAGTCTTCAGTCTATGAACTGATGTCTGATTTGCATTCTGTTTTCCCAGACAATTTTATTTTCAAAGCTCCGCTATATGTAATTCGTTACAAAGAGCAACAATCCATCAACTGTGCTTAAAACTGAACCATTGGCCATGAGGGAAGGAGAAGACACTTTAAGCTATCAGATTTCTTTAAGAAAGCAAAGTTAGTCAGTCGTCATCTGGATTTTATTGGATTTATTTATTTCCCTTCATCAATTTTTAAGGTTTGGTTGCAAAGAAATAGATATCCTCTTCGGAGCTGTGTAACTATTGGAATGAATATTTAACACACGACTCCCAGAGAGACTGGGTTTTGAAACACAATGTTGTAGCTATTACAAATTAATGAATGTTCTCTTAAATATTTCTGTTTTATATCTTTGCTGCCTTAAAGCCTTGCCAGTATATGGGAAAAGAAAGCTTAGGAAAAATAAGCAAATGGCTCTGCAGCTTGCAGGAAGAAATGACTGATTTCCCTGGACAGCTGAGTGGCTCTTTGAGCAGCGCTGGGAAACCTGGGCCCGGATTTCACGTGTTTCTGAATCGGGCTCTATGGTCTAACACCCAATCTCCTAAAAATTGCCATCATCCAGCTGAAACCACCAGGGCTTCACTATTTAGGCTGGCTGATGAGCTATTCCTATTTTTTTTCCTCAAAATGAGTGCTTCATTTTTTTTTTCCTTATAAACGAGGACTAGAAATGGCACCTCATCTCCACGTGGGAAGTGTCCGGGGTTGGAGGCCGAGGCCGGTGGTGCCTTGGTTGGTCCCGGCCGCTGGAGCTCTGGCTGCTGCGCTGTCCCTCCCGCCAGCTTTGCCCAGAGGCACTTGGATGTGTTTGCTCTGTGCTCCAGTAGGCAGCAATTTTTGGAAACTTGCTGCTTGGAAAATGCTTGGCTCTGCTTCTCCTGCCTAGGATGATCCTGATGGGGCCAAATATTTGCTGGTTTGCAATGGGCAGGGAAGAGGGGCAATGGGCAGCAGCACTGCTTGGAGAGCACCCCTGCTGCAATCACAACTACAAACCCATATTTGAAAAATTCGGCTCAAGAATTTTCCATTGCGGTTGACCCACTCGATTATACAGAAATGCTTTTTTTTCTGCTAAATATTTGCATGTTCAGTGCCAAAAATACTTGAATTTAAGACCCTTAATTCCCTTTTCTTTTAATGTACTCGATTACTTTTCAGTGCAGGTCAAAGCAAGGTCCAAAGATGCGCTGCCCGCTGTGCCACATACTACGAGCACCCCAAAAGCAATTAGCTACCTGCACCGTGATCAGCTGCAACTGATGGAAGAGGCGCACAAATTTTTTGCTAAAGAAGAAAAAAGAGCTAAATATAGAGGTAAGCACACTCAAGCTACAAATTTTAAAAGTTTCCATTGTTTACTAATCTAATTAAGAATCTATCTCCATACAGACACTTGTACGGCAGGTACGAGCCTCTCGAGATGTCTATCTTTGTTCCACTGTACGTTTGCCAGTCAGGCTCTATACATAGCAACATAAAACGGCTCGTATATCCTGCTGCTTTTTGAAACTTACAGAAAATCACCAACAGTTTCTTTTCTCTGCTTTGCTCAAACGCTTGTGGTTAGATATTCTGAAAGTAGAGAATTACACACAAAAAAAAAAAAAAAGAGAGAGAGACAAAAAAGAGAGAAGATTTTGGCACTTTGGAAATTAGTTGCTTGATTAAAAAATGCTCTTTTAGTAAGCCAAGATGTTAGTTTGATTCTTGGCCCTGCTTGAGGTGCTTTTGGATACTGCGAAATCAGGCAAAATTGCTGCTAAGAATTTGGTCAATTTTTGCAGTGTTTTTTGGCTGGGTTGCAGCTGTATTCCGTATGTGGCACTTAAAATTTTGGAGCAATTTTAGAGCAACATGTTTAGAGCAAATAACCAGGCTACATGGTTGTTACCAAAAAGTCTGGCTTGAAAAAATGCAGCTTTTGCTCAGAATGCACAGTGCCCCACTGCGTCGTACCCACTGCCTCGAAACCCAACATGTAAAACTGAGGGGAGAAGAGGAAAGAAAAACCAATATTAAAGAGGATTAGTCCTTGTTATTTTTTAAAATTCAAGTAAGAATCAAAACCTTGCATTGCAGCACTTAAACATAAGAGATTAATAAAAAAGGGAAATGTCCTTAATGAAATCATCTCCAGCAACAAATCACAACAAGCACAAATCCTATATAATAACTATATAATAACAAATCCTATATAAATAATTCCTACCCGGGAATGGGCTTCAGGTGGTTAAAGCCTGAAATTACTTTGGCTTTGTTATCTCCTGGTGCAATTTGCTGCTTTTCCCGACTGACCATTAATATTGGAGGGCCACGAGGGGTATAAGCAGCACCTGGGCTTGCGTTTTGCTGAAGCCCCTGGCAAACAGCCCGGTGGCACGAGGTGGCGTTTTGGATGTGACAAGCAACTCCCACCGATATTTCAGGATTCAAAGATTTCAAAGGAACAAAGAGCTCCAGTGAGTTATATTAAAATATTTCACTTTGTAAGTTGTTCGAAATAATGTCCCCAAGATTGTATTTAGTTAAAAAAATCCCCTTCCTTTCTGTAACTTGGTGTGAGCAATTGGTGGTCCATTTATTTCACTGCTGTGTCAAGTAATATTGCAATAATTCAATGTCATCTTTAGTTATAAATCAAATGCAGTTTCTTACTCTTAATACTGTCTGATTTTATCTTATGTTTGTTTTAATTATAAAAAGCGTTTACTAATGATGTTGGTGTAAATTACTAAAAAAAATTGGTTTAATACTGATCTCTTTGAATAAATGACTGGGCAGTGGTTTTGGTGAAACAGAATCATCCCTACTTTCTTTTGTAATTTATAGCCCTAATTCATGAAAACATTTGAGCACACACATGAACACAGACCCCTGTGAGTCCCTATGGCTTCAGAGAAATTTCAAAATCAAACCATTGGCAATGTATTGCTGCATTAATATTGATTCATTTCTGTCAGATACACCAGAAGAATAATTAGAATCCAGCTGTCAAAATCCAAACAGTTTTGTGGGAATAAAATCTTCACTGAATTTACAAAAAATAGTATAAAAAATTATGAATTTATCTTAAAAGGTTCCAGCTCAGGAATGAAGATAAGCACAATTTCCACTTCTTTAAAGAGGTAATTATTTGATGAGCAATCCTAAAGGGTAGACCCATGCATCAGGTATTGTCACTTAAGTTACTTTGCGTTGGAGTGCACAGAAAATTGAGGCTTAGTGTTTATACTTATAGGGTACCACAATGGTACAGGAGGGTAGGAGATGGAAACGTGTGAGAGCAAATGAACTTGATGAAGAGAGAGGTCACAGGGAAGGGGCCAACCCGGGACTCTTGATGAGCCCTTCCTCTCACTTTTAGAAATCTTGGTTAAAGAATGAGCCACAGAGGACTGAACTCTGCACTGGGGGAACAGTCAACTGATAGAGTTTGTCCAAAGGGTTGAGTCAAAAGAGGCTTGCAGGGACCAACCTCTGAGTCTGGTGGAAGTGAATCACCCTTGACTGGCAGGCTCTGTGGCAGGGGAGACAGATTTCCATAGATATTTTGGCTAAGTGTTTTGACAACAATTTGGAAAGTCTGACAACCAGGTGCCCTTCTTGCCAGCAGCTCTTAAAGCCAGGCGAAGCATCAGGGGCCCCTCTCCTCTCCGCTCTCCTCGGGATCTACCCTTGGCTTTCGTAGCTTCCCACCCAAATCCATTCATTTCCCTCGCCACTGCAGAACAACCTCAGATACTCACACTGAATCCTTTCTGTCCCAACATAGATGTAGCCCTTAAAAGCTGTTCCTCACCTTGGTCTCATGCATACATGAATAGAATGGACCACAACCTCCTTCCCACCACCACAGATACATAGAGGGTCCAGCATTTTCCTTCCATAAACAAACTTCTTCTGGTCCCTCCTGGTTCTCCCAGCTGAAATTTTCCCTATCAGGCTTTCCAGGGGCTATCTAGCAAGAATACCAGCATTGCCCTGGCTGGCGATGGGTGGGAGATGACCCCAAGGCTTTGAGTTGGGCCACCTCCTCTCTTGTGTCCTGGTAGGATCAGCTTGCTCTGATCCTTGTTTCAAAGGACCGGTGACCTCAAAACGTGCCATTTCCCTGGATTTGTAGCCTGCCCGCTGGCCCTCAGCATGGGAAACCATGGTGTGAACCTTCAGCAAAACCAAAACCACGCCGGCCCAGGACATTTTCTCCTGTGGCTGCTGGGTTCTTTCACAATTGATCGGCTGGGTAGTTTTTACGGGTGAAAATCATAATGAGGGAAAGTTTTTTAATTCAAACAGTCAAAAAGACAAAAGAAAAAAAAAAAAAAGAAAAAGAAGAATGATCTGGAAAAAAATCCCCCAAACTCGTCCTGCCACCGCGCAGCGTGAAATGGAAATAAAGGTGGCCACTGCCTGTACTCGACAACTCTGCCACATGTGATATTTTCAGGGGTATCTCGGGAACATCTACCACATTTTACAGCATGTGAGGCATATCATCTGGAGCCGTTTTGATCTCCTGTAACCTGTTCACAAATGCACATATTTCATAACAGGCCCCGCGCGCCGATAAGCATCTCCGAGCTTCTTGAGCGCGGTATCTGCAAACAATTCAAAGCTGTTCCACACAAACAAATGTGAGAACCCCCTGACCACAGGCTGCCTTTAGAGCAGACCAAGATTTGATGTTACTCATATCTTCCAGTACCTGTCAGAGTTCAAACAGGAAACCTGGTTTTTCCTCTAATGTCAACAACTTTTTTTTTTCTATTTCTTCTTTTCTGCGCCGGCGCTCGCGCTGTGGAAGTCCTTGTTTCTCCGGGACAAACAAGCGCTCGCGCTGGTACGTCATTGGTGACATTAACAAGAGCTGAATATGTGGTTTTTGGCGATCCTGTGGGTGCTTCTATAGAAACGGACATGCTGGCTTTGAACCATCACACAAGAAAGGGATTCATTCATACAGGATATAGGTAGCGCGGCGCAGGGGACCCGCGGCGCGCCCGGCTTCGCCCAGGAAAGGTCACGGAGGAGCGAGCGGGTGCGCTTTTTGCTGCAGTTTTGGGTGTTTTGCTGCGTTTTGGTCTTGCCTGGTAGCACTTTGCATCCCTCCAGCGTGTTTGTCCTGCTTGCCACTCGCAATGAGGTTTAAACGAAAATGAATTAAATGAAATAAATATTTGCATTTAGCGGTGAGGAAGTCTCATCTGAGCATCTCAGCTGTTAATTCATTGGCATGTCGTCCCAGAGGCATGCGAGGAGTCCGATAGCCGGGTCAGGGATTTGGCCACGGCCACTCGTGGCTGCTTTTAGCTCTGTTGGGGACAGAAGTTAGGACCCCGCTGAGCGGGACACCTCACTCGCCTTTCACGGTGCTAATTAACAGAACTAGTTAAATTTCAAACTCTCAGCACTTTTCATTCCAGGACCTGAAATTCTTCAGTGACATTTAGTTTCACCTCCCTATGATTGTGCTAAGTGAAGATACATTAGAACAGCCAAAAATTCCTCGTAACAACTAGCATTTGTGAGGGAAAACATTAACTCCACCAAGAAACCTGTTAGGCTGGAGGATCATATTTTTTGCATGATTTAGGCTTGGCAGATGTGAAAAATATCTCGAATGCAGCTGCATCGTGCAAAACAAACACAGGCATTTCCATGACTTTCATCTTGCTTTGTGTTTGTGTCATTGCAAAACGAGCTTCTGTGGCATGCATAATTAGGGGGCAGAACATCTGGCAAAGCCTTGTTCCAGCAAAAGGTCTCTAAAATAAAATATTGCAGTTGTTGCCACTTTTAAAACAATTGCAATGGCTGGATAACAACATGAGTGGTGGCAAAACCTGCTATGAGGGATGCATTCTGCAAAGACGGCAAGGGGATGACAGGGACCCTTGGCCTGGCTGACTCAGGAGGAGGTCAGGGAGTGACTTGCAGGTTGGCTGGCCCTTATTTGTTTTATTTAAAGGTTTTTTTTTATTTATCCAAGTGCTTTATTTAACACCTGACATATAAAAGCTGCCAGCCGTGCTGCTGGCGGGGTTTGGTCACAATATTCCCTGTGCTCTACTGCTGAGTGACGAAGCTGAAGGGACCTTCAGCCCCGAGTGCAGCTCTGCCTGAGACACCTACAGCCAGGGGGGCAAGAAAAGGGACACCAGCGACTGCAGGAAGGAACTATTTATCTTTGGGAAAAGAAAGCTTTCTAATTTCCCTTCTAACTCTAACTTCTTCACCTCTTTCTTGGTGAAAAAAAATAGTTCCAGATATGTCTAAATTGTTTATAGACCTGATTTAGCCAAGCACAGGGTACATGAGGTACACGGCTGGAGTCAACTATGTGCTCTAACGTTCTGCTGAGTAAGTAGCTCGATTTAAGATTAGAAATGACTATTAAAGCCCTGTATTGTTTGCATCCTGCTTTGCAACATATCCGTGTGCATCCGCTGAGCTGATAACCGGCGTTCCCCCCCGGCGCTGCACCCGCCTGCCTAGGGCTGGGGCTAAATTGGAGGGCTCTGGTGCACCCAAACGCCCTCAGAAGACGCGTCTGGTTCCCTGCACTTCAGGCAGGGGCAGGGGACGGAGCGCTCTGAGCCGGCTCTTATGACGAGCCTAATCCAGTGGGTCTCTTCTTGCATTTGTCTCGGGGCAAAAGGCACCTCATGCTCCGTGGATGCCACCACGTTCCGCAGGACCTCCAGGAAAGGGCTTCGGGGAAGAGCTACCGAGCCTCTCCAGGGATGTGCTAGGCTGCAATTAGATGTGTACAAGCAGCTACAGACAGCTACTGTTAAGGGCAAGCTGAGCTTTCCCCAGTAATTGTAGGTATTATTGTCTCCAGTACGTAAATAACAGCTGCGTACAGTGGGGTGTACTTTTCTAGTTAGGAAGGCTTGCTAGTAGTCAGATTACATCTTGTTGCTACTAACCCTTGGTTTAGGGGGCAGCAGATGCATTTTGGCTTCTTTTATGGCTTCTAAGCAGCATAAGTAGAAGTAATCCCTCCATAACATGCAGAAAATAAATGGGCTCACCTTGACGGGGGTCAGCACGTGCATGAGGGCACGTGCTCCTGCAACACGGCGTGTGCAGCAGTGGTCTTGAGCTTGGGCACCTGGATTTAGGGCAGGTTTTGAACTGATGGCACAGACCTATGGAAGCCTGTGTCTATCCCTGTGGTGAGGGGTTGCAGTTTTGGGATGCAGGGACCGGGCATCTTTGGGATGCAGGGACCAGGCATCTTTGCTGGCTGTGACTGCAGGCTTTGATTTGCAGCAGGCGAGGCTCTGAGGAGCCACACGGGGGTTTGGGAAGCTCCTGGCTTTCACCTGGCCCATTCCTCATGGAAATGGAGCGGGCGGAGGCGGGAAGCGGCGGATCCCACGGGATCCCACGGGCTGCGCGCGGTGCCGGCTGCCCCGGCCACCCCGCCGTCCCGTCTCGTGCTCGCAGGCACCTGAGTCTGCGAAGCCCGCGGATGAGAAAGCGCTGCCGGAGCGAGAGCGGCGGCGCGGCTCCGCTCCGAGACATGCAAAAATAAACAGCAGACGAGCAGCACTATCATGTAAATGAGCTTTTTAAAGCTTCTGCTTTAATAGTCCCAGGTGCTATTTAGAGCAGGCAGGCCAGGAGATGTCTGTTTTTTTTTTTTTTTTTAATGAAATATGATTTCAACCAGATAAAATCCCTTTAATTAGCCTGAAATTTTGGCTTATGCCTTGTAACAGCCTATTTCCATGCGCCTGCCAGAACGTTTGGGAAACATGGAAAGCAGTGGCAGTGCGTGGCGGGCTGCAGCAGAGCTTTTTAATGAAACCCAGGTAAATGCCAGCTTGCAGGAGACGCTTGTCTGGTGGTCCCTTTCCTTTGCTGTGTCATCTTCCACTGGCACATGTGCTTTGGGATGGCATAAATGAGGCCTTGTCTGAGGATCAGGTTGCTTCTGTGATGCTGTATTTGAATGATTTTTGGTTTTCTCCGTGTCTGGACAGATAATTATTATTTTGGCACCCGTGGCTGCAGCGACAAAGCCCTCCTCTCCTTGCACAGCCAAGTGGGTCACCGTGGAGGTGGTTTCCTCCAACATATTGATCCTTTTGCACTCAGCTTGCACAGAACTGCAAATGCTTGTCATGTTGCTCAGCATCCAGGTGGTCCTCAGTGGAATTTGGGAATCTACTTGGGTGCAAATGATGGTTTTGGCTAGTGATAAGGTTGCAGGAGAGCTTCGGTCCTAGGGATGCTTGGGAGATGGGAGGTCCTGCGGAGGGCTCGGTGCGGGCGACACGCACCCTTGCTCACTTCCTTGCAGCGCCAGGCTCGGGCAGCACCGTGCTGCTCAAGACCTTACGTATTTTCCATCCATCTAACCACAGGCAGCTTGTTTTTCAGCACTTCACTTACTGCTCTGTGGTAGGAATGGGCTGCGTAGCCAGGTTGCTCTTCGACCAGCCGAAACACCAAAGGTCTCCAGCGCTGGAAGCCCTGTCCTTGCTGGGGCCCCGTTCTGTCCTCGTGGTGCAAAGTGCCCAGGAGATGCACAGAGAGCAAGAGGGGAACGACAGAAATGTTCCAGTAGCAAAAACACCCCAAACCTTTCTGGTTAAAACACCAAAGAGCCCGGACTGATTTCCTTTTCTATCTAACATGATGCCCAGGAAGGCTCTGGAGGCAGAACCTCTCTTCTGCCACAGAAAAGCATTTTTGTGTCTAAATTGCACATTATTTCTGCATATGTATTTCTCTTACAATTGTCCCATTGACAATTACAATTACCTTACATTGTCCCCACCGCCCCTGAGCTAGGCCAGGGGAAGCGAAGCTCCCGTGATTTCCGTGAGGATTTCCATGTCCATGGGTTTAAGGCAGGCGGCAAACAGCAGTGAGAGCACACGTGTTAGAGAGGGTCCTGCAGCCCCGGGTCCCTGGGGAGATGTGAACCGGGAAGAGATGACCTTTTTGGCTTGGGTAGTGCTAGAGCTGTGCAAATAAATGCAATACTTAGTGAGACGGACAATTGTCAGCACTGTAGATTGCACTCGCACTGTAGAACTGAAACCTTTCCCTTATTTTTTCTTTTTAAGTTCATTGGTTTTTTTTCCATTCAGAAATGCTTTATTTTCAAATAAAGAGGTGAGGCTCTTTTTAGAAATGACTGAAATTTGTCCCATCTTTAAGCAAAGGCGTTTTGCTTGTGCAACGATGTGCATGTTCTCCACGTCCCCATGCAAGAACCTCATTTTGTGAGCACGAGAAGGGAGAAAACCAGAGCTACGCAGCGCTCTTTGCAAAATCACCTAAAAGAAAGAATCACAAAGATGCTTCAGAAACGAGCTTGCCAGCTGCTTTCCAAGTCAGAGAAGAAAGCCTTTTCCTTCCAAAGACTCTAAATAGATTTTTTTTTTTTATGTATATTTTTTTCCTTTGCATTCAAACCCTTGTGGGGCTGCAGGAATATTGCATTTTTAAAGGACTGCTTCTTTTTGGTTCTGTGCTATACGGCAGCAAGCTGAGGGTTAGCATGAGTCTGAGCTGCAGTTTCAAAAGGGTCAAAGCAGCAGGTTGCAACATGCATAGGGATTTTGGAGGCTCTGGGTACTGTAGTTTGCTTTCAAGCTCGGCTCTGTCCCATGCTTTAGCTGGGCTTTTGGATGAGGGAACTGGGGTAGCAAGACAACCAGCCAGATGTCCTTGTTTCTATCTGTTATATTTGATCAGAGAGATGAAGATGATTAAATGTCAGGAGAAAGTTTCTCCTCTACTCCC
The DNA here is from genome assembly GCA_013398315.1 of Nothoprocta pentlandii. Taxonomy (NCBI): domain Eukaryota; kingdom Metazoa; phylum Chordata; class Aves; order Tinamiformes; family Tinamidae; genus Nothoprocta; species Nothoprocta pentlandii. The sequence goes on along the minus strand of VZSG01000278.1, from coordinate 788,824 downwards.
AATTTATTGAAAAACTTGCATTCCCTCTAATGCATCATTAGGTGATTAATGCAAAATGAAAAGCAAGTCCGCTCTGTTGCATTCATGGCATTTATAGATGAAACCAGGGGAAACCTGGTTGATGAAACCATGTTTCCTTCTCACACAGCTCCAAGTGCAGGGAGCTTTTGATAGGCATAAATTGCCATTTATCACAGATGTTTGCCCAGGAAGCCCAGCAAGTGGCCGGTTACAATCCCCTTCCTTTTATCAGCACAGGGGCTTCCAGAGTTTATTTGTTATCTGTAACCATCCTTTTTATGTATTTATTTACCCCAACCTGCCCCAGGGAGTGAGGCCTTGGGAAGGTGTCAGCTTCATGCATGGGCTATTGATGCATTTGATAGCTGGGATTGCACCAGATCTCGGAGGTGATCAGAGATGCAGGGCAGCTGCCACGGGTCCAGGAAGGCAAAGGGTGTCTATGCACCCCTAATGAGGGCCATATGGAGCATCCTTGCTGGTCACCAAGCAGGTGGGTTCACTCACATTTTTGCTAATCAGCCCCACTGCCTCCTGGGGCTCGTGGCCTTGACCTTGCTTAAGGGAAAGCACATTAGGAGCAGGCAATGCTAGTGGGTTCCTTTGCAAAGGATGACAGTGCTGGAGATGGGGATGCCTCCTGGACAGCTGAATTTCTGTGGATGCTGTCCCCATCTAGTGGCACTTTGCTGTTGGGTGCAAGGGCAGCTCTTGCCCTTTGCTACTGCAGGGTTTGCCCCATGAACCTCATTTCTTTCCCTTGACAATATCGCTTTTGCCAAGCTGCAAGTCAAAAAGCCTGCAAGTGTGGTGGAAGCTTTGCCTAAAGTAGTTTCCATCCTTGCTGATAAGGAGCAGCTCTGCCGGATCAAAGGAGGGTGATTTCCATGGTATGATGCCCATGGTTTTCTTTGGGAAATGGGAAAGTTGCATTTAAACCTCTGGCTTTAGGTATTTTGACGTGGGAGGAAAGGCTTGTGGGAGAGTTTCGTGCTCTCAGGAGCTTGGGCTACTGTAGGAGGAAATGCATTGAATTGTGACAGACCAAAACAGTTCTCTAGCAAAAACAGAGTGGGGAAGGGTGTGTGTGCTAATCATATGGCCACAATTATGTTATTTAGTGGTTTGTTTCGGTTTATGGAGGAAACGCGTAGTGAAGACACCCTCTGCTTGCTGCTCAGCTCTCTCTGGCATGAAGCGTGTGCTTCTCCTGGCCAAAGCCCAGCTCTTGTTCTCCTGTTCAATGCTCATAAACGTGAGAGGAGCAAATCCAGAGTGTTTATCGTGGATTTCTTCCCTCTTGCCGTGTCCCTGACAGTGCTTCATGGTTTTGGTGGATCCTCTGGTGTGTTTGTATGAGCTCCAGGTGGGACCTGGAGGCGACTCTCCACCTGCCTCATGCCGCTGCCTTGATTTTGGGGATTGATTTCCCCACGGGAAAGCGAAATGGACTCCTCTACCAAAGCAATGACCTCCCCTCTCCAAGGCAGTGGAGGGACAAGGGGAGGATGAGGTTGGTGGCCAACTACCTGGCATTGAGGTTTTCTCAGAAATGGTTCTCAGCGCGCTAGACCCCACTGGTTTTGCATAATAAGGCAGCTTTGGAGCATTTCTTCCCCACGTGTTGCTTTGGTTTGAGTTTGCTCTGGTTGTGAGTCACCGGTGGCCCCTGCACATGCATAGATAAGGAGAGGAGATGGCAACGCAGGAGCCGGCTCCGTTCGGCTCCTCTGGCGTTTCCCATGGGGGGCTGAGCGGCCGGCAAGGTGCTTCAGCACCCTGGCAAGAAGGGAGGAAGGAGTCATGCAAGTCATGAGAAAAGAGGCCAAACTGCACTCTCTGGTGTGCAGCTGGTGTTTCCTGACAGCCCCCCTTCCAAGAGGGCTCTGCCACCTGCAGACACCCCATCCTTGTGGTCGCAATCCAGCCAGCGCGGGCCCCGGCGCTCCCCCAAAGCCAGGTGGCAACCTCAAGTAACGAAGCTGCCGGTGTCTCATGGGCAGCCGAGAGAGCTCTGTGTGGTTTCTCGGTTCCCCGGTGTCGACCTCGACGCCGTGGCCGTGCCCCTGCACGCAGCGGGGGCCACCACATCCGAAAAAGCAGGAGCGCAACCCTTGCAAAGAGCAGAAAACGCAAAGGGCTGCTCCTGGACCAACCAAGACGGCTGGGTTTTATGGTTTATTTGTATGTTTTTGATTATGAAACCTGGCTGGAGAAAAAGGGAAATGGAAAGCAAGCGGCTCCTTTGAGACCGCGCGTTGCTGTGGACCAAGCGCGTGGTGGCCAGAGCGCTGGGGCTGGGATGAGCGGCGCTGCAGCCACTCTGGTCTCCGCTGCATGTGCTGGAGGCTTCAGGAGTGAGGAATTAGTCAGCAGTGTCTTGTCTTTGCTGTAGGTAGCACTGCTGCTGCTCTTTAATAGGAACAGAGCCGGCAAACCTGCCCTTTGCCTTTCCTTTGGGAAGAGGAGAACTCATCTCGTTGCTTTACACCTTCACGAGTGTCTTTGCACGTGCATTGCTGTGCGAGTGTGGAAGTGTGGGCGTCTATACACACCTGCATGGTTATTTCAAGCCATATCTTTGAGCCTTAATCATTCCCTTGGCTTTGAGGGGAGAGAATTCTACTTTCTCACCTTGGTTTTGGTTTGTTATCATTGCAAGAGTCTCAGACTAAAAACTGAAATATTTTTCAGAATTTTCATCTCCTTCCTTGGCCCCCAAGGCCTGTCAGACTTTATTTCACTTTTTATTTGCTAGCCTTCTGTGCATGGAAAAAGTTTCCCTTTGCTTGCAAGATTGAGGTAATCTGAGGGCAAAGAGCTTGTTTTCAAAAGGGTTCAAGATCATTTTTATTATTTTTTAAGCACCCATCTCCTAACGAGAGGCTTGAAAGGTCACTGCATTTTGAAGGGCACTGGGCTGCTCTTTCTGTGATGCTCCAGTACAAGTCACTGAAAGGCAGAACTGGGGAGATTTAGTGCAAGATTTGACCTCAACTATGATTAATAGGAGATTTAGGCAATATTTTATGATTTACAGAGACCTGGATTATGTAGAGTTTTCTAAGCTTTTAACAGGCATCATACCTGCCTATATAGAATAACCATGTGGTTCTGGTGTTAGCACACTTTAAAAGAGGAGGGGAAAATACATTAACAAGAAAGATAAAGGATTCTGTGGTTCTCCAGGAATCTCCCAGAAAGGAGCTTACTGGGGCCTCCCAGCACCAGCACTGGGAAAGGAGCTGGAGATTTGTCTTAATGACCCAGGGCACTAAAGGCAGCTCTTGCCCTGGATGTGCACAGGTTATTTCAGTATGGGTGGGATGTGTACACGTAAAGTAGCACTTTTGGCCTCAGTTCACTTTACCTGGTGCTTGGCTAAACCTGGGGACTTCGTGATGCTTGTCCTCCAGAGGAGCCCTGCACGTGGATGGCTCCATGGTCCATCTGTGGACTTGGTGTGGTGTTCATCACCTTGCCGTTTGGGAGGAAGCCTTAACAGCTTCCAAAGAAGTCACTTTTTTCCCCCCCACACCCGTTTTCATCCTTTTTGACATGCTTTAAGAAAAGAAAGTGACTGTGTTCAGCCAACATACCCAGTGCGTTGGTTATAGCGCTGCCCAACCAACTTGGTCCCGATGGAGCTGCAGCAGTGGCAGCTGCTTTGCCCAGGCTCTCGGATGAGGGAACAAGAGCTTGTGCTCCCCAAGCTCATCCGCAGTCAGGGCTTCCTCCCTGAAGGTCCAGCTCTGCTCACAGGTTGCCCTCAAATGCCCCAGTAGCCCCATAAAGACTAAAAGGAGATGGTGGGATGCAGCCAGGCCACGTGTACTTCTGAGCTGGAAGCTGCTGCCTTCTGCTAATGTAGCAGAGGTCACCAACATGTAGGGACCTTGCTGGTACCCGACCAGGATGCTGCGGTCAGCTCTTGTGAGAGGTCATGAGGCCCTCGCTGACCACAGGAACTTGGTTTTGCATCTCATGGCACACAAAGCCAACCTTCAGTTCATGTCTCTGTACAACGTGCTCAGGCTTTCATCTCCTTCTGTAGCCTTCTTCTTTGTTTTGCCTGGTGTAATAAACAATATTTAGTGCATGGAAAAAATCCACTTACCTTTTCTGCTGACTTTGCCCACAAGGTTAATTGGACACCTACTCGTGGACCTCCTTCCAAGTTTCTGATCCTCCTTACTGGTGCATTTTAAATTCACCAATAAAGGAAACAACAAATTAAACTGCGCCTTCCCTCCTCTCCCCATGAGAAAGGAAAAGCATTAAAATGCACCAAAGTGAGAAAGGAGGGGGGTGACATACAATTTAACACAGGTGTTCTGCAGAATCCGGGCTTATCTCCTTTATGAAAGGAAGTTTGGGGGTTTGGCTGCGTTTCAGGTGACACATCATCACCGCAGGACGGTGCTGCCTTTCCCGGGAAGCGGAGCTCCCGGTGCCCCGTTGCAACTTGCATGTGTGTGTAATGGACCTGCACCTATTAAATACAAGTTCTGACAGCGCGGGTCCCCTTGGATTTGTCAGCCTTTGGGTTGCCTCCTTGTTCTCCTAATTGTGCTCGTTTTCACATTTGAAGGTAATTGGGGGGATTTTAATACTGGGAGAACAGAAAAATAAGGCAACTGCTGCCAAGATCTGTGAAGATCTTCTAGGGCATTTTAGGGGGCTTTGGAGTTGGTGCATCTTCTGCTAGCAAGGCTTGCTGCACCGAGAGGTACGCTTTCGTTGTGACCTGTTTTCAGCTGGCAGTTTGGACCACAAGGTGCTGCTTTGTGTGACCTGAAGTGGAAATCTAGTGCGTAAGTCTTGGATCATGCAAAGCAAGGAATATAAGGATAGGTCAGCCGGATAGAGCAGAACACAACCCTCCTTCCATGCACGCAAAGCTCCTTAGTCTTTGCTCATGAGCTAAAGAAAATTCAATAAAACTTCCACCTGGTTGTGTTTTAGAGAGCTTTCTTGCAACAGAGCTCACCTACAGAGCCACTTGCAAATGGGTCACTTGAAATTCTAAAAATACTGGTCAGTGGTTCTCCAATCCTTTCTGCAGTCTGCTGGTGTGACCAAGCTCTGCAGATCCCTCCCCAAATAGTTCTTCTAAATCTCCCCCAGCCCGTCCCCAAACCGAAACACATTATTTATGAAGCAGGGAAGCTGCAGAAGTGAAGATGTATCTGCTAGCACTCCAGACAACGCCGATTAAATCGGAGCTGGCCAAAGGTTTTGATTAGACTGGCACTAGTAATTTGTCATGAATGATTTATGGGGTGAATTTCCATTGCTTTTTGCTCTTTCTCATTCATGCACGTGCAGACTGAGCCTGGTCATCATTTTGGCAACACAATTGCAGGGAAGTAGAAAGACTCCTTCACCCTGTAGCCCTCAAAAGCTTGGAGATAGGAGTTTCATCACCTCTCCTCTCTCTTCTTCTTGCCCTTAAGAAAGATTAGGCTCTGTTGCAGGGATGCATGGACAGTGTGCACTCACAGGCCTTGGTGTGCTCTGCAAGGTACTCCTTATTCTGTGAATTCCGGAAATTTTGTGAATGATTTATTTCCATGCTTCTACAAGCAATGTAGGGGTGTGCTTGGATTGTGAAGTCCAGTTGTTTCCAAAAGCTTGACTCAAGACCCAAGGGATACGGCCAACTGAATCCTGTAGGGTCCTTTACCCACAGTTTGGGGAGTGGGAGGTGAAGGGAAACAGCCACCAGCTGCTCCACGTGTTCCCCTTTAGCAAAACCCAGAGCAAACCCCTTTTCTGTTGGCAGTTTAAGGAGGATTAAGTGAAATGCAGACCTTGCACTGACTCTGTGCAACAGCGAATTTTTCTCTGAGCAGAGAAATTACTAGAGAAGTCTTACAGTTAAAGATTTATATTGTATGAAGAGACATCCACAGACTTCAGCCATTGCTAATGTACAGCTTGAAGCTCCAGATTGTCCCCCTGAGATCCAAGTACTGGAAGTGATTGTAGAATTTAATAGAAGGCTGTGAAGTTTCTGCAGGACTTTTAACTGTCAGGTAAAAATGAATGAAGATTAAGCAGTTTTACTACAAAAATCTATTGGACACTTCAAGAGAGGATATAGGTAGCCCCCCTTTTTCCTTTTCCCTTGCCCTAAGCCTTTTTTTTACTATATTTGATGCAAATCCTGGTAATGATTTTATAGTTCCACATTGTTTTCATCCCCCTGGCCTAAGGACTTTTTCCAAGCAGTCTTGGCAGGGAGGACATGAACACCTGATGCATTAGATGATGCATTAATTGATGCAGCATCACTCAATTTGCCTTCTGTTCTGGTCACCCAGGGATCTTCACTGTCCTCTCCAGGACACCTGGACCTGAACCAGGACCAAACAGGCTTGCAGAGCCAACCCATTTGGTCCTGTTGGAAGAACTACTTGGACCCCTGTAGGTTAGTCAATATAATGTCATGCACATGTGTGTCGGCACATGTTGAAACACATCTTATTCATGAAACAAGCTAGTTAAAACATCATATGAGCTGCTGAAACATTACTAAGCTGAGAAACAAAATGCCTCGTTAAAAATGGATTGAATCAGAAGATATCTTGTAATTAACCTGGACTGATGAGTAAGCTATGAGAATACACTTTACCACGGGAGATGTTTTACTGTGCAGCCCAAATAGTTTAAAAGTTCTTTGATATTCATTTTAATAACGCCAGCTCTATGAGAATACATTTGCAACTTGAGCAAGAGATTTTTTTTCTCTTAATACCTGGAATTAAGGTATTAACTCTTCCCTAGGAGTCTTATTTTCACCTTTATGCAGCTAGGAACCTCTATTAGGATGTGTTGTGGTGAGTTGCTTGGTCCCACCAGGGCAGGCTGTGGTCAGGAGTGGGCAGCAGGACACAGCAGGTAGGGAGCATGGGTGAACTTGGCCAAGGCCATTCCCATGACATTGGGGGACCAGCGCAATAAATGGCAGAGCCAGATTTTCCAAGGGAATCTCAAGTGAAATTAAACCATTTGCGTTTGCTTTAATATAGGGATGTGTGATATTATCTGTCTACAGCATTAGTCTGTGCTGCTGCCTTTGAAGCTCGTAATTGGTACGAGGGTGGTGTGTTGGAGCTCCCATGTTAGGCAGGATTTTGGAATGAATCTCGGTTATCCAGACAAATGGGCATTTTCATGGTATTACCCAGCACCACATGATGCTACATATTCCTCATCAGTGGCTGCGTTCAGGTTTGGGCATCATTGGGGTTTGGGGTTTTTCCCTAGTTAATTAAGAGCTGTGAGAAGGGAAAAAATATTTTGGGTGTTGGAGAGGAAAGGTTAAATCAGGAATTTTGGCTAGTGTAGCTGGGTGATGCTTAAGGTGGTCACAACCTCTGACATTGAAGGGGTTAAAATCAGAACTGTTGCCCTTCCTTCAGGCTATGCAGTTAAAGGGAGGTGCCAAGTAGGGAAAAGCAAAATGCACATGGAATAGGAGGATGTAGCCTTGAAAACAAGGTGTTTAAGATGGAGCTTAGCTCCTAGCATGGGAAAAATGCAGGAGAAAGCATCCTGGTGCTGCGGGTGCCCAAGCACTGTGACTGGAAGGACTCCAGCCCCGATGGGTGGCCTGTCCTCTGCTGATGAGGTGGGGTTGATCTTGGGCACAGCTCAAGGAAACCTGTGGGAAAGTCCTGCCTTTTGGCCTTGGAAAACACCCTTGCTGCAAGTCTCTGGGAGGTTTGGTAGAGAGTGGTCCCGCAGAGGTGGAAGGGTGGTCCATGTGGCCCTTCATAGGCTTTGGTTCTCTGCTTTTGGGTTGACTGTTTGGGTTAGCTGTTGACTCCATTGCACTGGGTTTGCATGAAGCAGGAGTTGCATCTGGTTTGTTCAACAGCTTGAGTTTTTGGGGATTACAAGTTCTTAGATGATGGCCACAAAGGAATTTTAATTGGGGAAGTAAGAAAGGTTCTGCTGGGAGACAGGCAAACCACAGCAATTATCAGCGGTGAGAAACCCAGCGAGGAGCAAGTATCAGGGAATTCATAGAAGTCTTGCAAAGAACTACCTACATGGGACTGTTAAGGTTGACTGTCACAGATTATTTTTTCATAAGAAAAATTGCTTAAAACTGTAGTAACTTCCTGTGCTTTACCCAATGTTCAGCTGCGCCCACGAGTCCCTTGCGTTTCTCTTTGGAAAAGAGCGGATAATCCTGCCCAGATTGGTATCCAGGATCTCATTCATTGTGCCAAAATAACACATCACTGTTTTGATTTTAATTTACATGACTAAGGTGAAGAGGAAATACCCTTCCTGTAGTGAAATGCTGTCCCTCGTGATGGGGCAGCCCCGGGAGATGGTGGCCGTGGCTTCCTGCCTGTGCTTGGACATGGACACACACCCTGGAGCCCTGGCTGTTGGCCAGGCAGAGGAGCTAATGCAATGGGATTTGTCTCCAACAGATGGATGCTGCAAAGATCAGAACAGAGCAAGTCCATTTTTAGCAGCTGCTGTTCTTTTGCTCTGTGTCTTGCCCTGGATGAGGCTGTAGAATTGAACCTCTCGTCATTCCTAAGTGCCCACCTGTAATTGTTGCCTTTATAAATAAGGAAGCAAGCGTGCAGAGATAAACGGCTTACCAAAAGTCAGGCTAATTGCTCCTGACGTTCATCATTAAGTGGTGCAGTGCAGTAGAGAAGGGCAATGAGACCTGCTACTCTTGGCTCAAGAAACCAGATGACACCTGGACTAAGTTGTGCTGGCCTCAGCATGAAGCCCAGCAGCCACAGTGGAAACATCTCTTCCAGCAGCCCATTACTTGCTATGGGTTGGGAGACTCGATTTCAGCTCGATTTCGAGTACCAGTACCTAGGAACTGTATAAAGAATGTAGATGAGGACCCTCAAGAGGTGATGGGGACAAAAGGCAGCCAGGAGCAGCTCTTGTCTTCCTATTAGCACACATGTTTTGAGCAAGGTGGAGTGGTCTGGTGCACAGCCCCTCTTCTGCAAAGCCTGCAGCTGTGCCCAGCCCTGCTGATATACAGATGGGTCCTAATTCTTGACCAAATGGAATAGGAACTGAGTTTAGCTCCTATAAGCCTGCAAAGAACGTGTGCCACTTACATTGCAATTAGCTCTCCCACTCACGAGGGCAGTGTGTGCATGAGAGGGTCTTGAGAGGTCTTCTCTAACTAGCTTAGAGGCAGAAGCTGTATTTGCTACACAGGATACGGGCTAGATTTTTGCAGATTTAAAGCAAGATTGATTTGAGGTTTTTCTCCATATCACTACAGATAGCACCTATTACTGTTAAGCACAGGGAAAAAAAAATCACTCCTTTAAGTACTTAATTTGAATATTGAGAACAAAAGGAAGAGTGGGAGGAAGATGTAGGTCAAAGGCCTCGGGAAGATGCCAGGTGAATGTTCAAACAACCACAAGATTGGTCGCTATTAATGTCAGAGGTAACTCTGTGCACTTCAGCTGTTTCTCTGGAATTTTGCTCCCATTAGAGGAAATCTTAGAGGCTGGGGGAGTAATGAATAGTAATAATTAATGAACTTGGTTCTTCTGGGACATGTTGCACATTGCAGGCAGGCCCAGCAAGCCTGGTCCTGAGACTGAGAAATGTTGAGTGAGCAGAGGGTCATTCAGCTCCTGCTGCAGGGAGCTCTTCAGGTGTCCCCAGAGGTGAGGACACCTCGCCGTGGCCCTGCAGGGCTTTCTCTAGCTCAGAACAAAGCTCCTGATTAGAAACAAGTGCAGCTGCTTTGCATCTCAGCTGAGACAGACCCACATTTAAAACTTGATGCAAATGGTTCTTCTTTGCAGCAGCTCTCATGGCAAGTTCACCAGCCCATAAAGTCATGTACACCTAATCCAACATAAGCTACCGTTGCTGCTGCTGCTTCAAGAAGAGCCATCTATGTTCTTCTTCACTGTCTCAGCTTTAATCCAACTTAGTGGGCTGTAGTTCCTGCTCAGAGGAGTTTCAATAGCCAAGGACAGAAGCTGGCAGCAAAAAAGCTCCCCTCTCCTTGTAAGTACTATGAAGGAATAAGGCTGTGTGACTGACTTTTCTGATCTGATGTATTGATGGATGTTGGTAAGCCTCTGTGTGATGGGGGACAGTTGTAACACTGGATGAAATCTGCTCCTTAATCATTTTTCTAAGAGCAAAGGCCAAAAGGTCATCTTTCTAAGAACAAAGGCCTTTAAAACTTGTGGGACAGTCAGAGGAGAAGGGGTCACAGGAGAACCCATCTTGGCTCTACCAGCAAGCAGGACCTCACCTTTGCCTCCAAGAGCAGTTAGTCTCAGCCTATGGAAAGCCTCACAAATGCAATAATTTTGCTTAGTGTCTGGAGAGACCAGCTCTTTATAAGAACTCTGCACAGATGCTGCATTTTTTAAGAGGAAACGCGCTGAATAACCATCATTAAAACAAATGGATTTTTTCTTTAGCCCAACTTAAAAAGGACACCTTATTGCTATAAAACTAAGGATTTCTAGCCTCTTGTTTTTTATATGGCACTTACATCTGCAACCACTTTCAGACCAAGTTTTGCCTGGCAAGCCTGTCTCAGGATGTGCCACGCTGAAATAGCTGCTTCCCCCGTGTGTTGCTTGCCCACATGAAGAGCAAATAATTCTTCTTTTGAGAACAGAGAAACCTTCTTCTTTTCTTGCAACCTGCTTGAGTTTTTTGAGCTCTCTTCTACAGGTTCCCTTTGAAGTTGTTATGGCTCGCAGAATTTTGGGGGCATTTTTGGGTGGCTCTTGTGAGCCTTGTAACTACTGACTGTGCTCACCGTAGTTTGTAGCTGGAAATCCAGCCCAGCGAGGTGACAGATCAGCATTAAATAAAGGAAATGGACTGATGAGGGAAGCTGAGTGAGCAGCTAAGGTCTAACATTGTACAAGTTGGGTGATACAGCTAGATGAGTTAGAGGAAGAGATGTAAGGAGCCTAGTCTATAGGGGAGGCTGGGATAGAAAGATGCTGCAGACCCAGCCCAAGAGTTTGAGGCTTCGGGATGGAACGGGAAGAGCAATAGGATGGGAAGAAGAGAAAGAGAAAAAGAAAGAGAGAAAGGAAGACTCAAAGTAGGTCAAACTTGACTTCAAAGAAGAGCCAAATGCTGAAGCTCTGAGTGTGATCTGTGCTGGGAAAGTTCACAACCATTTTCCACTCTTGGGCTGAAATAGTAACCTATATACAGAGCACATGTTCACAGCTGAGCTGCCGGAGGTGACTGGTGGGAGCCTGTAAACAGGATACCTCCCAGGAGGGGTCAAGGTCTGAGGTGGTGTCCATCTCCAGACTTTGTCAGAAGGTGCCTTTTGCACAATAGTTTTAGGTGGGGAGGTGAGCTGGTTTGTCTTTTCCTCTCACATGGCCACTGCAAAACCGAGACCAGGATTTTGCCTCCTGCAAAATGCCATCAATGGCTCTGAAAGTGGTGGATGTGGGTGTCACTCCTTGGGGAATTTCTAAATTGACAGCTCTGAATTATGAAGGGCTCTGTTTCAGCTCAGAGCAGATGCAGAGATGCTTAGCAAGCATGGGGAGCTGGCAGTGCAAAACCCAGTCTGGCCCTTAAAATGAGAATCGATTCATTTCTCACCCTGGTGTCTCCATCTACCGAGAGCTGTGAGAGCTGATCTCTCCTAGGGAGGTAGGAAAGAGAAGAGCAAAGTGTTTTCTTCATAGAGCACAAGTGGTGGGTAACTGGCAGGGTGGAGGTTTCTGGACAGTTTTTCAAGTCCTGGCTCACTTTTTACAGTTCATCTTATCACATTCTTGCATTTCATGTTCAAGGTACAAATCTTGCTGATGTCTTGAAATTGATTTAAAAGGGAATGAGATCTAATAAAAGCTGGTGACATAAAAATACTGGCTGGAAATCAAGTTCTGGGAGTTGTTCTTGCTTCGTATCACTTTGTACTCCAGTGAAGGTCTTGCTTTGCCCTTTTCAAAGCGTTTTCTATAACCCAGTGATGAAGGTAGCAAGTTAGACTAAGGTTTCATCTTTTCTGTGCCAAATCTTAGACTGCAGTGTACGTGATGCTGAAGATTGGGAAGGGAATGGCTAGACTTGTAGAGGGCACTGGTCTGAATAAATGGAAAAGCAGATAACGCCTCCACTGGAGCCAAATCTCTAGAAATATGGACTGCAGCTGGAAGAGTTTTAAACAGTTTCCCTGTACAAATGACGGCTGTCTATGGAAAAGAATCCAGGCACTCCCCATCCAGTTCAAACGCATCTTATGTATTTAAAAATTAGCTCAGAGTGATGTCAAAATAAGCCTGCAGTATGAATATTTGAGGAATCCTACTTGCTATTAGAAACAAGCAGGATGTTTCTCCTTGAGTGCATCAAATGAAAGAGAAACCATCTCCGAGTTTGTGACTAGCCGAGGAGGGAGGAAAAATTTTGAGGATGGAAGGAAAAATTTCAAGGATGGAAGAGCCATACTTGTAGTTTTATGGGAAACCAAAGCTCTCCATCAAGAGCAAGATTTCTGTGAGAGGAGAAACCTGAGGCAGAGCAGAGCGAGGTCTCAAAGTCAAGCAACGAGTTCATCACTTGCTGTGCTGACTGGGTATCACAGTCAGGATCATGTTGGATGGAAAGGGAAGCAACAGAGCATGGACCAACAGGGCCAGCAGGATGGTGGTAGCCACGCTCTTTAGACTGGAAGAGATGCTGCTGCAGCTGAGAGGGATGGCCTATAAAAATATGAAAACAAATGGGATATTTTCAGCTTCCAGGTTGGCAACTACTGCCAGCCTGGCAAGAACACTTGCCAGAAACACTGTTCTTTCACAGTCTGAAGATTTTGTTTTAATATTAAAGGTAAGCAGGCCTTTCATGGGTAAACTTAAAGAAATATGAGATGTACAGGGAAATAAGTGATAAAATCTTGAGCTGTTTTGGAGAAAAAGGTAATCACTTGGGGTTCACAAGTGAGTCAAACCATTAATCTTCGTACTGAAGAAGGAGAGGATTAAACAGGTTAGGAAGAATCTGGAGGTGTCTTCCAGGTGATGGGGGAATTCTCGACAAACTACTGACCCTGAACCAGGCAAGAGCCGAACCAGACCATGGCCCCAAGGTGATTCTCAGAAAGGCCCTGGTCTGGTGCCTTACCAACAAACCTCCTTGTTTCAGAGACCCTTCAATAAGAAATGATACATAACTTCTTTTAAGTGCATGGGCTACATGATGAATGAGGCTGGGATAAGCCCACGTGGAGAATCAGGATGGTATGAAGATGTCCTTTTGTCCTCAAGAGGTAAAAATCTGAGTGCCACTTGCAAGGCAAGTCCTTGAAAATGTATTTTAGAAGGTAAATGTTGATCCATCACACTCCCCTGGCCTTATGCATTACAGGGGGCATTTCATGGAATAATAGCTCGGCTACAACAATTAAGAATGATTCCTAATTGCCTCAATTAAGGTTGAAAACTTCCTGCAATAAAGGGAGGAGAGTGGGAGCCTGAAGCACAGAGCAGTTACCGCCAAATACGTGCACTTGTTTAGGCAGCCTGGACGTGCACAGGGCGAGTGTGTCCCGGCTTCAGTGGGTTTGGGCACCCGAGGCGCCCACCTGCACGGCCTGGGCTGGCTCCCAGCTCTACCCTTGGCAGCAGCTTCCCGAGTTTGTGCGGGAAACACTCAGCTCCAGCACTGACTCATTCCCTCTTTCTCCTCCCTGACCTTCCCGATGGGTTTTTGTGTTGCTGGCAGGGCTGGAGCACGCTACTTGCCCCACTGATAATAATAATCACTTGTGGAAATGCTGCTTGGCCAGGATTGAGCAAATTTGGAAGCTCTCCTTCCCTGCAGTGGCAGAAAGGCATCCGAGGGTCGTGTTGCTCTGGCTGCTCCCTCCGCAACCTGGATAGGAACTGCTGCTCAGCGAGCCTGACATCCCAGTGACAAACCCACTCTCAGTGATGCTGGCACGAGACACTTGCATTTCTCCCTAATGATGATCAGCTCGTCCTCCCCCAGTCAGTGCCTGGGGGCTGCCTCTGCTCTCTGCCTTCCCAAACAAATGGGAGGACTTGTCATTGGGTTGTTTTGCCCTTGTACATCCCATAGATTTTTGACCTGCTCTATCCCTGGGTAATGATCCTGGAACACTTCTGATTAATGTTTTTGTTTTTTTTCTTTTATTTTGAGAAATTGTGCCCCCCGTGCTATTTCTGTCTAGTTTCCCAGACCTTTTTCACATATGTGCATGCAAAAGTGTATGAGTTTGAATGTGAGCCCTATGAGGTATTTTTATTTTAATGGGCAGAGCTAGTTCAGCCAAGCAGAGCAGCAGTTACTGCAGCAGAACCTCTCCCTTCACCCTGAGTAAGTTCTAGGTTACCTAAACTGAACCAAACTGCTTGAGATGTAGTCTAGAGTCCATGAGAACTAAGCCTAAGAAGGGCTTATTGTGCTCTAGATTAGGCTGTGGTTGCACAGAGTTGAAGATTGGGGGAAAAAAATATATGGAGCCTAATTAATTTCTCTAGAAAAATGTTTCACAGTAGGGGTAGAATAACTTAATCTTTGAACATTTGCAATAATTAATGGGAGGAGAAAAAAAAAAAAAGAAAGATGAAGAATTGGAGATATGGATAAAGAAAGGGGTAGACAGAAGAAGGGGAGATTCTGGTGCAGTCGAAGCGCGGACACTCATCTTTGCTGCCACAGGGTTTAGGGATGCAGGGCTCGCTAGGTGGCATGGCTGAGCTGCTGCTAGACAAGCACTAAGGCGCCTTCCTTCAATGTTATTTTACCTCCTTTTGTGCTGGTTTCTGGCCTCGGGTGGGCTGCAGCTTGTCTGAACCTGGGCGCTCTCCCACCAACAGCAGGCTCCTCATCGGGGTGGTCCGGCCGCCCCTCTGCTCCTGCCCGCGGCTCCTGCGAGGGACATCGCTCTGCTGTCCCCCTCGAGCGCTAAATACCCCCCAGAAACACCATCCTGTAAACAAAACACAGGCTTGATCTTTTCAAAGGCTCTCTTTAGCATATCTCGTTCGTTTGGCTTTGGTATAATAGCAACATAAGTGCTCAGGATCTGCTGACCGCTGCACATGTTATGAGCAAAGCTGGCAAGCCCTGAACCCAAATGGGAAGGGGGCTCCTAAGGGGCTCGTAGACCAGCATTAGCATCCTCTGATTAATGGGAATTTTTGTCACTTCCACTAAGAGGCGTTATTCTTTTTATTAAGTGCATTTTTCAGGGCTTAGTGTGCCAAGTGCTGAAGTAACAGCCAACTTCTCTCAGTAAAGCTTTCAATCAAAGTTTAAGACCAAGGATCAAAAAATGCCTTTGTATAGAGGCTCTGACAGAGTGTCATAGAGACAGAGACATAAAACACTTGGATTAAAAGAGAGCAGATATTGGTAGCACCAATTATTAGCAGTGAAATGAAGAGCTTAAAGTCTATGTGTGTGTAGTCTAAAATCAGTGGGGCACTTTTCACTTTTGCCTTATTTTTTATATTTGCAATTTGTGCTGTTTGGGCTTCTGTTCCCTTCTCATGTGCCAAGTCAGAGGAAGCAACTTGGGACTTTGTGAAGTCTCTCAAACTCCTGTCAGGGTCACACTGCACACAGGTCAATCCACCTTTTCCCGGGGTGCTCTGTACGTCCCGAGTCTCCTACAATAACACAACTGTATTTCCAGGCTGCCACTGTTCATTCTCAGAGCTGAGATGGAACTTGGCTTTTCCTTTTCCGAGGTGGAACACATCAAAGGGCAGAATTTCTTCCAAGAGAGGAAACCCACATCCTCACAGGATGCTCTGCAAGCTGTTAGCAGCGTTCTTGGTGCTGGAGTCAATCCAGGCTGGAAGCAGCAAGGCAGGCACACCCCTGCGGAGCTGCAGCCCTCAGCATCCCTAGGGATGAGGGCTGCTCTCAGCCTTGGCAGGAAGCTGCATCTGCTCCAAAATCCATTGGGATGAGGGGAAAAGCAGCCCTAGGGCTCAGCTTTGTGCACTGATGCCTCTGAGCCCTTTTCTCACCTGTTTCTCAGGGAGTAGGTGAAAGTTTTTGTTGCTGAGGCCGGTGCCGCAGTGGTCCAGGGTCTGACGTGCAGTTGGTCTCCAGCAGCCTCGGTCAGGGCACGTTTGGGCTCTCATGGTCAGACCCACGGACATATGGAGCAAATGTGTGTCACCTACATCCTGCCTGGCATCTGCTCTATTCCTATATGAACAATAAACCAGAGAACTCGGCTCCAGGCTTTGGGGTTGCCCCTGAGCATCCCCCTGTGGCCGGCACCCAGCCCTGTGTGCAGGTCCTGATGGCTGCATGTGCTGAGAATTAAGGGGAAAAAAGGTAAATGAAAAAAGGGGCAAAGCTGCAGCCACGAACAAGCACAGCTGGGCTGTGTAAAGGGGGATGAGAGCAGTTTCCAGAAACTGGAGAGTGCTGGGATGAGATGGTTTCCCGTGAGGAAAGGCTGAGATGGAGGAGTTGAAAAGCTTCATGGGGATACACCAGCTTTACTTACTTCTGGGGGATAAATTACTGTTAGGCTCTGGTTAGGCTTTATTGCTTTAATAGAGAAATTTCTTTTATAGAGAAAAATAGTTATAAACTGGAAAGCTGTTGATGTGAAACATTTAAATTGTACCGCTTCCTTGCACTCTGGATGCAATGAGGGTGTTAGCATTAGTGGGAGCATCCACAGGGTTAATGTTGTTATCTGCAAGGTACCTGCCAGTCCTACAGTGCTCAGCACCAGTGCTAGCTAAAAATCCTTTAGGGTTAAACCCTTTTCTACCCAGTTCTATGAATTCACACAGCCGGGAAGGGAGAGCTCACAGCTCGGAGCGGGAACGCGGAGCGCGGGATGCAGGAGCCGGGAGCAGCTGCAGCGACAGACGCGGTGGGCGGCGCGGGAACACGGCTGCACAGCCGAGCGCCTTCCCGCCTCTTGGGGACAAAAAATCAAACTCTGGCACGGAGCAGCCCCCGGCTTCCACTGCAAAAGGCTGCTCGTCCTGTGCTGACACCATCCTCCCCCTCCTGCGGTTACAGGGCACTCGATGCCCGGCTTTAATCCCAAGCCAGGGCTTGTTCTCAGGACTGCAAGGTGTTCGTCTCCTGGAAGGTCTTGTCCTCCTCCTTGCTCCTACAGCTCTGCTCTCCCTGCCAGCCAGATAAAGCTTTTGCTGGCTGGTCGTAATGTTTGGAGTTTTTTCCCCGGGAATGCTGTGTGCCGGGCAAGTGGAGCGAGGATTTGGGCTGAACCTCTGTGGGGACGGTGGCAGGCGCAGAGCCCCAGAGTGACGGTGCCAGGGCCGGCCTGGCCTCCCGAGGGGGACTTCACTTCCCTACAAGAAGGAAACCTAAACCACTGCATTTTGGTCCCTGCCTGTGCTTCCTTCAGCCACGGATCCTCTCTTTGGTAAAGGAAGAAGTAGCTGGAAAGGAAACTATATATTAAATAATACCTGCCCCACTGAGCACTACCCTATGGAGCAGCACCACACTGGAGTGTGGTCCTGTACAAGGAGCTGGAGTAGACGAAGTGCTGCTATTAATCAGTGATGTGCAGCTCCGTAACCGCAATGTGGAAGACTTGTCTGCTGAATTAGAGCCTATGCTTCCTTTCCAATTAGCTCTTTAAATACCCCACAAATAGCGTTTTGCTTGGCATGTATCTATCACCTACTTATCTCACAGACCATATCTTTGTGCTTCTATGATCTTGCTTCCGAGACAAGATAAAGATGTATATTTAGAACGTATTGCGGCTTGTGCAAACATGGCCTTTGATTCTTTGACTTCTCCTGAGAGATGAAGAGGCCTGTGGTGTCCTTCAAGACAAGCCGGCTCGGCAGGTTTAGTTCTTCCTCTCAGCTTTATTTGATCTCGCATTCTCTGAAAATGCTTTTGGTACCCGGAGCCACGACTGCTGCGATGGTGGCAGAGCGGCTGCCTCTGTGACAGTCAGCTCTGCTCCTTGGGTTCCTGATACCACACATGGTCTGGCCTCCAGACGGTCACCTCCCAGCCCGGGATACGGAATTACAGACTCTCCAAAAGCCATCTGAGTTGGGGAAGTCGGGTGTCTGCTCAGCCACCCTCTGCAACGCTTGTTTGTCAAGAAAAGGAAAATATACGGGGAAAGAGAGAGGCCTGACTTTGATCATGGTCATTTACAGGAAATAAAAACATAACCCAAAGGGAGGGAGCGCCAGGCATAAAGCCACCGGGTCAATCCCGAGATCAAAAGAAGCTGGGGAGTTTTTAGCTTTTATTGCATTTCCCTCTTGTTTTCTGGTTTTGACTTTCTTTCCTGAAAACTGACACTGGTGCAGCCGCCCGGCCCCGTCCCTGCACCCGGCTGCAAGCAGCCTCTGCACGGTGAGCGTGCATGGGCAGCATCTCTGCTTGGCCTGTAGGAACTACTGGGGAAGAAAAACTAATACAAGCCTTTTTAATCTATGCATTAAACTGGGATTTATGGCCCCCATGAAGCTTGCTCTGCTACGTGAATGAGGAGGCCTAAATGGGACTTCATCGTGCAAGAGGTGCCTGGATTCCTGCAGGGGCCATAGAGACAGGACAACATCTAGATGCAGCTTGCAAGGGTGCAGCTCACATGCTCATTTTATTTCTTCCCTCAAGGTGCTCCTGACTGATTATCAATGAATTCCTTGCAAGTCCAAGTGCTGGAAATGTTGCTGCTGTTAAAAAGAGACAAATCAAACTCCACCAAAAAATATATATCTTGGATCTATGGATAACAAGTTTTTTGGCTGTTCAAACATGTCAGGTAAAACAAATGAAGCTGTATTTGAATTACACCGCATTCTTAAAATAATGTGAAATTAATGGGCTGTATATGAGCAGCAGAACAATTTTTTCTCATAGCTTCATTTTAGGTAAATTATTTTGGGAGACAGAGGCAAAGATGGCAAAATTTGCATATTTTAGCTGCATATAACTGATTAATGAGCACCAAACAAGGGCAAAATTCTGCCTGACCAGACTCAGCATAAGAATGAGCAGTGGGGAAATCTGTTATAATTCAATGTTGCTTGTGCCATTAACGTAACTCTGTGATTTATTCCCACTTAACGGGGTATGAACTAGTATCAGAACTGAGGTCACAGCTGTATCCATTAGTGATACAGAGCAGAGCTTAAAAATAATCCTTTGGCTGGCATGCACTTTTATATAACAAGGAATGGTTCTGTTCCAGATTTTCCAGCAAGTTACAATGTTAAGCTGTAGACTGAGACTATGCAAGCTCAAGATCTGAAACTTGTCTAAGCAATGGGCATTAGGTGGGATTGATTTGTAGATTATTTGTGGCAATTACAGATTTCTAGTATTCTGGTTTCTCCTTGTGGAATAAATTAACACATCACATTGCGCACAATGGGGGCAGGCAGAATAAATGAGAGGAGTGGAGTCTAGAGCACGTTGGTGGTTTCTTAAGCTGCTGGCAGAGTCTCTTCCTTTTAAAGTGGAGTCCCAAGCGCAGAGCTTCTCCGTTGATATCTACTGTCACCCTCCAGCTCGCAGGGATCATCAGCGGGTCATACTGGGATGAAAAACAGCAGAATGGGTGATGCATGGCCCCATATTAGGACATTTGCTGCCATCTTTTGGTAGATACCTGCTACAGAGAGAAGTTAAAAATCATCTTCCTTTGCACTAACACGAGGCATCATCTCTGCTCTTTCCTAGCGCACCTACTGCATCCTCAGCTCCCTCCTTCCCTTCAGTGGGACCTCCACAGCTCAGTAGATCAAACAGAGCATCCCAGCCACCGAGCAAGCAGGGATAACGCCACGGGAGACACGGAGTGCGCCAGGAGTGATGCCGGAGCTGGAGAACCAGGATGCAGGGCATGGAGCCCACTCGGTTTCTTCTTGCCCTCGCTGGCAAAGGGGAAGTCTTGGGCAGAAACTACACGGATGAAAGCCTCAAAGGGCTCTGAGCATTGGGGAAAACTGAAGCAGCAAAGGCAGTGTCAACCTCATCCTGAACCAGAGTAGGATCCAGGCTGCAGCCTCTGCTTGCCATTAAGTGCTTCTGATGCCGGGAGGCAATAAAAGGATCGATTTGTGAAGGGGGGCGGCAGCGGGATGGGGAAAGTGAGGCTGGCAGGCAGCCCCTCAGCCGGGCCCTTTGGGGGGCCGTTTCCCCCAGTGCAGAATGGGGGACAAGGAGCTCGGGTTCACGGGCTTGGCCAAGGGGCCGGTTTGAGAAGATGCTGCTCGGGATGACGATCTGTTCCTTCTCCTCCATCACGCTCTCAAGAATGGGAAGGAAATTCCCCAGATCTCAGAGTATCCCCATTTACCGCTTCATTTATATGGTTCTGTTCTAACTTCTGTGGTTCTGATTCCACTCATTACACTGGAAAGGAGTCAGCTCTCTTTAAAAAGCAGTGTTTATGGCTTTTTTTTTTTTAATTATTTATGAGGTCTCAGACACTTATTTGATAAAATTACAGTATTTCTATGCTTAACTTCTTGCATTCCCTCATGTTCTGTATTTCTTTATCCTTTGAATCTCCTGACAAGAAGTTTGCCTCTTGCCAAATGTGAAGCGTGGTGTGTCCTGTGTTCTCCCACCCTGCTTGTCTGTTGCTGTCTAAAGGGCACTAGAGGAATCCTGCCTCGTTAACCTTCTGCAAATCACATGCTTGAACAAGGAGCCTGAAGAACTTTCCGTCATTAGGCACCAGCTGTAGCCACTCCGGACTGCTAGAGACAAGCTAGGAGACGGGAAAACACGTGGTAAAAATGGAGGTGAACTTTGAAAAGCGGATTACTAAAGTCCTACACGAAGTGAACCGTGTCTGAGCACCTGACTCAGGTGCCGGGCGAGCCCCGGCCGTGCCCAGAACGGGGTTCAAGGTGCTGCAGGACTGCAGCTCGCGCCGGGGCTGGTCGGGACACGCAGCAGCTACAGCCTGCCACGAGGGCAATCCCCACGAGAAAGCCTTTCGCAGAGACAGCTTTGGAAAGCCTTTCTTCTTTTCTACTTTTTTTTTCCCCCTCTCTTTTTTTGGCAAGAAAGATACCAAGAAAGGCAAGAAAGGCATATGCAAGGCAAAATCATGAGCAAAGAAACATCTCTTGCTATCCATTCCTGCTGCATGAGGGAGGAAAAGAAACTTTTAAACTTAATTGGGATTGACTCAGTTGGACATAGATTATTCTGTTGTTGTTAGATTCTTCTTCTAAAAAAGCCACTCCCTGATGCTGGGTAACGGTCTCATCCTGGAGGATAACTCCAGAACCGCACAGCAGCTTCCTAAGCAAGTAATTCCGCTTATCACACAGGGCCATGTCCTGGCCGAGCTCTCCAGGCATGTCCGATAACAAAGCACGGGCTCTGTATTTCATCCGGACACTGCCACCGCTTCGGCCTCCACTCCGTGATGGTGCAGAGCTCCCTCCTGGGATTCCGGGAGCAGGGAGAGGTTCCCTTTGGGATTCAGCCGGCCCTGCTTTCCCCCAGGGAAAGGGGAGGAATCATTCCCAGAGGTGTGATCCATGCGCCCGGTGCGAGCTATGAGGCAGGCGACGCTCCGTCACCCACGGGCGCCTCCCGGGGCTGCGGCGCTGGGGTCGGACCGTGTCCTGCTGCGCATCCCGGCCCCCTCTCCTGCTCCTCCAGGTCATTCCCGACGCTTTCGTGTCCCCCCGCGCCCATCCTCCATCCCTGCCGCTCCTCCAGGGCCGCCTCCCTGCCCGGCACGGTGCCCGCTCCTTCGCCCCGCTACACAAGCGGGACCTGCGGAGCCGCGGCGGCCGCCGGGGTGCCCGGCAGCGGGGTGCCCGGGGCCGGGAGCGGGGTGCCCGGGGCCGGGGTGGCCGCGC
>VZSG01000278.1:692644-761899 GCA_013398315.1 Nothoprocta pentlandii | reverse complement strand
GAAAGAAAGTGCACACCGTTTCAGGTGGTCTGGATATGGCTACTTTCATAGAACAAACTACTGCACTTGAGTAAGAAAGCAGACCCAGCTGGTTTTAGCTTCCCAAATACCACCAGGAAAGCTGTTGCTAAAACAGCATTTTCTAAGCATGAGTGGATGAGGAAGTTTATGACTTTTTTTTTTTTTTTTTTTTTTTTTTTTATTTCTTCTGCAACCTGTTTCTCATCCTCGTGGCAAATGCTACTGTTAATCATTAATGTTTGCTAATGAAGGAGATCAAATCACAGTATTTGCTCTAGTTACTTTCCTCACATTGTGTTAAATTCCTAGGTAGTGGATAGAGACTTAGGAATTTGGCTTAGGTTGCCAGTTACTGAACTAGCATAAATAACCAAGTCTCCAAACACTGTAATCTTCCTCTCTATATATATGTAATTATTTATTTTCAGAAAATGGCTGTTCCACCAGCTTATGCTGATTTGGGAAAATCTGCCAGAGATGTTTTCACCAAGGGATATGGTAAATATAAAACTGTTCTTTTGTTGTTTAACTAATTCCTAAAACTGATTTGTCATGATTTTACTGCATTTCACTGACAAAAATTCCAATATTTCTCATTAGTTTTTGAATAGTTTTATATCAGAGCTTCGCGTTGTCCTCACTGCCCCCTGAAGGGCAGGTAATTGAATTCTGATGACATTTTTCCTTTTACCCCCAGGTCTGTCTGCACTATATTTTCACTTGTCCCTTTTATCATGAGTCAAGGACATCAATGTCAGTAGTTTGCTTATGAACAAAATGCTATTCAGGAGGAATAAACCCCCTATCACCTAATTTGGCCCTAGTGATGTTGATGAAGTCAGCTGGACTAGTTCAGTCAATATATCCTGTCTGATATAATCAGCTCGTAGGAAAATATGTTGTAGTAGCTGTAGTTCATGGGAGATCTAGAAAGGAGTTTTTAAGATAATTTCTAAGTTATCTTTTCATTAACATTTGTATAATACTTCTTTTGTTTACCCATTTTCTAGGTTTTGGGTTAATCAAACTTGATTTGAAAACTAAATCTGAAAATGGACTGGTGAGTTGGACCTGAAACATATGAAAGTTCTTGTGTTTCCTATATGTTCATTTTGACAGTGTAAATATCTATTCCTTATTCTCCCCTTGTCAGTTTTCCTATATATTATGAACCTGCAAGATGCGCTGTATCAACACTGGAATCCGTTTCTGTGGGGCAAACCTGTGTTGATATTAATGTCTAGCAAAATGTTTTTAAAGTATTTGAGAGTGCTGCAGTATTAAATATCCCAAAATTGTAATTTCAAATTAAAATCAAATTATAATGACTAAATCCTTCGATAAATTTAAGGTGTGTGTGTATGTGCCTGTATGTATGTATGTATGTGTGTGTGTGTGTGTGTGTGTGTATATTATATACTTTTCTTTTCTTTCCATTTTTAGGAATTTACAAGCTCAGGTTCAGCAAACTCAGAAACAAGCAAAGTTAGTGGTAGTTTGGAAACAAAATATAGATGGGTGGAATACGGATTGATGTTCACAGAAAAATGGAACACGGACAACACGCTAGGCACTGAGATTACTCTTGAAGATCAGGTATTTTGGGCTCAAAGCACACACATTACCAATTATCTCTCTTTTTTAAATTCTGAATGAAACTGTTGAATTTCTTTCCTGTTCAGCTTGCAAAAGGACTGAAGCTGACGTTTGACTCCTCATTTTCTCCTAACACTGGGTAAGTTGTGACTAAGTTTTGAGTGACAAAAAAAGCATTTTTGGTTTTAGTTGTCCAGAATGCCAGCTTATTTCTTTTACTTCTTCTGCCATAAGATATAAAGACAGGTTCTAATCAATGTATGCATGTAACATGTCATTGAAATACTAGTATTAACTTTTTAAACATGACTTGTAGCAAGCAAAATTTTTAAATTTAGTTTAAATTAAAAACTTAAATGTAATTATTTCCAGATTAGATGAAGCATTGGAGAAGAAAAGGCTTTCTTTTTCCCCTCTTGTTGCTTATTTTCGGCCGTATTGGGAGATGTGTGCTTAGATGTGTCTGAATAAAAACTCTGAACAAATCGACTGTAATTCAGGGCTTAACAAGCTCCATAAGCCAGTTGGCTGCAGCTCTAATAGGTCGCTGGAGTAATTGGGTTCACCTCCCAGGCTGAATTTATCATTTAAATTCTTGCTGGGCACAATGTGACTTGGTGGTGGATGAGGATTTCTGACCTAGTGATTGGATGCCACGTTTTATGTGGGCCACAGGGATTAAGCAGCAGCTGTAGGACTAGATGTTGATTTATTTTTTTCCCTGATTATCTTTTTGTGAACAGTGTTGCCAGTGAGTCAAAATAGACAAAATATTCTGCAAATTAGCTTTTTGTAGGAGCACATTGCTCTGCAGGCTACCAGGGTAACACCTCATTGAACGTTTCAGCCTGTTTTCTGCATTTAGTATCTCCCATTGTAAACCGCTTTCACTGTATTCCTGATTCTAGATTAACTAGATACCTACAGAGTAATTTCTCTTTCTTTGCTGATAATTTTGTTTTATCTGGTGGGATTATTTAAAAAAAAAAAAAAAAAAAGAAAAAGGGAATGATGAGTTGCAGCTGTATAGCTACTTGTCAGGAACTTGACAGAGATAACATCTGATTTATAACAAATTTCTTCCCTGCAGGAGATTATTATATGCAGGGAATGCAGGGAGATTATTATAATCTGAGTAAATGATGTAATATTCAGTCATGTTGCAACCAGGCTGAAGTTGATAGGGGTGCATCATGTGTGATTATGACACACCTTCCCCTCCCTCTTTACTACTATTTCTGAGTCTTTTAACTGGGAAAGTCACCTTCAGAAATGCCCTGCGTCAGCTCACGTCCGTCCCCATGGATGCTGGTAGGAAGATGTTCCACGGATTTTTATGGAAATTGCAGACAGGGCAGGCCGTGGGGGAGGGCTTTTGACTTTCCTGCTCTTTGCTTTTGATTTCCTCCTTTGCTGCTGTGGAAGAGATGAGTTTAGGCCTGAAAACAGAGCAGTGCAGAATGCAGGACATGCTTGAGCTGAATACACTGGATGCGAGTCTGCTGCCTTGCTTAAATGCGCTGACGAAGGAGGAAACACTGTTCTGGCCCATCATACTAAAGGAAGCAAATGACTTGAAGAAGTTTATTTGTATGTTTACTTCAAAAGAAAACAAACCTCCAT
Source organism: Nothoprocta pentlandii (assembly GCA_013398315.1). Classification (NCBI taxonomy): domain Eukaryota; kingdom Metazoa; phylum Chordata; class Aves; order Tinamiformes; family Tinamidae; genus Nothoprocta; species Nothoprocta pentlandii. Next base: position 758,659 of record VZSG01000278.1, on the reverse strand, counting down.
CCTTTTCTACAGCTAAAAATATTAAAATGTGTGTACATAAAGCGTCATAAGGACAAAAGGGGGTGCTAGAGCCACTCAAGTCACTTAGTTCTTAGCAGCCAGACTTCCTCTCAGGCAGCTGGAGACAGAGCAGCATTNTTTTTAAACATGACTTGTAGCAAGCAAAATTTTTAAATTTAGTTTAAATTAAAAACTTAAATGTAATTATTTCCAGATTAGATGAAGCATTGGAGAAGAAAAGGCTTTCTTTTTCCCCTCTTGTTGCTTATTTTCGGCTGTATTGGGAGATGTGTGCTTAGATGTGTCTGAATAAAAACTCTGAACAAATCGACTGTAATTCAGGGCTTAACAAGCTCCATAAGCCAGTTGGCTGCAGCTCTAATAGGTCGCTGGAGTAATTGGGTTCACCTCCCAGGCTGAATTTATCATTTAAATTCTTGCTGGGCACAATGTGACTTGTTGGTGGATGAGGATTTCTGACCTAGTGATTGGATGCCACGTTTTATGTGGGCCACAGGGATTAAGCAGCAGCTGTAGGACTAGATGTTGATTTATTTTTTTCCCTGATTATCTTTTTGTGAACAGTGTTGCCAGTGAGTCAAAATAGACAAAATATTCTGCAAATTAGCTTTTTGTAGGAGCACATTGCTCTGCAGGCTACCAGGGTAACACCTCATTGAACATTTCAGCCTGTTTTCTGCATTTAGTATCTCCCATTGTAAACCGCTTTCACTGTATTCCTGATTCTAGATTAACTAGATACCTACAGAGTAATTTCTCTTTCTTTGCTGATAATTTTGTTTTATCTGGTGGGATTATTTAAAAAAAAAAAAAAAAAAAGAAAAAGGGAATGATGAGTTGCAGCTGTATAGCTACTTGTCAGGAACTTGACAGAGATAACATCTGATTTATAACAAATTTCTTCCCTGCAGGAGATTATTATATGCAGGGAATGCAGGGAGATTATTATAATCTGAGTAAATGATGTAATATTCAGTCATGTTGTAACCAGGCTGAAGTTGATAGGGGTGCATCATGTGTGATTATGACACACCTTCCCCTCCCTCTTTACTACTATTTCTGAGTCTTTTAACTGGGAAAGTCACCTTCAGAAATGCCCTGCGTCAGCTCACGTCCGTCCCCATGGATGCTGGTAGGAAGATGTTCCACGGATTTTTATGGAAATTGCAGACAGGGCAGGCCGTGGGGGAGGGCTTTTGACTTTCCTGCTCTTTGCTTTTGATTTCCTCCTTTGCTGCTGTGGAAGAGATGAGTTTAGGCCTGAAAACAGAGCAGTGCAGAATGCAGGACATGCTTGAGCTGAATACACTGGATGCGAGTCTGCTGCCTTGCTTAAATGCGCTGACGAAGGAGGAAACACTGTTCTGGCCCATCATACTAAAGGAAGCAAATGACTTGAAGAAGTTTATTTGTATGTTTACTTCAAAAGAAAACAAACCTCCATCCTTTTCTACAGCTAAAAATATTAAAATGTGTGTACATAAAGCGTCATAAGGACAAAAGGGGGTGCTAGAGCCACTCAAGTCACTTAGTTCTTAGCAGCCAGACTTCCTCTCAGGCAGCTGGAGACAGAGCAGCATTTCTGAACTTATCCCTTCACTAGGATTGTCCGAGGATTGTTTGTGTGCGACAGCCCAGTGCTGCTTTCTGTGGCCAGCATGTAAACCCTTACAGTTCCTGTTACCTCCTCTCCCTAGTAAACTTCAACAACAAGAAAATCAGATCTGTGTGACGTGATGAATGGCTTTTGTCACTGTGGGTCTTCTGCCTTTTCCAAACACAGCTCAGGAGTGTTCTGTACTATAGCACACAGCATCTTCTTGCTTTCTTGCACAGATTTGCTGTGGGTGAATTAGGTTTTTGCAAGTCTGCAGTGCAGAAGGTGACATACCAGCTAGATCTCCAGGCATGTATATGTTTGCTTTCAGGAACTGCTATAGTGAATTAAAGTAGCTGACTTGCTTAAAGTGCATAAAGGTCTCAAGAGCCTGTGTTTTTCAAAGTAATGCTTTGTTTTGTTTTCCTTTAGGAAAAAGAGTGCTAAAGTTAAGTCAGGTTACAAGCGGGAACACATCAACATTGGCTGTGACATGGATTTTGATATCGCTGGTCCTTCGATACGAGGAGCTCTGGTGCTTGGCTATGAGGGCTGGTTGGCAGGTTACCAAATGACTTTTGAGACCACCAAGTCCAGAATAACCCAGAGCAACTTTGCTGTTGGCTATAAAACTGATGAATTCCAGCTTCACACTAATGTGTAAGTATTGGCAGGCAGGCCTTTAAACATAAGAATTCAAAAGGATTTTGCTGTTTACTAGAAGAATGATAGGAAAAGACTTTCAGCACTGGTGAAAGGGGAATGGTGGATTAGACACTGCAAGCTGGGAATGAAAAATGCAATTTTGCAGTAGCTTTTGTTTGAATTATGTGGGTGAGGGATTGATGAAAAGAACTGAAAGGCAGTGAATACTAAAGCATTCAGAGTCTGTCCTTCTGAAAGATATTTAGTGGAATAATGACAAAATCACATTTTCTTCATGGGGAAAAAAAAGATAAAAGCAATGTCTCCCTTTTGCACATATCAAGATTTACAATTGGAAATGGTAGCTTGATCTGTAGGAGAAATAATTAATCAGAGGATGAACAAGAATGGGAGAAAAAGGAAATGCTGGAAGAGCTACGGACCAAATTTGTGTTAGTATCGGAAGTGCAATGGTCTGAAAGTTTGTCTTATTGATGAACCCCCTAATAATCTATTTACATGACATTTATCTTTCCTGCATACGTGTACAGGAAAGGAAAACAAGACAAAATTTCATGAAAACCTTCATTTCTTCCATCTCCTGCCGCTTGTGAAGAAAACAATTTATGCCTTTTGATAGTATTTAAGATTAGCTGATCCTTAATCCTTTCTTCTCTCCCCTTTCCCATTAGCTAATTGGGTATTTTGCATGTAGCAGAGCCCTCACAGGCTGTTCCTGCTCAGGACTGAACAACTCTGCGCTCTCAGAGCTGCTCCTTCCACGGTGCTCTGGTCTGTTCCATGCTGGTTTGCAGGGATCTCCATTAGGAAGCCTGAATTCCCTCACGGAACAACCTTTACAGTGCAGATAGTGGGTTTGAGGGATTGCCAAGCACAAGTGTGTGGGCAGGAAACTTTCATCCAAAGAGCGTGCAGGATCCCCTTGCACTCAGAAGCTGAATAGTTTCCTCAAACACAGGGGCTTTCAGCTCTATGATACTGTAGGAGATAAAACATTGTATTATGGGCCTTTGCTATAAAATGCTGTAATTCTACTTTTAATTAAGGCAGTGGCAGCAAATAACTTCAGATCAGTAAGATCTGAGCCTCGCCTACCATCTCTTTGATCCACAAAGGTCTATTTCTTTGGTAGCTGTTACTCTATAGAAATAATAAATATTCCTTAGGAGGAAGCCTGGGTCGTTTATTATTTCTCACCCGTGAGCTGAAAGGCAGAAACAGTGATGTGTGATATGAGCAAAAATTTTAATTATTGCTTTAATGGGTTTGTTAGGGACTCTTAATATGTTTCAGCTCTGGAACATGACAGTTTTTGCTAAATTCAGGAAACAGTTGTATTTTGAATGCCCACCACTAGCGTACTGGCTTTTATCTAGACAGTTGAGTGTTTCAAAGAAATATGGCAGAGTAGATAAATTAATTAGGTGGGGCTTGAGATACCTTGTTTTGTTTCTGGCTGTTTCACAGAGCTCTTGGTGGCTTCAGGAAGATACTTAATGGTGCCTAAATCATTTGTGTAGGAGGGTAGTATTTTTGACCTACAAATAAAAAGTGCTATTATTATTATTAAAATGAGCTTTTGCCTTTTTTTTTTTAATAATACGTGATAACTAAAGGGAGGCAGGGCTGGATAATTTCTACTTTGAAATATGACTTTCCTCGTTTTTTGAGCATAGCTCAGACCGCCCCCTAATGTTGCAGGTCAAGACAGAGCTGTATGGGAAGCTTGCACAAAATCTGCCTGTATAACCAGCTCTACTCAGTCCTTTTTAATCCCTCCTTTTCTTGAGAACCAAGCACATGCAGTTATATGTGAGCTTCAGGCTTATCTGAAGTAAGTATTGTAGTGTTTTTTTTTCTGGAAGAATTGCTCTAACAATTTAAAAAGTTGCTGCTATTGCTTGAACATTAAAGTAGGTGTATTATGATCGTCTGTGCAACTGTTAAAACTAATAAGCATGGACCAAGTGGATAAAACCAGAGAGATCCTAAATCTGCCTTTATCATCCTTCAAGGTTTTGTATACTGTAATAAGTGGAGCTAGCCTATTTTACAGTTGAGAAATAATCCAAAGTATTTTATTTGCAGAGGTCTTTATGTGGTTTAAAGCCTGTTTCATGCAAAGTATTTCTATCCTGTTTTAAGAAAATGAGCCAAAAACGGAAATTCATGTGCGCAATTTTACTAGGAGTGAAAAGCTTAGTGAAATTTCTGCTGTGGTCTATATGATCTGAATGACTTCTAAGGTTTTGTGTTTTATTTTAGTTACCATGCTGTATCCCTGTTGTGACACTGGTGTAGATAGTAACTGAAGTTCTACTACTCGTTAGCAGTGATTGGGGGTTCCCATAATTTAACTGTTGCCTAGTGCTCTGTGGGAACCAAAGTTAGTCCCATTTCAGTTCCTCGCCCAGAGATATCCACAGGGCAAGTATATCATTAGGACTATTGCAAATGATATTAATTTACAAGAGCTGATGTAGTTTGATATTAAATGGTCATCTGCACTTCTAATGTGCTTCATGTATGCCTAGTAAAAACATGCTGGTGAGACAGTGCTGGGAGCGCTTGCCTGTAGATGAGCACTCGCTCGCGGTGACCAGGGTATGGCCTGGGAAGATGGGTGTCTGGGAGAGGGATTATTGATTATTTCACACATGTGCGGCCAGGAGGGAATCTCTTAACCACAAAGACGCCCATCTACAGAGAAGGGAATACGGGAACCTTTCGTCTTTGCCTATTTTGGAGAGTTTGTCTTGGCTTTTCTTCAGTCATAGGTGTTGCAGACACTGAATGAAGTAAAAGCGAATGCTTTACAAATAGAGATCTTGCTGGAAAAGCTGTTATTTTGGGGGTCCAGCTTAAAACTAGAGTGATGTATTAATTTTAGGAACGATGGAACAGAATTCGGAGGCTCCATTTACCAGAAGGTGAATGATAAATTGGAAACCGCCGTGAATCTTGCTTGGACAGCTGGTAATAGCAACACCCGCTTTGGAATAGCAGCCAAGTATCAGATTGATCCCGACGCCTCTTTTTCTGTGAGTGCTACACATGTACATTTATGAGCATTTGAAAACAAGCTCTTGTAATGGAAATGTGAAGCAGCTTTATATCAGTGAGTAAAGCACTTCTTGATGCAGTTCTTTGGGGTGTAGTTGGCACGTTTTCTGTATCTTTTTGTGTGTATCAGCATGACACCGTAACTATTGGATTTACATTGCAAGTGATACAGAGTGCTTTGTCATGAGCACTGAGCACTGTTCTGAGCGGTTCTCATGTTAGCCTTGTTGAAAAAAATTATAACCTTGTTTAATAAAGAATATTGCAGATTGGTTGAGATTTTGTAAGTGATGGCAAAATACGCTCTGTTATTCTTGTGATTTGAAATGAGAACTCATTCACCACAGTTAAAAGGCATTCAAGAAGAAATGCATGAAATTATTCACATTCTGTATTTTTTATCTTTTAGGCTAAAGTGAACAACTCCAGTCTGATTGGTTTAGGATACACACAGACTTTGAAGCCAGGTAAGTCTATGCAAAAGAAATTCCGACATCAGATAAGCTCTATTTCAGTCTTGAAATATTGAAGAATTTCTTGTGACAAAATGTAACTAGTTTTGTAACACTGTTGTCCCCATATCAACCTAATACTGAACTTCTTGAGGAGCAGCTCTGTTAATTCTGGACGTTATCAAAAGCAGAATTATTAGAGACCATTATCTACTGACCAGTCAGATACGCTTTTGTGTTTATATGGATTGTATCTACAGTTAGATGTTCCACAGATAGGTAAATAAATTTTTAGTACTTGCAGTCTTCCTAATAAGTTTGTTTTGCTTGAAAATGTAACACCAGCAAGGTCCACTTGCCCCAGGTCCAATTTTTCGGCTATTGTTGGTCCCAATTCCAGTCCCAATTTTTCTTATTGTTGGATTATCTCACTCTAAAATTAATCAGTGGACTAACAGGAGCTGTCTGATTGATTTTTAATTACTTGGAATGGTAAAATGAAGCGGAGTCCAGCCTCGAGGTTTGTTTATCTAAATGTACAGGCTAAATTCAGAATGATTTCCCATTCGTAGGTCAACTACTCTGCAAGTTATTTCTTAAATCAACAACAACAAAAAGCCCAAACAACCATTACAAGCAATTATGTTTACCTAGCTCTCCAATAAATGGAAGCAGCAGCACAGCTACTGAATCTACAGCTCATTCCAAATTTTAACAGTTGTTTTCTCTCTCACTTCTATTTTACAGGTATCAAACTGACATTGTCAGCTTTGTTGGATGGCAAGAACGTCAATGCAGGTGGTCACAAACTTGGTCTAGGATTGGAATTTGAAGCATAAAAAGTGATGCCACCATCACTGTTTTGAAGATACTTTAACGCATAGCTACCTTCAGAATATAGTGTACCTTTCAATGTTTTATGTATGGGATGCAAGTTCCTGCTGAGTATCAGTCATGCTAGTGCTGGTTTATGATGGCTAAGCTGAAGATGTTTCAGAAGCAAGCCAAAAACAAACAAAAAAATCCTAATTCCAGGCATTTTCAGAATGTTGTTGCCCATCATATCTGCCAACTGCCACATAAGAAATGTGAAGGTATTGATTAGCTTTACTAGAGTATTGACTGCCCAGGGAGTATGTGAATGTGCTGTAAAAATAATGACTTTAAGAATTATAATCCACTCTAGTGAATTGTGGTCTGTACGCTGAATGCCCTGACACCACAGGTTCAGAGCTTCAGTGAGAGAATGTGTAAAATTGCCTGAGAAAACAAAGGGATTTTTTTTTCTTTTGATAGGTATTTCAGAAATGTTTTGTCTTTATTTAGTTACCTTACACCTACAGCTCTCTACAGAATGCTTTAGGCCGTCCACCTTGTGTAACTCTGTCGCAGAGGAGGTTTAATGTGACTCAGCCAACACTACTTGTCCTGTGCTGTGGTTCCTTTCCCTTGCACTGAACGGGAAGCTTGTAAGACAGAGCCATAATCAGGGAAGGAAGAGTCTTTGTAACTGTAATCACGCAGTTGCATCACTTCAAATTTGCAATGGACTTTTGTTACCACTTTTTCTTTTAGCAATTAAATGGGTATGTTTTTAGAGTCTGCCATTTTGTGTGGAACTAGACCCCAAAATGCTGTACCTGACACTACTAAAAATGGATTAAAAAAGGCAAACCCGACTTGAATAAAATATTGAAATGTCATCTTCTTGTCTTATATTGACTGTAAAAATAACTTCATACTATTGTGTTCTGACTGAAGGAGAAGTTGCAGCCTGCGTAATGTGCTCTGGGTGTCCCTGCGTGAGCAGGGAGGGTTGGATTAGATGATCTCCAGAGCTCCCTTCCAACTCAACTGTTACGTGATAATATATCTTGGATCTAGAAACAGAGCAACAGCATGTTATTGTACTTTCTGTAGCACCTGCTAAATAGTTTGGTTCATTTTTTGAGGCAGTCTGTTTTGGAAATGTTTCTCAAGACCCAGACATTTAAAAAGCACAGTACAGAGATAATTAAATAGTCAATTCTTCACTCTTCGGACCAGCAGCATAACGAGAACTAAGGGCGTGCTCGCTGTTACGCCCTTTTCCCTCAGGGTGTAACGGTCGCGCACGCTCCGCCCCTTTCCCAACGGTCGGGGGGGCGAGTGCGCATGCGCGGTCTCCCCCGCGGCGCCGGCTGCGCATGCGCACTCCCCTCCCGCCCTGCTCCCCCTGCGCGCATGCGCGGCGCCGGGGGCGGCGCCATCGCCACGTCGCTGGGGGCAGCCCGCGAACATGGCGGCGGCCGGCGTGAGGGGAGCCCCGGGGAGCCGCGCGCTCGGCCTGGTGCTGCTGCTGCTCTGCGGCCGGGCCCTGGCCGAGGCGGCCGTCGGTGAGCGCGGGGCACGCGGGGAAGGGCTGCGGGGGTGTTACCGGGTGCGGTTTGGGTGCCGGCCGGGTAGGCCGCCTCGCCGCCTTCCAGCCTCGCTCTTCCAGCCGCCTCTCTGCCTTTGGCGCCGCTTTCGTTTTCTAGAAAATAAGTTAATGCTGGTCCCTGCGCTTTCCCTTCGATATGCTGACGAGTTTCCACCAAACAGTAAGAGATATGTGTGTCGAGTGCAGTGAGGTTTTACTCTTTCCAGGTGGATCGTTGTCTGGGCAGTGGAGAAGCAGAGATTTCCGGAGGAAACGAAGGGGATATTTAACCTGTTGAGAGAAGAAGCTCCCAGCTTCTCCAAACAGGTTAAATTAGGAGCAACCAGTTACGTTTGTGCTGCTCCTTGCCTGGGGGAAGGGATAGGGAATAGTGGGAAATGAAATTCATGTTCGGCCACAAAGCAAGAACTTTTAATTTCAAAGATTGTGAAATATTTCTGTCTTCAAAAATATATTTTTGCAAATGATACTTTTTCATCTAATGTTTACTGAGAACACCATGTTGTTAGTTCTTCTGCTTGTGTGATTAATCATTAAAATCTGTTTATTAAACTGAGGCGTCTCTCAAGTCTAGGAGCTCTTGTTTACATCAGCTCTGAACAATGCAGCCTCCAATTATGTCAGCATGTTTTGAGGAGATACCACAAATCAGTTATGGTTTTAGTTTCTAAACTTGTTGCAATTGTAAAACAAAAGATCAAAGCTTCTTTGGAGAGGTTTAAGAGTAAAGTATTTTTCTCTTTAATGTGTAATCACTGTATATAGGGAGTAAAGCTATGTTCATTATTTATTTATTTATTTTTTTTAGTAGTGTGTTTTTCTTTGATAGAAGTGTATCCTTCCAAAGAGCCAGCTCAATGTGACCCTGTCTAGAATCTGAAATATCACAGTCATAAAATAAGTAAAGGTTATTAGGTAGTTTTTAAGGTGTGATTTTTATGGAAAAGTTGGATAGGGTCTTTGATTTGCCTCTTGGCATTGCTCCTTTTCAGGGAACTCGTGAATAAAAAAAATGTTTAAGAATCTGTTTTCTTAACTTGTGTGCTTTTACCATGAAAGGAACAGTTTTTGGAAAAGCTGCTTGTTTATCGGAATTACTGAGGAGTTCAGAAACTGTGGTAGAAAATTCTAGTTCTTTTTATGAGGTGGAGAGAGAGGCTGCATTGAGGCTGTTCCTTTTAGATATGTATTGGATTGCCAGCAGGTTGACCGTGCAAGGATTGAACTGTAATCTTGAGTAGGCTCAAAAATACTTAGCTCTTATTTGTAGAATAAGTTTTTTTTCTTCTCTCTGACCTGTTTCTAATACTACAACAATGTTGAGAGAGGTTGATTTAAAGTGGTAATTAAAGTGGTAGTTTCCTTATTTTAAAGAACAGTTTTGCTATCAATATAACAGGTTAATTATGCATTCTTTGAGCCCCAAGTGCAGAGGAATGTTATTCCTTGCTCAGTGGGATTAATGGGGTCTTTCTGTTTTGCAGTAGGTTAAAGTCTTTTTCATGCTGGAAAAGTGTACCAGGTAAACAAGGCAAAGTCTGTTGTAACTGAGCCTCTGTAAATACACGTTTCATGAATAGTGTGATTCAGTGTAGCCTCTGTGTAATATTTTACTTCTGAGTAATTTGACACAAGCAATTGGTTGAATGCATCATGGAGCTCTTTAGGAGCACTCAATGAAAGTATTGTCACTTTAAAAAAAGAAAAAGTTGAAATGCCAAAAAATATGAGAAGGTGCTGGGCCCTTGTGTGCTGACCAAAGCAGAAGTTGCTGTATGTTCTCATTTTCTTCAGGCAAAATATGGTAGGGAGAAACATTTTAAAGCTCTGTTACCTTCAGGAGATGTTCTCCTCAGCCAAATCCCTGGGAAAGCATGAGATGATGGAGAAAATAGTGGTCAAGTATGATCCTACAGGGCATCAAGGCATTCATACATGGAGGGTGGGAGGTGCATCTCTAAAGTCCTCAGTCTGGAAAGTAAGCATGCTAAGTGTTTGAGGAACACCTTGGCTTGCTGATGTGGTAAGGGTGTCCTTCCCAACTTAGGTGTCTGTCCCCCTGGAGACTTCTTGAAGTTTACAAAGTACAGTTCTGCTTATGACTTCTAAAAAAGTTGGCAGTATGAAATATCTCCAGTCCATCATGGTAGGATTTCTTGGTTGTAAAATACTTGCTGTGTGATCATTTTTAATTGAAGTGTTGCAAGAGAATTTAATGTCTTGAGTTTAATATTACATGTTTTTTGTCCCTTTCTCAGAGTCTGTAGAAGTAGAGGAGCTTCAGAAAAATATTTCCAGAAGTGAGAATGAAACACTGCAAAATGTGATAGACGGTTTGCACAGCATAACACCAACAAAAAAAGAGGTGCCCCCAACAACAGCTAAAATCACTTCAATGACTGCAGTAAAACCATCTCCAGCAAGAGGTAATTCTCTGCTCAGTGTCCTCTCTCATGCAGTGACTGTTAGTCCTGTTTCTCAGATGGATGTTGATGCTTCTGAAGACACTAAAATTGAGGAAGAGGATCTTCTAACAGATTTGAAAGACACACTAAATAGTTCACCGCCCATAATAAAAGAAACTCTGGAGTCTGATGGAGATGACTATGGTCCTTATGAAATGACATCGAATTCAAGATACAGTCCAGACCTCCTAGACATGCCAGAAGATGAGGGCTCTGACACCATTAGTAATTATAACGAGGAGATTAAGTCCCATGAAGAGAGGATGAAAGATGCTACTGTTGCAGATTTGGAAGAAGACAGCCACTTCTTCTTTCATCTGGTTATAGTTGCCTTCTTAGTAGCTGTTGTTTATATCACCTATCACAATAAGAGGAAGGTAGGTGCACAGTTAAAAGTTAAGAGAGATTGCTTTAGTATTTAAAATTGCTTGGACATTGTCACCATTTTAGTAAGAGGAACATGGCTCTTTGGGGAAATCAAACTTTGACTACTTATGAAAAGTTTTGTTGTGATCATTAATGTCATTTTCATCTGTACAATGAAAACAAACTTGAATCAAACGTTTTAGACAGAAAAATGGTAACATGAGCAAACAGTAATACGACACTGACAGTGTCACGTAGACATGACTTATAGAAATAGCGCCTGAGTGAAGTCACTTGAAGGTGATTAACTCCTTTTGGTTCTGCCCAGGATTGTAAACAGCAAAATAAGAAAGCATTAATCTCAGATGAAGTGAGGATGTTCTTGATATAAGTATGTTAATACTTGTAAGATATACTCACTTAAGGTCATTTGTAAATCATAAATATTCCTCGGGCTTAGCTGTAAGTTTTTAGAAAGCTCTTTATGTTCAGTTTTACACAGACAGGAACCAGCTAATTAGTGATTTGAGGTAAATGTTTCTTCAGTATGAACTAACTCTCTGCATCTCAAAAGTTGCCTGATTAGTAGTGTTGTTTTCTTGTTTGTTGTTCTTCCAAATATATTACTACCACAGTAATATGCACAGACAAATTCAGTCACATCATAGGTTAATTCTTAGATCTGGGGAGCCTCACTGTTTCTCTTTATCCTTGTGCTGAACACTGGTTTGGTCCAGGATTCTGGGGAGTCTGGAAGGAACACAAATAAAAAATACTTGTGCTTTACAGTACTGAAACGTAGCTCTAAGTGTTTATAGGGAAAAGTGTTCTAGAGTGCCCCTGTTGCTTTTGGAAATTTAACTTTTGAGATAAGTTTGAATAAAATTCCCTCCCTTTCCTGCCTAAATGAAATAATATTTGGAAGGTCATTTGGGTAACAGGAAAGGTGATCTGTTGCTCTTATACTTCAGCACTTGCAAATAATTTTGTGGGTGGAAAATAGAGTAGTGCTGTAAACACACAGACAGTGGCATGTATTTATGTAAGACTTAGCTCACTCTCCTCCTTTCTTCCCTTCCTGTGCCTACTTTTATCATCCCTTTGCCAGTACAGCTGTGTTGTGCTGTAAGCTGGGTTCCTAATATGAAGTAGGTAGGAGATGGTGCTGAATAGGATAAAGATACCAGATATTCTTAAAACTGAGCACTTCAGTGCTTGTTTTGCCACGTAGTCTCTGTTCAGTGCCCTACTGCTATTGCTAAAGGGGCACAGAGTATAATGCAGAAAGAGTTGCGTTGGTGCTGCTCTTTTTGCATTTGTTTCACCACCAGTAATGCAACTTTAACAAGAGTGAAAGGCCAGAATAGGCGAGATGAATAAACAAATGTCACCACGTAGGGCAGAATTCTAAATAGGCTGTGCATGCAGTGCAGTACTGCACCACTTCAGTACATCTGGAGCTCCATATGTATTAAAGGAATTATGGGTGGGATGGAGTGGTTTTGCCAAAACTGCAGCTGAGGTTGCAGTATGTGGCTAGGTGACAAGGACAGTATGGAAATGGCTGATGACTTGTGACGTGTTATATAGTAACAGTATTGCGATTGCTAAGAGCCCTGGATGAGACCGTGATTGCAGATGCAGCTGTTAAACTGGCTCTTGAAGCCAAAATATTTCTCCGTGTACTTACATCTTGGCTCTGTTTCCTTGCAGATCTTCTTGCTGGTCCAGAGCCGCAGATGGCGGGATGGCCTGTGCTCTAGAACAGTGGAATATCATCGTTTAGATCAAAATGTTAATGAAGCGATGCCTTCCTTGAAGATAACCAATGATTATGTATTTTGAAAGCACTGTGATTTGCGTTTGCTGAACTTCTCAGTCTTTGCCTGCCTAGTCATGTAATGATATTCAGGTATTCTAAATATGCCGCTTGTGCTGAAGTGAGGGGGACTTTCTGAGACACAGATATTTTTGGGATTAAATCTCATGCAAGGTCAAGGGCTTGATGCGTCTGTTTGCTACTTTGGTCAGGTTTTAAATCAGCTATACAGAGTTTAATAATTAGTGCCCTTTCTGTTTATTAAGGATCTTCCCTTTTATCTAGAGCAGTCTTAATAGTGGTAATGCAAAAATAAAAAAAAAAAAAAAAAAAAAAAAAAAAAAAAAAAAAAAAAAAAAAAAAAAAAAAAAAGCATCAAGTATCTCAAGTATCTTAAGTTTAATAAATTAACGTTTGGCATCGCTGAATCAAATTAATGATCTCTTTGCTAATCACTGAAATGGTTTATAAATCCTACTGTATTACAGTTCCAAAAATAATTAGTTTTTTTCTGTGCTTAAATTCTGGTGCTGCAAAAATAATTATGTTTAAAATACTTCATTAGAGAAATTATACACTGTATTTCTTTAGAATGCTCCAGATTTATGGAAGGTCTTGCAGCTTCTTGACTGTCCATGTTTTTTTTCTTTATATTTATGACTATTTTATTATCTTCATAATTACTGAGTGGAAAATAAACTTTATGATATAATTGTAGTGAAATATGGATGATAGGCTTTCGGTACATCAAAACTTTCTCATGAATTTGAGGACAGTTGGAACACACAGTTACACGCTTTGGTACATTATGAACAGGAGAGGCCTGAGAATATAAGAACAAGATATTTTGTTGTTGCTCTGACCGAGGTAACGGGCAGATGAAGGTAATAGCATGTGGGGCTGCCAGTCTGTGGAGAGCACATTCTCATTTTTGACAAATATTTAGCGTTACTGTAAAGCAATTACTGGTACATTAGGGTTTTTTTATTATTATTATTCATTTTTAACCATGTCTTTTGTACGTTCATTATTTATGTTTTCATGAGTTGTAAAATTTAAAATCTCTTTAGTTTTCTGTACATTCAGTTTGTGATTTAGTTTTCAAAACCGAGTAAATGTGTAAATAATAGTGGATCAGAACCGTAATTAATGACTTGGTATTCACGTAATTATGTAATGCTTTGAAAGAAATCAGAACGTTCCGGGTATCGGCATGAAGAGTTTGAAGGCATGTTACTGTCTTACTAGTGAAACACTAAAACTTCAAAATTCTACTGTTAAACACCTTTTCATAACCACAAGGAAGTAAAGCACAAACAAAATATACCAAATCTGTTTTCTTGCCATAATTTTTATTATATTTGGACCTGTATCACTTAATATTTTAATAAGGTTTTTAAAATAAATGGCAATAATAATCTTGTGGGTTTTTTTTTTTTTTCCTCTCAGCTATTTTCATGATTTTATATAGTACCTTACCGTGGAGAGTTTATTTATGCCTGGGTCTGAACAAACTATTCCAAATTATGTTTTTCATTATTGGTGAAATTCAGCCTGTGCAGAGGATATGTGCAGTTTGTTTTATGCCTCTGTTAAATGATATGTAGGGTAGATAGCAAAGTCACTCAAGCTATAAAAATAAAATATTAAAATGAAAAGTTTTTTTTTAAAAAGTTGTATATTAGCATCGCCTAATTTTATTAAATTTTAGTAAGATTTTTTGCATGGAGGTATTTGAGACTCGCCTGAACGCCCGGACTAAAGCATAATGTTGCTTTGGTCAAGATCCAGAGGGTAAAATAACCTTGCAAAGCTCCTCTAGAAAGGTTGGATTTGGAAAGAAGGGGACTAACATGTTTTCCAGGGTTCAGTAGCTTTCTGTGTAAAAACCATTCATAAAAATTTAGTGGTTTTGGCATTAGATACTACAATTTGCAAAATGTTTGTTGTTTCTTTGAGCCTGGTACTGCAGGACTTGCACAGAACACTGAATGAAATACTATTAAAAGTTCCTGATAGCACAGATATAGAAGAAACCCCAATTTAAAACTTCTTTCTTGACTGCCGTTTTCTCCTCATCCTATTGAGGGAACTAGGCCATCATATTTGGCCTCTTGGCTGCAATAGAAAGAATGCTTTACAAATGAGTAGCGAATCTGCTCTGGGTGAAGTTAGTAGAAAAGAGGCACATTTTGCTGATTTCTGGAATTTCTAAATGCGCTACCTTGTTCCATCCTGCGTGTTTTCCCAGGCTCTTTAAACACAGTGCGGCTGGCTGAATCAAACCCGCGTAAATGTTTTTCTCCCACACTTTCTGAGCTGCCAACAATGCCCTATTTAAGCCGATGTTAATGTATTGGCAGAGAATCTTGCTTTCCCTCACGTCGTCCTCCCTCCCTGCAAAGACTTTCTGTAGGGTGAGAAATTTATTAGCATTCCAGCTCCTGAGCTGTTATTTCCAGCAAGCACGTTCTTTAAAACCCCCTAACTTTTGAGGGAGGAAGAATATACAATTAAACTACTCATAGGATTGCTTTTTGTATGAGTTTTCAGGGATGTCTGTTTCCAGAGACTAATATCAATTCAATTACTAAAAGTACTTTGGAGTTTGTTTTGTGGTTATCACATTTTAAGATGCTCTTACATTTTTATTCTGTTGTGATGATTCTTCTCGCACCATCTAAGTATTCATCACTTGCACCTAACACTATTTAGGCCTAATGGAGTAAAACTCACTTGACTGTACTGTGAATGTCAATAAATTCTCTTCTGAAATGTCTATTTAGCTGTCTTCTCTGAAAATCCTCTTGCGTGAGGTATCCTCAGAGTAGAAATCTGTATCTTGAACCTTTTCCTCTTGATAGTCGTGTCAGTCATGAAATCTTTTGAGGTGAATGGCCGATTTTTGAGTTTGTGGAATCATGGCTTGCAAGGGTGTGTTTTTCTAGGGCTCTTAATCTTCCCTCATATGCCATTGGTAATTCAAATGTTTTTAAATCCACAGGAAATCACCATGCATTTCATATCCTTGAAATTCTTTGAACAACATATACCAGTGGGCTTGGTTTTTGGAATTCTTTTAAGCAATTCACTTTCAGAAAGTGAACTATTTTAAATACTTGAGATGAATCTTGCTCCATGCAGTCGACAGTGGCTATAGCAAGCTGCTATAGCACCTTATAGAGAGAGGCTTTGTAGTCAGTGCTTGAGCTCTTCTGAGAAAGTAGGAGATACTCTTGTTTGTCTAAGTAAATTACCTTTCAATGATGGTGTTTGTGGAATATCACTGTTTTAAAGCCCTAAGCCCTTGACCCTGGAGAGCAGCTGTGCTAAAGTGCTTCCCAGGGCCCTCGTGCACCCTTCCCTCCTTGGTGGTGTGAAAAAAAGGGCTCATCCTCTTGCATGGACGAAAGATTGGATGTGCTCCATGTCTCCATATCCCCTTTTCCCTAGGAAAAAGGAGATTTGACGTGCTTCATGTCTCCCAATTCCCTTTTTTCCCCTAGGAAATTGTTTCTTTTGCAATAGCCCTTAGCTAACTGCCGTAACAGGCGAGTTAGCACATCGAGTTGGGTGGCTTGATAGGCTGTGTTCTAATAGCACCCATAAAAAAGGAGAGGCTTCACCTGACCCAGGTTTATAAGGACTCCACCTGCACCTGAAGAGTGTGCATGTGTCACCCATTGTGTAATAAAAGAGCCATTTGCTGATGAGGTAATTAGGGTTGAACTACTGTTTTTTAATTTGTTTAATTGAATTTGCTTGTGGAAAATTGAGGGCAGGCGATCAAAAATTCATAAAGTGCTGAGATCAAATAGTAGAGGAAAAAGCAAGCAAATTTATGTCAGGTCTTACCAACAAGAAATGTCTTGATGAATTTCTTAACTGAAGAAGGGAAACTTTCTCCCATTAAGGTGAATTATGACTTCCATCAATATTCTGATAAAAGGAATAAAATTATTCCTGAAGAGCTTTCTGATTAAACTTCTCAAGATGAAAGTTGAAGCTCTATTTATGTAGGTTCTTGTTAGTGATGCGATTTTTATGAAATGAGAAAAGAAATAATGAATAGGATAGTTTAAACAAATGATACATTTCACTTTTACTATCCAGGAAATCAGGTATTCTAAAATATTTATGGTTTAATTTTCATTTAGCACCAGTGCATATTATTCAGCTAAGTGAACTGTCCTTGGCTGCTGCTCAGCTGTGTACAGGGTGAAAAGAGAAAGGTTTATCTGAGCAGGGGAGCGTGAGTTATGGGAAATTCATTTGCAGTGTGGAGCGGAAAAATGTAGTAGCTCTTAATTTAAATGCTGCAAAAATAGTGCAAGTGGAGAAGGGATTTTTCTGTGGCTCTAACGCAGGTTATTGCTGTGATAATAGGGCGGCTGCGGCGCTGAGCGAGCGATGACACCGAGGGCAGCAGCCTCCCCCTCGTCCTGCTCCACGCCGTGCACTGCGCTCTGCAAGGTGAGTGGGTTGCTGACCAGCCAGAACAGGTCTGATTTGGATTCCTTTTTATACATTTATTTTCTGCCGAGGTTGGCTTTGGTGCACACAGCTGGTTTCCTGTGCTTAGAGCTAGCGCCAGGTAGTGGGAGCATTTAGGACAGGGCCAGGGGAACGTTCCCCTTTCAGTAGCAGCAAACTGTTAATTTGGCCTCTCATAAAATCATAACGCCATTACTAAGCTCCCTCGTAAACCCATCCCTGGAACGAGCGTTTTACACTCCGGAGCCAGGGTGAGTTACTGCTCCCTGCAGAGCCATCGTGCCGGGGCTTGATTGCAGCAAGGCCAGGCTGACCGAGGCTCCGGGCTTGGCTAAGCTCTGCCTTTGGTTTTGCAGCGTGGCCTGGCGGAGGGGCCCTGTGGAGCTGCTAAATCCTCCCACAAGGCTCACAGAGCAGCCATCCTGCAGACTGTGTGTTCTAGCCAGCACGGAGCAGCAGGAGCAATAACTTGATTCTGTTGCTTTTCCTTTGAAAATTGAATGTACTTTAAGGAGGAGCCCATTTGTACATTTTCCTTTTTTTTTTTTTTTTGCTAAACTTTTCCAATACACAGTATATAAATATCCTAATCTTACCAAAAATGGTTAACCCCAGAACTTCTCAGCCTCACTGTTTCCAATATCTTTAATTAGAAAACAAAGAGTGAGATCTTTTCTGTAATTGGTCCTTGAATCATTATCAGAATCACTTAGCAGCCTCCTTAAACTTATTTTGGATTACAAGGTCTATTGCCTTGTTCAGTTATTAACACTGAAAGTCACGTATCTTGGCAATTTTGTATCTTTATTAAAATGAAGATACCAAGGTCATGTTATACTTACTGAGGTGCACTCGTGGTTTTATTTATTATGGATTGAATGAAACCAGATCTTTCTACGATTCTATAAACAGTATTGAAACGTATGTGATTAGCTAGTTAAGAAGGCCAGTGGGATAAGAGCTTAATGCAGATTCACAGAGGTATCAAGGAGGCTGAACTATTATTTTAAATACAGATTGTGTGAATTAAGGGAATAATTCTTCCTTTCACAAAGCTGATACTGATGGTCTCTAACTCTGCACAGGTGTGGATTACGCTGCAGGTTCTTTCAAAAGTACCTTCCTACTACACTGCAGTGATGCCCAATGACTCTGGTTAGGTTAATGCATGTGTTTTTAGTAGTTCTTTTAAATTTCCCCATGAATTTGTTCCATGGGTGGCTGGTCCTGAGCTGCAGTCAGTGGAGACAAGGAACATCAAGTAATTCCTTATGCAAAGTGCTTTCACCATCTAAAAAAGTCTCCTTACTACGTGTTGTCTGATGTCTGGGCGACAGACGCTCCTTGCACTGTGTCAGCGATGGAGGTGCGACCCTGAGAACGTTCTCTGGAAGCGGCAGCTCGTGGTTCCATCAAGGCTGAAAGAGCAGGTCCGTCCTCGGCTCGTCGCTGCCGTGCAGATCAGCGGAGCCTGGGGAACGAGGTGAGTCTTTCTACACCGTGTGTAGCTGCTTTGGAGAGGGAGCCTGCGGGTGGCAGGGATGAGGGACTCGGGGGGGGTTTCGGCCTCCCTGCTGCAGGGATGTGCTAAGATGCCCCTTTTCCTCTCAGCATTGCGGTACGGATGAGCCTGGCACCCCGAAAGAGATAAAACACTGCGCGAAAGCTCTGTGATGGGGAGAGTTTGCGGTGAGACGGGAGAGGGTGTTCGCACTGGCGCTCAGGTCTGCCTTGCTGGCCGGGGAAGCTGTCCCTGCTGAAGACCGTGTGCTGCAAGTGACGGCCAGCAGCCAAGCGCCGCTGCGGCTGCAGGTACCGGCTGCCTCCGCTCTCCGGAGCTGCCTCCAGCAGGGGGGAGTGTGTCCCCACCGCGCAGCGCCGTGCCACCCGCGCTGCATGCCTTGCACACCTTCATCGGCTCCGTGATTCCCTTGCACACCTTCAGCAATGCGGGAGACGGGCTCCGTGATCCCTTGCACACCTTCACCGACATCAGAGATGGGCTCTGTGGTTCCGGGGAGCACCTGCCTTTGATTTTCCCATGTTTTGTTAGGAACCAGTGCGCTGTGCTGCTCTCCTGAGCTGCTGTCCCGCTCATCGGGACCCACGGGCCCGATATACACCGGAGTGCTGCCAGCAGCTCGCTGCCACAACTGGGGCTTCTCAGGCCTTTTCCTTTTTCCTCTTTTTTTTTCCTGTTTGGAAACTCTAGTTAGATGAAATCAGGAATTGGGGTGGTTTTCCAGGTTGTCCTGCTGTGGAATGTCTCTGTGGATGTCTCTGACCTGTGTGCGCGCAGCAGCCGGCTCGCTGCAATGAGCTCTACACACCTCGAGTGTGGTGGGTTCGCTCTTCATCCACTGAGTTACACAGGCCTGCGTTTTTCTCCTGAAAAAAATGGGGCTCTATCATCCTGAGTGTCCACAGATTAATCTGTCTGAGCTATTGTAATAGGTTTATTTGAATAAAAATTGTCCTCACTCTTGTGCGGCTGAACAAAATAATCTCCAGCTTCAAAACCCCGGGGAAAACAAATTCGCTTCCACGATCCAGCCAACATTTCTATTATTGTGCAAGAGGAAGACAGTGAAAAACAAAGACACCAATCTTTCTAGGTGCTTCTGCATGGCAACAGAGAGACAGATAAAAGGAAAAATGCTGCTAATTATGGGATTATCATATGATGAATTTTGCCTGACAGCATCTAACCTTTTCCAGAGCGATATACAAATGATTGCTATGTGCTTGAGCAAATGCAGATTTAGAAAGATGTCACCGAAACACTGGTTAATAGATTAACTACATCCCTGCTGCCAATACCCATTTTTGTTGGGTTCCATGTCTGAAGAGTGGCTATATTTGTAAATAGTTTGTGAGTCTAATTGCTTGCTTAGCCATTTCTGCTGTCGAGTCCACACGGATGTGCCGTCGCTGCATGGAGGTGGTTAAGGCCCTTGGAACTGAACTGATGGGCAAGATCTGGAAGATGGAGGAGAAAACCCTCCATTTGAGGCAAAAAAGTGCTTTGCTCGAGTTCCCCTTGCTCTCAGATAATCTCCAATTCAATTCTGCTTTGCCTAGAATGACCACAGACTAAAAGCTGTCACTGGGGCAACTTTACGTCTTTGGCAATGCTCGTGTGTCACCCCTTCGTGTTCAAGGCTAGAGGTGCTGTGCGGCCAGGTGAGCTCCAAAGGTCATAGGAATCCTTCATAGGGCTTTAGAATACGTGCAGACACCATATATGCTCAATATATAACAAATGAGGGTAGTTAAAGGTCTCATATCTTGCCCTCCAAAGCCATTTTTTTTGATCCCTGTCTTAAAGCAAGCCTGGTATTGGGCACTCCTTTGTCATGCTTACAGCCCCAATTAACTTCTCTGAACACTGACTGCAATTCCAAGTCCTGAGTGTTTGAAGGAGAGCTTGGTTAACGTGCAGAGGACTCTGCTGCATCTTTGAGGTGTGTCAGTCCTCAACACTATTCAAGTTCTGTGCAAAACAACAAAAAAGCAAAACTTAAAAGACCTGCTAAACTGATGTGGTTGTTAACATGCCCCTTCCAAGACTGAGGTGATTGATTTCCTAAAAAAGGTTAATCAGAACATAAAGATAAAAAGGAAAATGCCCATTATGGCACCCACCACACCTCCTGGTTGACTTCCCACTCTCTTGCTTTAAACCATGCCAGCCTTGAGGGCAGGTTCTGGTGAGGTGGCAGTGCTGGCAGGGGAGGTGGCTTCCCATTCCGACGTGCCAAGAAAACTGCAGGACAGTTTGGAGCTAACATATTGTCTAGGAGTGCTAGTGTGACAGTACTAATATTGGGTGGCCACTCCTGATTATTCCTGTGCGTGTGTTAAATATCCGAATGTGCTCTGCGTGAACTAATTACCTTTAGGAGTTGTGGGCTGAACTGCATGTTCACTTGTTAGAAGTTCTGCGGCTCCCTCAGCCCTCTCTGATTTCTATTAAATATCAGAGTGGTGCATGCAGGAGTGATCTATTGTTTTTTTCTCATAGTAAAGTCTTGTAAAGCTTTGCAGTTCCTGAGATTAATAACAGCAATGACTAATGGTCCTACCAAAGGTCCTAGATGGTCTAGCTGGGGTGCTAATAAATAACCGAAGAGAGGCTAAGAACTGAAATGCAAGTGAATATTGCAGGACAGCATTGCTGCAGTGAACATGGCAAGATTAAATTAGCCTACATCTTTCTGTCTAGATTCTTGGCATGTTGACTGGTGTCTTTGTCCCTCTCCAGAGTGAATTCCAAGCGGATCCTTGTGTCCAAGGACATCTGAGGGCCGAGGCTTTGGAGATGGTGGCCCAGGCTCTTACTCAAGCAGATCCCCACTTCATAAGCAATCCCACCAACCTCAGTGCAATAAACTGAGGAGTATTCAAGGCAATAAAGGTTCAAATTAAAGCGAGCACAGTGTGAGGCACTTTAGATGAAACACGTTCCTCTTGAAATGCCTTTGACAACATGTGCTGGAATTACAGGAAGGACAAAGTGGGCTCCAAGTCTTGGAATGGGCATTTTTTCCTTTCTGCCTCCTCAGGAGCCCCATCCCAGGCTGCTCCCACCCCCTTGGCATCTGGGATCTGGACAGGCCTGAAGGAATGATCCCACATCATCCTGCTAATCCCAGGTAGTTATTCCCCAGCCTTGGTACTGGAATTATGGAATTAGATGGCTTGGAATTAAATGGCTTCCACGGCATCACAGAGCCTTAATTAGTTTTGAGGGGTCAATGGTGGTGAAGGTGGTCACATAATCAGCTTGCTTATGTATTTCAGAGAAAGATCCTCTGGAAATATTTACTATAGAAGTGCTGGTGGGACCAGGATGTTCCCGTCAAAACATCCGACTGATGTGTTAGTTAGTTCTGAGATATTTAAAAGCTCTTCCAAATACAAATACTTGTATCTTTGGGGATGTCATCTGGTTCTTGTACATCTATCTTGCCAAAGATTCTTTTGAATCTTTGAGTGCTGCAGTAGCTTTGGTTTGGTGAGTGGGGACATTTTCAGACTTCTATACAAGTACTTACCATTTAGGGGGGAAATCTCTTTAGGCAAGTAGAGCTCTTCACTACAAAAATGATGCGTGCAATGCATCATCATCATCATCAACAATGATGCATCAACAATGCATCAACATCAAACCTCTTTAAAAGCAAAGCAAAACAAATTCGCAGATATTTTCCTTCCTGTGGGCACACAGTTCCCCAGCAGAGTTTTGACCCCAAAAAAGTGCAGGGGTGAATTTTCTAAATTTACATAATTGCTACACTGAATTTATAATTCAAAGGGGATTTTGGGGACTTTACTGCCTTGAAGTGCCCAAGGAGCGGGGACTGTAAGAGCTGGGTTGGGGTGAGAGCAGTTGCAGCCCCACTGCAATGTGCTCTCCCACACTCCCCATCTGCCCTTTGGGTGGTAATTGGGCATTTGAGAGCCTTTCTGACTGAAATTTAGAGCATCTTTGGCATGGACTGAAAATATACATGGCTTATTTTGAGCAGGGCCTTTATCCTGCTCTGTGCCTCAGGATTTCTTGGCCTGGACTGGATGGGAGGTTTCCAGGAGCTCGTCTGGTGCTTTGTAATTGTCAGAGCAGTCAAAACTTTGGGAATCTGTGGCATTTGAAAGCAGAAGAATGTACCATTGAATCCCTTCCTCGCCGGTGACATTTTCATTATTTTACCACATTTTAGGGCTTACACATGAACTTTTGTCTTTGCCTTTTTTAAGTAGATTAACACTTTATAAATAAAGATAAGAGAGCTGTGAAAACTCTGGAGAAAGACAGTATTTGTGGTGATAAATTATGCAGCAGCCGTGCCAGTGATGTGTGTGTTCATTAACAGCACGACGCGGCTGATATTTCATTTGATGCCAAGCTGAAAGACAAGCCCTTCCTTGTCTCTGGACCTGATCACACATCCTAATTAAGCATTAAGAGCTTCACCCTGCGAGGAACGAGGCTCAGGCTGGTCCAAGCACCAGAGCACAGGCTGGGACGGGGTTTGTGCCCAACAGCGGGCACAGCCATGCCCATCTGGGCTGACACACAAGAACACAGCAGCGAAACTGCGAGATGCCACCAGTCCATCTGCAATCCCAGGAACGGCACCACATGTGAGCCGGGACTGAGGGACAGCGAACGCTGCTTCGGAGCAGGGTGGCTGAAACTTCCCACACTTTGAACCGCAAGGGTTGAATTTTGCAAATACTGTGAAGCTTTTGTCAAGAATGCAGCACTTTTACTTCCTTATTTTTTTCCCATGACTTTGCTTTCCTGAGAGGCTGTTGCTCAAAGCTCAGCCCAAGGAGTTATAGAGCCCTGCAAGAGCCCTTGGCTGCAGCTGACCTCGTGGCACTAGGATCGGTGAGATGCTTTACAGCAAAACTGTGTGTAACACCTGACTTGGGCTCTGCTGCCGGGGGAGAAAAGCTTAATTTTGTCCCATTTCTCATGGATTCTTTCCAGCTCCTGCTGGCAAAACTCTAGATTTCATTAAGAGCTTCTCACAACAAAGCACCTCTGCTGGGGAGGACTTCCACGTGCCTTTGATGCCCTGCTCCTGCCTTGTGAAGAGCAGCAGTCGCGGCAGTGGGGCAAAGCCTGCGACCAGCTGCAGAGCAGCCACCTCCCCCATGACATTAACCAAGCAGCAATGTGCATTTACTTTGCAGCTCTATAATTTTCTGCAAATAATTTGATTACAGTGCTGTCCAAAGGCCAAGACCGCTTTGGAGCTCTGATGTGCTGGCAGAGATTAAAAATAGAGTTAAGCTGACGCACCACAGTGCTGCTCTCCTCCTTCCCCATGACCATTAAGCTGCCTGTCCAGCCTCCAGTACAGAAGGAGCTGACTTGTGCTGCCTTTGGCTGTGATGTTTATACAGCAGTTTATATTTTGGGGATGGCTGCAGCAGTTGAGTTTTACCCAGTTGGATTAGTCTTTGAAGGAAGTTAACACTTCCCTGGCAGCATCAGTTAAATGGAATAGATTGCTCCTTTTCTAGGAGATCATCACAGCCCTAACTAATTAACACAGCAGGCCTAATTGCCTTGTGTAATTGAAGGTGGAGTCCCACTTAACTCCATTTGGGAAGAGAGGGAAAAGAGAGATGTGGGGGTGAGTCTCTTAGGTGAGTGAAGAGGGTGGCTTCATGTTGTGTGCAGTGGCTTTAGTTCTAATGCTGGTAAATCTCTCATTTATTTATTTATTATTTTGGAAAGGTTGTGCTAGTTGGCTTGTGCTGCTGCCAAAGTGGAAGTATAGCAAGAATTATAAGAATTTGGGAAGTGAATCTGTGGTTGTTTAGGTAAGTACGTGACATCTGCTTTGACAGGCAGTGCAGCAGCAGAGAGGAGAGCTGAAGAGGTTCCGAGGAGGAAGGACTTGTCTCCTCGTGCCTGACTCGTAGCTCCTGTTGGAGGCTCTTTCCAAAGGGGGGACCTGGCGGGCAGGACGTGGACAGGCTGGCTGCAGAGCCGTTTTCGTGCCGAGGCTGGAGGTGACAACGCGGTGTCACCCCCTTTGGTGGCTGCTGTGCTCCGATCCAGACGGGAGCTGCTCGGGGTGGCTGCTCCTCGCTGTGGGGCACCCGGGTTCCAACAGGCTCAACCTTTACCTTTGGCAGTGATGTTGTTATAGAGGATCATTGAGCTCTGATATCTTTAATTATTTCTTTTAAAAACCTCTGCCTCGGCTGAGCATTCAGAATATTTAACTAGCTGAAAGCCCCAGTGCCTGTCAGGCACCTGCAGCCTCAGACTGCAGCCTTAAAGGCAGAGCTATTCCTGAAGACTTATTACTAAGGGAACTTACTGGCACGGTTGCTTCAGATCTCGCTAAGAAACAAGATTACGGGTGGGTAATGATACCGTGGAAAGCCAAACGCTTTAATCATGCGCAGGCGTGGAGCGATAGGGTTCTCAAAGCGGAGCTATCAGCGGCACTGAACAAAGCCCTGGTCTTAGATAGACATTTAAGCAGTTGCAAGTGCTTAAGGGAACTTCTAAGGGGTTGAATTTGTCGTGGGGCTTTGCAGCCACAGCATGAAGTTTTCACCTCTGTTTTGCATGCATTTGACATGTAAATGTCTGCATAACTCCAGGGGATGATGAAGAATTAAATCATGGGCAGGGGATGGGGTGGGGAGAAATCCTCAGTTTTCCAAAACATAGGAATTTCAAGCCCAGGAAGACACTGCCCAGCAGAGGCTGCTGCACTGTCAGCTGGTGCCAGTCCAGGGCTGCAGTGTGTTACTGACTTGGTGCAGGGCTCACTAGGTGCCCTCTCCAGTCTAAATCTGGGCTAGACTAGACCTGCTGGGTGAAGGAAAACAGTGCGTCATCTTCAGAAACCTGGTTTGAGGAAAACTGTGTTTGTCAGGTGATGGAATTCACCTGGGAGCCAAGGACGTATTTGAATATACCCCATCCATCAGGATGATGCTTCAGCACTGGCACCTCTTCTCCAAATGAAGTCATGGGGTTCATGATCAAGCAAGGAGAAGTTTTGGACACTGTGGGGTCTACTAGAAATATTGCTGAGTTGGTTTTACTTGTTCTGCGGTCTTGGTGGGGTTTAGGTCGCTCACCTGGTTTCTTTGCACCTGCTTTCTTTGCACCAGAAAGGAGGGTTTACCCTGAGGAAAAGGGAGAATAAATTGTGATCTCTTTTTCCCCGTCTTGGCACCAATAACACTCTCCAGGACTGCTGTAAGGGGCTCCCTTGGGACTATGCCTGCTCCCGTGGGACTATCCTCAAATGCAGGCATGCAGCCCAGGCTCCAGGGAGAAAGTGGTTGCATTTAGTGAATGATTCCGTTTTAGCCTATGATGGACGGCAAATGCTTTGTCTCCAGTGACTTCTGCAAGCCCCTCTGTTGTGCCTCAGCTTTCCTTTACCCACAGGAAAACATTGCTTGCTCTTGGTCAGGTGTTAGGAGATGCTGGAGAATCCTTGGGCTGCACAGGTCAGAAGATGGGCTACGCTTTGGGCAAGAAGCCACCCCAAAAGGGGCATCAGCCAAGAGCATGTGGCAGAAAACTCATTCATCTTTCTGGAGGAAAAATGCTCATTATCCATGGGGCTGATCTGAATATCCACAAAACCACTATAACCCACGGTCCCAGCACTATTTAGCACAGCCAAAATAGTCTCAAGCGCCAAAACTTATGATATAGGCAGAATAAAAAAGCTTTTACTGCCCCCCATAACTCAGGCAGAGTGAAGAAATGGAGTCAGGTGGGATTTCCTGGTGTTGTGGAGAGACAATGAAAATGACTCACTTGGACATTTTATTATAGCCACTGGGATCCAAATGTAAATTATGCAGTTAAAAAATGAAGCCAATAAAAGCAAGGAGATTTAAATAGGAAAGTGGCACATGGCAGTCAGATTTAAAGCCAGCTGGAGGTTATGTAGTGGCAAGGAGATTAGGAAAGCCAAAGAGAAAGCCCAGGGACATAATAGAGCTGATTTGTTACAGGTACATAGCTGAAATAATAATAATACAAAGAAATTCTATTCTGCCTGTTGCCACAGTCTCCCCCGATCTCATAACATTAATAAGATCATAATGAAATGCTGGGAAATTTTGGTCCCTTATAAAACTTGAAGGGCATGCTCGGGTCCTCTCCTCCCGAGCGCTGCAGGACGCTGCCTCTCCAAGCTGCAGACTCATATTGGTTTTTCCCTCGTGCAATTAAGTTATATATATTTTGATGCATGTTCTGGGAGGTGGATTTAGTCTCTGAGCTGCAGTCAGTGTCAGTAAGGACCTGACACCTCCCTGGCCCCTTCTCCTGCCGCCGCATAAAGAACCAGTGTTAAGAAATGCAGCAGAGTGGGAGTTTGGTGGGAGCCGGGAGAAGCCTTTCTGTGTATCCTGTGCTGCTGCTCAGCCCTGTCTGCAGCCCCGGGCTTGTTTCCTACAGACACCTGCCAGTCTCACAGGGAAAAAGTCATTTTTGAGGGGAAAAAAAATATCCCAGACCCTCTCTGAGTCCGTGGAACAGTTGCTCATGGCTTGCATCCTTTGCACTTGGATGGTTGTTCTCTCGTTGATGCTCCCTAGTGAGTTGACTCAGCTGCTTTCTCACTTGTGTCTGAGTAATCTTAGGTCAGAGCAGCAATCTTTAGCTTTTAATTACACCTTTTATCGCTAATGTGGGAGGGCTGTCACCATCCTGCTGTTGCAGGTGGGATTGCTGCCTCCTCCCCTGGATGCGCCTGTCTGGATGTACAGGACCTGCGTGGAGGAGGCCACAGCCTTGTCCTACTCCTGCTTGCAATTAGAGAGCTTTATATTAAATCAAGCTGTGTTAGAACAAGCAAGGACACTGTTGTGGCTGCTCGTTGCTTATCAGTCTCGTCCTGGGTAGAGAGGGAGGATGATGCAGGGTTTAACCCGAAGGCTGTTCCCAGGGAGTGCAGCGGTGCTGGTAGCGGCTGCTTCCGTTTCCAGCATCTCCATCAACAGCTCCCTTCCCGGAAAGGCTCCTCCGAAGCCAGGATCCAACGGGAGCTCCTGACTTGCTGCTCCCAACAACGTGTTTCACCCGCCGCTTTCCAGCCCTGCTCTGCCAAGCTGCCTGCCTTGAGTGCTGGCACAGAAATTCCAGCTGCACTGGCTGACAGTCCTATTCCCATAAAAAGTTTATAAGTTTGTAGCATTATTGCTTCAGAGGCAGTTCAAATGCTTTTCCTGCTGCTCTTGCCTTTTATTTTTATTTTTTCCCCTCTCTGCATCTACTTTTCACTTGTTTTCTCACTTTTCTCTCACATTTACTGACCCATGGACCTATTGCTGGGCAAAGTATTGGGGTCATCTCCAATAAAAACCCGTTGTCTTCTTTCCTCCTTGGTTCTGCAACTGGTTTGCACACCGAATTTGTTGGTTAAATCCCAAATGCATCAGAAATGGCATTGTATCCCTGTGCACAACCTGCACAACCTTTGGTGTAACTGGCAGGGATGCAGGCTCTTATATGCAACCATATAGATGTGCTGAGCAAATAATGGCTTTTTTTTCCCCCCAGTTAATATTTCATTAACAGGTAAATAAAAGTAGGAAAGTTTTCATTTTGATCCCTAAAGATGTGAGTAAATAATATCTTGCTGCTTAATTGGATGTGTGTCCAATTTTGACTTTTTTTTTTATGCCTCAGGCATGACAGAGGATAAGAAAATGGATGATTAGGGAAAAATCAAGCCAAGAGCTGGCTCTTAGAATTAGGTTGTCCTTCTTTGACGTAGCTTTTTAACTTTAATTATGTATGCAATATTATATCAAGAAAATCTGTTTTTTTGGTTTTTTTTTTTCTGACTAATTAGTTAATCCCTGGCTGATGCTGGTGGAAAACCATGTTTCAGGGAGGTCTGTTGTTGCACATCTGAAGAGTAAGGCAATTAGCAGGAGCGTGCACTAAAACCGAGTCTCCAAACTTGCACAAAATGTTTAATGAGACAGCTGGGATGGACCCGATTGGGAGCCAAATGTCTTGCAAGTTGCTTACTGGTATTAAGCCAAAGGCGTGCGCCTCGGAGAGCCGCTCTGGTTCCTGCCAAATTCCTCCTCATCCGCTCCCAGCGGGGCAGCAAGTCTTGGGAAAACGGCTGCTCTGAATGGGAGGTTTTGATCCAAACTGAGCTCCTTATCCGCAGGTTTCCAAGGGCCTTTCGGGCCTTTTTCCCAGCACCCGGCTCCACGCAAGGTGAACAGCTTTGTTGGGAACGCTGCATCGCAGCATAAATAATTGATTTTTCACTTTCTACGGAGTTCTTGGCAGCTGAATCCCTGGCAGCCGGATGAATCTCAGCAGTGAGGCAGAAGGTCTTTTGTCTTGGAAGCCTGTGTTTTGTGAAGGTGTGTTTTTAATTGATGCAGCTCTTCTGTCAGCTGAAAGAGGCACTTCATCAAATAAACACTCCATCTACAGCTTTATTCGGGAGCTTTCTGTGAGCCCAGTGTCGCATGGGCTGACAACAGTGTCCCTTGCAGGTCGTTTTCCCAAGCCATCAGTCAGCAGTTTACCTCCCAACTCAGGTTTTGAGGGCTCTTGCACAAGTCTGAAGGTTCTCTGCAGACCCCAAGGCCAGTGCCTGGCAGCAGATGGGATTTGGGCTGAGAAGAGCAGAGTTGGGCAGGACACCATGCACTGCTTGCTCGTGGTGGCCTTTGGGTGACACTTCTCTAGCAGGGTCTCATCTTGGGCTGCAAGGAAGCTGTTGACTAAATATTGCATGTGGTGGAGGGCAGAATGGGGTCTCCAGCTGCTGGTTTTAGTGACTCTTAAGTCACGTTCCCTGCTGGAATGGGGCTGGAAGCAGCTTTCCCTGGATCGATCTGAACTCATGGATGAGAG
This sequence comes from Nothoprocta pentlandii, assembly GCA_013398315.1. Classification (NCBI taxonomy): domain Eukaryota; kingdom Metazoa; phylum Chordata; class Aves; order Tinamiformes; family Tinamidae; genus Nothoprocta; species Nothoprocta pentlandii. The sequence continues at coordinate 728,903 of VZSG01000278.1, read as the reverse complement.
ATACTCCCCTCATCCAATGGTGTCTTGGACAGCGGTCCAACTGCTGGGCCTCGTGACACGGGAGGAGGTTCATGTGGTAGCAGGGTGAGAATGGGAGCTGGTTTTGTGTGTATTATTTACTTATTATTTATTCTGGAGAAGCCACGTAGCACTTGGGCACAAGATACCTGCTCAGTACCTGCATGAGGAAGTTGATACGACTGAGGTCTATGAGTTCATGTGGGTTATTTATTTTGCCAGTGAGTATCATAGATGCCCATCCGAAGGAAAACATCTGTATTTTGGGCTTCATGTGTGTCTGAGTTGAGGATTAGCCCCAGGTTTCTAGCTTGTCTGTGATGGCCTCAAAAGTGGGTTAAAATTAATGATCTCAAATTTCTTTCGTGTAGGTAATTATGCCAGTGAAATACTTATTATTATTTATTTATTTTTTATTTTACATTATTGAGCAGGTGAGAACCAGCTCTAAGCCACCAGGAAGTCCTCCTGCTTGACTTCCATCATCTCCCCCAGTTTCCCCTCAGGAACATCATTATGAAATGGAAACGAATAATTTTCTTGAAGGGAATGACATGGCAGAAGGAATTCTCAGGGTGTCTGTCTGGCAAAGCCAGTGGCTTCCTGGCAGCAAATTGCACTGTAGTAAATTAGAGAAGCATTTCATAATTTCCAAATTGATTTTTTAAAATAAATGTTAATATATTCAAAGCAAATTCTGTGATCCAACTGTGCCAGCCAGTGCAAGCATTAAGTAAAAGAGTCAATCAAGACAATGTTGTGATTGTATAATTCAGAACGGCTGTGTATTCTAACTCACTTATTCCTTTTATTGCTACAGCTCTATTGCAGAGAGCCATGAAATGCTGTTTATGCCTCTTCATTCATTCACTTGACCCTTATTTAAAATATAACTTTTTAGAATTCATTTTAAACTGAAAACACCACTAACTCTGCAGGTAAGAAGGGTGTTAAGAGGCAGCAGTCTTTTGTTGCAGCCTTTCTCGACGCGTTGCACATCAGTTGCTAATTGGACTTAGAGGAATTGCTGAAGCTCCTTACAAGTGTTGAGCCTGATCCAGCAAGAATCCTCTGCATTTATGTCAGTAAAATCAATTACCTGAGTCCTCTCTCTTTCCATTTCTTTAAGGTCAAGGTGGCCTCTGTAGAGTTTGGATTTGTGGAGTGCAGGATTAAAGTTGATCTAGGAGATAGAGGTGACAACGGGGCTCGTAGTCCACTGTTTTAGTCTGTTTTCCTGGAGAATTGATACCTAGGTTATCACACTGGTTGTGTGGGAACATATTCCTCCTTCATGCAACTTTTGAACCTTTTATATAACCGCAATTCCCAAGGTAGAGACCTGGAAGAGATTCCCACTGATGTGACGCGGGGATTTCTCAGTCACAAGACCCGTCTTTTTCTTAACAGCCATAAGTCATTTTTCACAGGTTCTTTCAGCTTTGGATTCTGTTGTCTTGGACAAAATCCAGCGATAGACATGCATGTTTTTGCTCTTACTGGTCTGGATGTGCAGGGCTGCATTCCTGGCTGTATTACCATGCGTTGGGTGCATTTTCCTTTCCATCTTTCTGACCGCCTTTCCATTCATCTGCTGGATTTAGTGTTTCTCCTAATGTACTTACAAGGCTGCGGGTTACTTTCATCTGGCCTTTTTACTGCCTTGCTTATTGTTATCTCCATCCTGTTGTCTTTTAAGAGGTCTTTATAAAACAGCGTCTCTCTGCTACGCACATCTCATTTATTAATAATTCATTAATCATTTTATACTAGAGGGGGAAAAAAGGCACTAAAACCAACAGCGAGAAGTGAGTGCAGCTTGGGAGCTGTGCTCTGCATATTTTGCACCTCGGGCTGCACACCCCTGCCAGAGAAACCCAAGGTCTGTCTTTGTTGATCTGCTCTTTTTAAAAAAAAAAAAAAAAAAAAAAAGATGTGTTTTTCGTAATGCACAAGACTGGTCCCTGGAAAACTGATTGATATTGAGCAAAAATGGCACTATGTTTCTAACATGATATTTGATTATTTTGCAGGGCAGCAGACGTTCTCGTACGCGCCGGCAGGAGTCTTCGTGCAAAGCAATTAGGGGTTCATCAAGGATTAAATTCGCCGGCAACTCCACGGCAGCTTCAGTGAAGCTTCTGGTAATAAAGTCAAAATTGTTCCGATGACGTGTGGGAACCAAGGGTGGATTCTGAGCAGGCAGCTTGTTTCTGTAGCTAGCATCATTTGCTGCTTATTTTTAATACGTTGCGTGCAGAGGAGTTTTGGCTGGGGTTGGCAATGCACCCTTGGTGTGCAGTGCTATAAGGAAGTCCTTGCCCTGTGGTTCCACCGCAGGTAAGAGCTCTCCTGGGCACGTAAATGATGTGGCCTTTGCGGTTTTACCGAAACTCATGAGTTTTTGTCCTAAATAAGAGCAGTTTAGGACCCGATATTGCTTCTGATGGGCTTTAAACAGCTCACGCTGCAGGTTCTGCAGCACCCGTCCAGTTTCCTCTCCAGTTTCCAATTGAGCTGCCCAAAACTCATGCTTTCTGGTGTTTGTACCCAATTATTTCCAAACCTTGTTATTTTATTACAGCTGCACTTGTACTTGCTTTACATCTTCAAGTTAAATTTCACCTTGACTTTTTTTGATATAATTTTTGGATAGTTTTAAATCCCTGTTAGTAAATAGAGTCTGGTCACCAAGGGCAGCATCATCCTTCTAAGGAAGTGTGGAGCCTTTTCTTAGTCTGATTATGACCCAGAGTTTGCCTCATATAATCTTCTTTTTCAGGGCACACAAAGCAACCCATGATGAAGAAGTGGGCTGGCGTAAGCCTCTGGAGGTAATGAATCCCCAAATACACAAGATGTTGAACAAGTTCCTATACTTCATCCAAGCTTCTGCCACTAAGTCACAAGAAGGGATAACATTATGAGTTTGTAATTTATTTCCATATTCTTTAATCATATTTCAGTGGCTGTTTGGTTTATGACCTTTAAAACCACCTTAGATTTAGATTGATAAATGAGTGGCAAATAAATTTAGCAAAATAAGCAATTTCAGCCTATAGAAGGTCAGCAGAGGGCTGTGCAATCACTGCTTCTATTAATATGTTATATTTCAGTCAAAAGCTTTTAAACGTCAGAGGTTTTCAGGGGGAAAACCTATAGCTTTGATGAATGGGTTTCTTCTAATAGCTGCATGGGAAATGAAAATCAAACTAAGGGAAAAAACATCCTGTCCCTGTAAGAGGGGGGAGATGTTACCTGTGGTTTTGCTGTGGCAGTGGGCAGGCTGGTGGAGCTTGCAGTGAAAAATGACTCAGCTCATAGATTATGTTTCCACTCATAAACTATGTGGATACACTAGTAAATTAGGAACAATCTCTGTCAATTAACTATACTGCTATTATTATTATTATTATTATTATTATTGGCATGGGGTTTGAGCAGAAGACCCAGTCAGGACAGGTGAAGTAATCAGATTTTTTTGCAGATTCTTGCAGAGAGAAGGAAAAAGCTGAAGGCAGGGAAGGGTTTTGCAGCTCTGGAGGCCATGGGAAAGCCTGTTAACCCATCAACATTGGCAGAAGGTGCATTTTCAGCTTGTAAATATGAATTTTTTTGGGTCACTATACTCGTTGCACTGAGACAGAGACTGCTCCATGAGGCTTGTGTGCCCCTTCTAAATGAAAAAAATGTGGATAAACATTTTTGGTTCTGTATTTCCAATAATTTGGCAAACACTGTGGATAAAATCAGTGAAATGGTGAGTTGCTTGCTGGCCTGTTGAGGACAGACAGAGGCTAAACTCTGCTGGATTCATTGCTGCTGCTTATGTATTAGCTCAGCTAGGTTCACACCGGTGTCCAGGACCAACAAGGAAAAATAGTTCTCCTGTTAGCTGGGATGCAAAGGGTTAAATTTAAAGGCAGAAGTGGTGTAAAAGCCTTTTATGGAATGGAGATGGTCTTGTCTTCATTTTTAAAGCTTTGGGGCTTTGAGTGAGATAGGAAGTTGGATTTGTTAAAAGTAACAGCGAGAGTGTCATTATGGGAGAGATTCAGGAGTAGCAGGGAAGAGCAACATTAAAAGAGGACTTAGAGCTAATTTTGGGTTTTCATTAAAGAGAATTGTCGCCACAAGTGGAGTTTAAAAACAAACAAACAAAGCACTGTAAAAGCTGTCTTTTTTACAGTGAAATAAAACCAGTATTTGCCTCTAAGCTGTGGGTCAGATGGCTGGCCTGGATAAGATGCTCTTGCACAGCTCCCGCGAGGCCAAGCTGGCTTAAAGGGGAGATAAACTGCCAGCCTGGCCTGGACAGGAGACTCTGCATGGAGGAGGCTGCTTGGTCCCCTCTGCCTGGGGGATGAAGGCCAGGAGCCCTGTGGATGCAGGCGGGGAGCAGGCGAGGAAGAGGAAGATGCCGCAGGAAGTAAGGGGACCCAGGCCCAGTGTGCAGGTGATGGGAGGGCAGCTGCTCCATGAGGAATGTGATTTACACCGAGCCCAACGATGGAGCGGGAACCATGCGCTGGCGCTTCCATCCCCAGCGGGGCTTGCTGCTGATTTAGGATCGCTTGGGCGAGTGATGTATGGTTTCAATTAGGAAACAAAGGTGTTTACTGCGTCTCCGTGATATGTTTAGGTGGAGGAAAGTGCTTTGCACGGCCTTTCTGCTTCGGCTGCGGTAAGGAGAACAGGAAAGGTGGCTGCGCGCTGCTTGCTGCAAAGTTGCTTCAATGTCAGTCAGGAAAGGAGCCTGGATCAGCCTGGATCAGCCTCCTCGTGTGTGTGTCTGAGTCGGTGGGAAGTCACTGGTTTGGATCCTCGGTGGGTAATTTTGGCCTGTTGCCACCCACGGCAATGGGGCTAGGTTGGTCCAGGCCACCCGGAGCCCCTTCCTTTGGAGTCGATGCCCTCAGCTAGTGGGGAGCTTGGCTGTGTTAGTGGCCCTGAGTCGCTGACATCCACTAAGAGCTTTTTTTAGGCCATCAGAAACTGTGATTTTTGAAGGAGGATAATGAAAGTGTTGTCCCTGCTGCATATGTGTTCATAAGTGTCCCTAGGCTGTACTTCACACATCTACAGCAGCCCCAAGAGCCCTTGGGTTCAGTAGGACCCTAAAGCTCTGTCCCTCAATACAGGGCCACAGTGGTGTCTGAACAACCCAGCTCCGAGCTGGAATCCATGGTGAAATAAGAGGGCAACATCAAACGAATTCTAAACAAGAGCAGCCACTGAGGTGCCTGAGTCATAAACGTCTGAAAGGGGATGTGTAACGGGGAGAGGTTTCTGCATGGAATTAGCACAGGGAGAGCTAGTGACAGTCTAGTTCTGTTGCGAGGGATGTGTTGACATCTGGTGACGAGGAAGGGCCCTCTGCATCTCTGGCTTTTGCAGTGGTTCAGGGAATCCAAATATGAGCATCCCTTCTGTCTCTTGGCATCTCCTACTTGGTGCATGACTTGCTCTACCTGCCTAGTCCATTATTGCTTACTTGCATCTTCCATGGTGTTGAGGGCAGTGTGCACACCAGATGCTCTTAATTAAATGTGACTTAATTATGCTGCAGTATAAATGCCATTGCATCACTGAACTCCAAAACGGTGCAGGAACCTGTCTGCCTCTCCCAGAAGGGGATTGGCACAGGGGGGACTTGTCCATCTTCAGTCAATGGAGCCTTGGGGCCCTCCAGGCCTGTGACTTCCACCAGCCACATTTTCAAGCTGAAGGTGAAGACTACAACAAGCTTTTCAGATTCATGTACTATTCATGCAGTCCTCTAGGCTCCAGTGAAGCCCTTATAAGACAATAAGAAATTAATGAAACGTGGCAGTCTACGCCTCTACTACAGTTTTCATGCAGAGATCTCCACGTTTCACTAATATTTATTAACTGAGTTTTGCAGTAGTCCAGGGAGGTCGGAGTTTAATTTCAGGTGTGAGGGACTAACTCTGGACTGTGCTGGACTGTAGACCTACTGGAAAGGTAAAATGCCCACTGATGTGGAGGACAAGGCCAAGGATGATGCCTCATATGGAGCTTGAGAGAGATAAAATTACAGAAGGGAAAAGGACAGGAGAGAACCCATTACAACTTAGGAAAGGACAGCTGTCCTGTGCAAGAGGGGATTGATGCAGACTGGAAGGGGACAATAAAGAGGAGAAGGGCACTCAGGAAAGGGCAAAAATAAGGAGGCGGGAACATGAGTGACCAAGAAGGTCTTGGTCAGTCTTGGTGGCACACTTCCTATTTTACAGAGGTGTGACAAGTCTTTCCAGCTGGGTTAAATGGAATATTGGGCTTATTTCCATTTGAGGCTTACTGGGATCATCGGGTCGCAGGGCTGTGCTGCTCCTCGTTGGCATTTGGCACTTCTACACAAGGCAATGCTTTGACCTGGAAAGACAATAGACTCCTATATTGACCACCTGAAAAGATGTAAGGAACTTGCTGGTGTGATTGATGTGAATGTGTATCTGCTGCGTATTGCATGTGTCCGAAGGAAATAGTCCATCTTTTTCAGGTCATTGAGTCTTTGTGCACGTGGTCAACAGATGGTGGCAATGGCAGCTGCCATCCTGTGTTTCAGAAATGAGAGTAATGCCAGCTCGTAGGTTGACTCCCTTTCACAGCTATTCCATGTCCTTTGTTGCTTTCCATAAGGAATCTAGAAACTAGACTGAAAATACATTTTTTTAAAAAATTTATTATTTGTGGTTTCTAAGCAATACATGCAAGTAAACTCATTCTGTAACAGAAAACCTTGCTAATGTGTGACAATTTCACTTAAAACCACCACTTTATATGTGTAATATTAAGGGGGTTATCCAGCATCTTTAATATGTGCATAAGCAAAAGTGTTTCCAATTGCCTGAGTGATCCCTCTCCAGCTCTCACTGGGTTTGAGTTTTGAGTGCTTGTTTTGTATGGTTCACTTGAACATAGAAAGCTGTTGTAGGCAGGTGTGAGATAATCTATCTCAGTCTCTGTGTGTGATCCTACTCCCTGGTACGCTGAGAGCACCTTATTCCCAGAAATCCCAAGGTCTGTTAGTCTTTGCGGTGTTTTTCTTAGTTCTATAGTCATTATAGTTCTCAGCCTATTTGTCAATGTTGTTCACTTAATCTCAGCACTTCAGCTGCAATCCCCAAATAAACAAAGAACTCCTTTTCTCCCCTTCCTGCCTAAGTTAGATCTCCTATATATTATTTACAGTTGTTTACTAGCATCCTGCTGTGATGAAGGCAACAGCTTTGTGTTTTTTTCTGCAGTATCTGTTGCGAGCGTGCAGTGACATCTCCTCACACAAATGTGTGTGTCAGCACAAGGATGTTCTCCTGCATGGGGAGCATAAAGCTAGACATGGTTTACATCTGTGGTGTGTCACTTATCGTTGAGGGGACTTTATGAAAATCGCTGCTAATAAAAGCTGCTATGTGCATGTTATTTGTGCATGCAGTTGTCTGCAATACCACGTCTTTTTTTTTGTTTCTGTTGATTTCTATTAGGTGAGGCTGAGCCTAATAAAAATGAAGCAATACTGAGGATGCGTGGAGCAATTCCCTCCTCCCTGGAGCATGGTAAAATACCACGATCAAAGAAAACAATGGTGGGTACAGAAGACTGCCTGGTCCTATCTTTGCTTTCATAGCCCCAGGGTGTAGGTGCAGTCCACAGGATTGTTTCTCAACCTTGCAGGAATGGGAGGAAGCTCAAAGAACGGAGCAGCCCCCTGCCATGGGGAGCCTAAGGGAGAATATGCGCCTGAAGTCCTGAGTTGCTGGAAACTGCTCTTTCAAAGGAATGGACTGAGTGAGAGAAACCGCTATATGGGCTTCTATAGGGAAAAGAAGGGGTCTGAGCTAAATCCAACAGCCCCAAGCCCAGGCTCCCCATCTTGGGTATATTCATCCTTTCCGCAGTCCTCATGCTTTCAGCTGTCGCTCAGAGTTATATGTGCTTGTAAGCTTAGCTTTGCTCAGAGGTGTGCAGCTCAGCTGCAGGCTGCTGGGTCAGCTGAAAATTAACAACCATCACAACCTTTCCCTTAAACGTGGCCTTGCAAAGTGGGCAGTGCCAGCCTAAGACAAGGCCCGGCTCTGGACTCGGAATTCTGTGGAACATGCAGCTCAGAGGTAAAATATATAACTTGTGTTTCTTTTAAAGTCTCTAGTAATATTGCCTTCATTTTAATGGCAGGACAGAGTTTATTTTGCCTTTCTTGTTGCTCAAGCTCTCCAAAAGCTGCTCTCTCATATCAAAAAAGGCACAATAAAATGTAAAGATGCAGTGTAGGTAGTTATGGCCTTGGAGCTTGTTCCTCACAACCAAAGCAAGGGCCCTGCTTGGCCTTTTAGAGCTTAGTTCCAGTGAGCTGAGTTGGAATTACCAGATATTATATGTCTTACCTAAAATGCAGAGGTGCAGGCGTCAGGGCGCTCTGCACCTACATGTGTGACAAAAAAAATTTAAATTTATTACGGCTAGCGGGCTTATCTGACTCCAGTTAAAATAACTTGCTGAATTATTCATGTGATATTTGGAATCATGATTGTGGGAACAAATTAGCTGACTGAAAACTGGAGACTGGTGTTGAGACTGGTGCAGAGAGGGCGGCAGGATGCGGGGCAGGCTGGCTCCGAGCATACAGATATACAGATGGGGCGTTTCTGTGCTAGAAACGCTCCTCCTGGGCAGCTCTTGTGTGAGAAAGCACCACTGGCAACTCTGCCTCTGCAAGCCAGAAGAAGACACGTGGGGAGTGTAAGAACTTGGTGGCTGAACATAGTGGTTTGTTGCAGAAACAGCGTCCAGAACTTGCTTGCGGGAGGTCCAGTTTCCCAATTCCTGCTCCCAAGTGCTGCTGGCTCGGAGCTCAGGTAGGCTGGATGAGCAGGATGTCTGCTTTGCAATGGAAGGTATTGTGTGCATGGAGATGAGGGCCCTTCTGAGCAGAGGGGTTGTGTCCCAAATCAATGCAAGGCCATCCCATTCACAGGAGGGGCTATACCCTTTGAAAGGTCTCCAGCAACAGAGAAGTCCAAACGGTGCCAGCTTTGCTTGTGCAGACAGTCCAACATGGACAATTTGCTCCAGAGAGCTGCCCTTGCAAGATGAAGTGGTAAATCCAGCCTATTGGTATTTAGCAGAATGGTTCTTTCCCACTTTCTTCTGGTTTCTGCTAGTGAAATCCATCTCATCCATTGAAGATCATCCAACAGGCCATGCTCTACACAAGAAGTCTTGTAGCACCAAAGAACTGCTAGGTATAAAGGATTCAGGACTGAGGATTTGCCAGATGGTTTGGTGTGCCATCAAATAGGGACGATATAACACAAACAGGGCACGACTTGGATAATGAGGGGCTATATGTGATGTGATATGATTGCTTTGATTAAGATAATAGTTGAAGCATGTGGAGAAGGAAATTATAATTTTTATATTCCTGATTGTGAGGTTTATTTTAAGGGCATAATTTCAAGATTGTCAAAATCAGAAAAGAAGATACTGAGGAGGTCGCCAAAAGGAAGAGAGAAATTGCTGCTCCTTGATAAATGCATGAGGCCAACCATGAGGGTGCTGGTGGGTCATGAAGAGTGGAGGTCCCCGAGAAGACAGGGACCAGAATTCCCATTATTAATAAAGAAAACAGCAGGAACAAGTGCACTTGGGCACTGGACTTGTCTGCCTCATCCTTCACAGGCAGATGCTGTTCCCTAGATGTATGCAAGCCCTTGCTGCCTGCTCTTCAAGCCATCAAATCCCTGCTCTTGGGCTATGCAAAAAGCCACCCATCCTAAGCCATTGACAGAGATCTGTGGAACAAATTGCTGCACTACGTGAAGGAAATTGTGTTTTCACATGAGGCCAAGACATCTAGTGTCAGTATAACTGTGACCAGCATGTAGTGCCAAGTGGACTTGTAGCAGGTTTTGCAATCCCATCAAGTCTGAGCTGGTCTGCCTCTGATTTCAGCTAAATTACACTGGTGCTCAATTTAAAACTTACTTTTGATGCAGTAATAGAGAAAGGCTTTAGAATATTGTTCAGATTTTGAGCAAAACAAGGCTGATACTGAATATTGATCATATATATATATATATAGAGAGAGAGAATGCAGTCTTTTAGGATAATGGCAAATATTTCTGTAAAGACTGAGCAGACTTATACTGCTATCCTGCTAGCTTTTGCATAAACTCTCATTGCCTTTCATTTGAGCAGTTTGGGGCAGCTTTTTGGGTTGTTTCTGTTGCATTCCCCTTTTGAATCACAAGTTTATTTGTTGCCCCAGTTGGTGTGTGGGAAACGGGCTGGTCTGCAAACTCCCAACTTGCACAACCACAAACAAAACGCCTTAGAGAATGAAACCACCCGTGTGGTGCGACCTTGACGCGCAATTTTAACAGATGATTTTTTCAAGCCAGAAAAAACCTTTTGTGTTAGGCAGATGAGCCCCTTGTATGCGCTACAAATGCAGCTCCCCCTCTTCTAATTAATAATAGAAAACAGCGGTGGAGGAGATTTATTCTTGTCAGCAGAGCCGTTAACTGTCACACCGCTGATGAGTCAATGGCTTTTTGTAGCATAAGTGCTGCTCGTAGCCAGATTTGGGCTGGGCACTAAGCTGTGATATGGCAATTTAGTTTTTACACACCATTTAGCTATGCTTTTATTTCAAATTAATCTGTTTTTTTTTTTCTTTTTTTTTCTCCAGCTCTAATGCAAGAGGCTCAGAAACGACCTGTGTTGCACAGAAGGAACTTGCCACCACAGGCTCAGCTCCTGTCCTCATTGTCCTTCCCATGTTGGGGTGAGAATGGTCATAGGAGCCACAACAATCCCCCTTTGTTGGGTGTTATTGCTGTTCTGCACCATTTGAGTTGGGATTTGGGGTCTATTTGGATGGCAGAGCATGAAGGATCATGGCTGGAGCTTGGTGGAGATGGAGCTCACGTTGCTTGAAGGAAGATCACAATTCTCCTTGTAGTAGCTTGGTGCTCGTGGAGAAGTCTGCTTTGAGAAGAACACATGGCCTCTATTTCTGAGGAGGTTCCCATGGTCATTCTTCTGTTTTCTGGTTGGTGACTTTGTGTTCTCCCTACCACTTCTTTATTTTTAATGCCTCTCTTTCCAGAGTCCCTGATGTTCAGTGCAGTGTAAACGAGGCCGCCGGTTCCCTGGTGCTGAGATGTCCACCTTTCCGAAAGCAGGTTTTAACATTACTACGGTTATAACCTAACCTAATGTGGCTCTCCTAGGGCATGGCCTCAATTTAAGGATATATTTTTAGAAAGAAACTAACTGGGTTAAACTGAGAGTGATGCAAGTACTCAGTGTAAGTCTGGTGTGCAATTTGATCCCAAAGAGTAGCCAGTTGGTACTTTTGAGCTAAAAAGTCAAATGGTCATTTTATTTGTAAGTTTGTTTCAGTCATTTTGTCCATTAAAATTCGTAACATTTGTCCACGTGATTCCCATTGAATTCTATGAATTATAGCCACGATTAGTTTTGGAGCATGCTTAAAAACAAAAAGATACATATGGACCTCAAATGAAGTACATTTCCTGAGGCATCCCTCATTTTCCATGAACTCCCGGGATGCTGCAGCGGTGGACGGCTCCATCCTCTCCTGCACCAGGGAGGCTGAACACTTTTAAGAGTATTTTTATTCTTTCCAGTGCTCTGCAATCTGTTTAGAATAGAGAAGTTTGCAAAGGTCACATATTTCCAGAGCAGATATTTCTAATATACATTTTGAAGATCTATACACAACCATAAAAGGTTATATTGAAGAAGTGTAAAAATTAGTTAACTCAATGAGTTGCATGTCCTGGAATACATAAGGAGGTTTCTTTTATTGTGTGTTAAAAGTGACAGAAATGCCATCTATATTTTGGCCTTAGGGGGTACAATGAACCTTTTATAGGTCCCTGTACTGCAGCACGTTTGGACGGAGGGCACAGTACATAGGTGAGTATTGCAAGAGATATCTAGTGCATGTCCAGGTAACTGCTAACAGGGCAATATCTAACCTGCTCCCCTGAAATATTTATATATTTTTTCCTGTTTACAGTGGCAGCAGATGTTACTGGTGATAGTTCTGACCACGTCTTTATCTCAGTGCTTGAGCAAATGGTCAGTTTAGGGAAGACATCTCCCATCTCCTCCTCTCTGGGGCTGCACTGTGGTTGTATCATAACCAAATACACGAGGACTGGGATACCTGAACTCAGAATCACTTGCATTTGCCTGTGGCCAGTTAGGGCTGGTTTATATTTCCATCTCCTGTCACCCTTTTATATTCTTTGTTCCTATACGTAAGATAATAAGGCTGAAAGAGGAAAATGGGTATGATGATGGAGAATATATAAAAGGAGCAGATGATGCTAAGTAATGACCACTAAACTATATAATAAATCCTTAGTGATAGTATAAAATCTTTGCATCCGCTTGCAAGGTAGAATTATTTCATTGCTTCCAGTCCTCATGCGTGGATATATAAGTCAGTGCATCAGCATCTTCAGGGACACATCCATAATAAAGATAATACTAATTTTCCTACCAATGTGTTTTCCTGTCAGCCGAAGGTAATTAAGTGGTTAAAGGAGAACTCAGTTTGAGACCTAATGTAAAAAATAAGTCATGCATTTTATGACTTCTACTCTTCTAACTTTCACCAGTGTCAGGCCACATTGGTTTTGCATTTACTGTAACAACCTTTCTGGAGTTATGAGACAGAGCATGTTAAGTCTAGGTTTTCTAATCACTTTTCTTCTGTGTTTGATGTCCCAGCTATCCACAGAGTTCAGGCATGAGCACATCATGGGTTTGAATTAATCAGACTTAATAGGGAAGTAACAGTACGGATCCAAAATGAGGTGAAGCTAACAAATGAGATAATAAGGGGTTTAAATGGCTGTAATTGAAAAGGTTTCTAATGCCACGGATGCAGTACAATAATACTCCTTTACTATTTATCCAGCCTTGAAACCAATACTTTGCTGTTATAAAGTCTTGAGAAGGTACATATTGTTTTAAGTGACATGCTTTATTTTCTATACCTTATCTAGCTAGACTAATTGGAAAGCCACCCTGGAAGGGTGATGGTTGGTACTTGGAGTTTGTGCTCCTGCCCTGACCGCCGGGAAGCTGTGGGAAACCTCTGGAAAGGGACTTGTTTGCACTTGAAAGTGCTCCATTAAGCTCAAGTAATGGGCAAATTTGGCGCTCCAAAGCAGAGCCCTCAGGTTTCTCCCACACCTTATGATGCTCATCATTATTTCTGCACCACTTGGTCCCATATTTTCTAAGGTTGCGTAGCAAACACTCCTGCGTTACCTAGGGAGTTGAAGAGGCCTCATTGCACGGGCAGATACGTTTTAAATTACAGTGAGTTTTGCAATACGTGTTTTAAGAGAAAGCATTATCCCAGGGTGGCAATGTGGAGTGTTCTCCAGAAGACATTTGTTGGCTACGTCCTTGACATGGCCGTGGCTTTTTCACTGAGGTGTCTCTCTTTCTGTACGTGTGTGGTTTTTTATTTTAGTTTCGTGTGTTTATACAAAACCTTATGACCTTTCTGACCAAAGAAGCAATAAAAGGTCCTTTTCTCAGAGGTGCCGGGCCATCCCAGCATGGGGGCACGTGATGATGCTCCAGGTCCCTCCCAACCCTCTGCGCTTCCCGATGCAGGAAACACTGTCCTTTATTCCCCTTGTTTGCTTTTTATGCTTTTCCTTTTAACAGTGCATTAGTGGAACAGAAGCGGTGGAAATGAAAGCTCTCTGCAAAAAGGCTACAACAAAATACTTGATATGAGGGAGGGCTAAGTGTGACCTTGTAATTGCAGCCTGCAATATGTGACTCTGTCCTGCTGGTGGATACCAAAGGCATTAATTTCTGAATATGGTCTGCTTTAGTAGGTAATTTTTGTGAAATGCCTGGAGAGGCTGGTGCATTTTGCCATATCCTATAATGAAGCATGGCAGGTTTTAGAGAGATGAAGGACTTTGCAAAGGTGCAGCTGCCTGACACCAGGATTCATTTTGAGCCTGAGCTGCTTCCTATTTTATCTAAGCCTGATTCCGTCATCCCTGGAAAGGAAGGTGCTTTTGATGCTGTGTCTTGTTATAAGTACTTATTTGGCACGTCAGTGAGTAAGAAAAGCTACTGTGATTTGACACGTGAAACGTGAAGTCTCAATTACTTTCATGTTGTTTTTCCTTTCTGGAGATGTGGAGTGAAAAATATATTTTAATTAAAAAGTGAAAAACGATATCCAGCTCTCGGCATGCCCCGTGGAGAACAGCCCGCGTTTGGGAGCGCGGCACGGGTCTGGGAGCAGAGCTTACGCTGCAGCTCCCGCGCGGGCAGCAGCCGCCCTCGTAACGCGGGCTGATTTATTGGGCTATTATCTGACGCTTCCTTTACTCAAGGGGAAAGGAGGCTGCAGATTAAATCCTGCCTATTCAGAAGCTGCTAGTGTAGCGTCGCTTTGTGTATTTTACATTTTAATTCTTTTTTTTTTCTTTTTTTCTTACAGGCCTAATTCTGTAAGGAAATGAGGATCGTGAGTCTGTGCTTCTTCCCTGCCTTCATCACCTCCTCTCCATCCGTGTCTGGATCTGGGGAGCAGTCTCCCCTGGATTTGCTCTCGGGATGAGGGCTCAGAGATGATTAAGTCCCTGTATGTGCTGCAGCAGTTAGGGGTTAGACAGGGATGTTGCTCAGGTAAAAATGGGGAAATTGGTGGTTTGGCACGTTTTGCTGTCAGTGTGGGTGACAGCACGCCCCAACAAATTGGGCATGTGAAGCGGGCTACCCGCAGCATTGTTTTCCTCTGACCAGATAAAGAACCAGTTTAACCCTTTCATTCAAATTAATGCCGGATTTAGGTTAAATAAAGATAACTCCTGGCACGTTGGATAAAAAAGTCTCCTGGTGTCTTCTGAAGAGCTATGGCTAGAAGTACAGAGGGTCATCTCTTTCCCTGTTGGTAGTTCAGTGGTGGTAGTTTATTGTCATTTTCCTGATGACATAGAGCAGCCCCTTGCTTCAATCAGCCCGGCCTGTCTGGGGTAAAGCTCTTGTTTCCCCTCCAGTTCAGTAGGCAGATCAAAACCAACACTTTTTAAGCACCTTCAGTTTGCAGATTTAGTGCAGTTGCTTTGCTCCAGCACCACCTTGTCAATAAAGCAGTATTTTTTGAAGAAAGAAAAGCTGTGTTTACCCAACACTTCACTAAATTAAGCATGCTGAAAACCAACCATTTTCAGTACCAGCCCGTTGCACTCCTGCACCGTCCTTCAGAGGCTCCAGCCGCGGGAGGTTGAGATTACTGCCTATTGCCAGACACTTTAGCTGGTTTTGCCTCAAAACTGTTTCATTAAGCAAGCTTAAAGCTAGTCTGTGCCTCCCTAAAAAACACCAGAATTAGGAAATTCAGTGTCTTGAGCATGGCAGTTGCTGTGCAGGGGTCTGGCAGCGCACGCTTTAACCAACCCTCCCTGCGTCTGAAATGTCAGCAACCTAAAAAGCCATCAAAATTAGGTATGACAGAAATACAGATGAATAATTGTGGACTATTTTAACAGGCGTTTAATAGGGGAGTGGGCAGGCCCTGGAAAGGTCGGGGGTGCTGGGAGAGACTTGTGTTGTCACTGTTCTGCTGAGCAATGCGATGAGTTTTGGTGCATGGAGCAGGTTGTCGCAGGCTGGGGGTCCTGGAGCTGAGCAACAGCTTTTTGTGCATTACCCCCATGCTTCATCAGGTGCATGGTATTTATTTGTTCAATGTTTGCTTTGTCTTATTATTCATTTTTACTTGTAAAGAAGCGATTACGTCTAATCCCTGCAAACTCGGTGAGTATTTTATTACTGATTTTATTAAAGCTCGGATTTTAATCCTTGCCATCCAATTCTCTACATTGGGGCAGCAATTTCCCTAGTGCTCTTTCCTCCAGCACTGATAGCAGTGGGTGATCCTTACCAATCATACCCTCTATTATTATATTTAGTCCTGGGGTAGTCACGATGCTAGAGGAGCTCTTCAAATAAACAGTCATTAAGTATGACAGCGATAATGGAACATGTGCTGGGAAATTATCTAGTTACTGACACTTCGAGTCTGTATCAACTATTTATTTTGAAATAGAATATAATTAAATTCTTTTGCGCATCTCCGAGAGCAATAAACTTCTAGGCGACAAATAACGAGGAGTGAGCAAAAGGTACCTTGTAGAAAATGAATCCCATCATTCGGAGAGCGATGATCCCACGGAAAATGTATGCAGTGACTAAAAGTCTTGGACGGGTTTGCTGCAATCTATTGCAGCCTGTTGATGCTGAGGAAAGGGAAGAAGCGTCTTGACAAGGGAGAGCAGAAGATAAGGGCAGGACCAGATGCTACCGTACCTTGCACAGCTTTAGTGTTGGCCATGGAAGATATCTAGGGGCTGATTTGAGCGGTAATTGCTTTATTGGGTCATAGTTTGGGAAAATAACGTAGCAAAATGAACAGATGCCTCTCATCTGTTATTCGGAATAGGAATTACCGTAGCTGCTCCGAAGGTCGTTGCTGCAGTATGAGATGGAAATGTGAGTCAGGAATGGTCACGTGCTAAGGAATAATCAGCGGAGGATGGACGCTGGAAAACGGTGTCTTTGGCAGAGCAAGCGGCTCTGCTAAATCCCGCTTGTCCGATGCAGAGCCACGGGGGTGTTTTGGGAGTGTGAGGGTGGGAAGGTTGTGGGAACAGCCGGTATTTGGGCTGTGAAGGTGGTGGGAGCAGCTCTAACGTGGCCGGCTGAAGACCACCTTAGTATTTCACCATTGGGAAGTACTCTGTGGAGGGTGTTTCTGGTCCCTGGTTCACATACTCATGTCGAGTAAAATTTAGTAAAGAAAATGGGTTTCAGATGCCTGTTTTTGAGATTGTATTGCTTAGAGCTCGTGAAAACACCTCCCTGTTTGTTCCTAGGCAGTAAACATTGGTTGTGTTTTTTTCAAGGCGCCTTTTCCTCCACGAGCAAGCAGGCTGCAGAGGGCAATTCTCTCATCAGTTGCATTAATTAGCAAGGACAGCCCAGAGCATCGTCTCTCCAGCACCTCCACGGACGGTGGTGCCTCTCCACGACCTCCTGGTGCCCGGAGCTACTCCTGCTCAGAGCAGCTTCTCGGACCAGCCTCCGTCTCTCCGTTCCTGGTTTAATCCCCGTGGCTCTGGCATCGCTCCGGCCGTTGGGAGCGGGGCAACCTTTGCATCCAGCGGGATTTGGAGTCTCCCTGTCGCTTATCGCGCGGGGCTCGCGGGATCGATGCAGCCCCGGCGGCTCGCTGCGCGCTCTACAATTTACCTTCTTTGTCACCCATTAATTCTCGCATCGATTTTGCTATAAAGCACAAACCGCATTGCTATTGCGGCCCAAGGGGAGGGGGAAAAAAGCACATTGATTGTATTGGAGCAAGGTATGTTGTAAAAATGAAATGCCTGAAACATTCAAATGTAGTAAGCTCTGCTAAAGTATATAAATCACGTCGGTTAATGTTGTAAATGAGCAGTGCTGCCTTAAACAAGAGAAAAATATGATGCCGTAAAACAATTTTGACACCAAATAACAGTCTCTGTTTCTCTATAGCTGCCACTTCAGAAGTGCCATCAATAACGGTGACAGTCACGTGCGAGCGGGAGCGTGGACAAGTTCCCGATATCCCCTTTAAAAAGTTCCCTCAAAGTCACTTTGTAAAATTGACAGCAGTGGTGTTTTCCCTAGCAATAAATAAATCCTGGTTATTACTGTGTCCTATTTGCTTTAGTCATCCACTCATCACACTCTTTGCTGCATCCTTACCAAGGATGGCTTCACGAGCCAAAGGTGGGAGGAGAACGGACACGGTTGCAGCAGGAAGGGAATGGACTCCAAGGGCATGGGGCTCCCTCCCTCCAGCTCCCTTTGCTTCCTTATCTTCTCCCTTGGTACCAGCGTGGGGACGAGGACGTTTTGGCCTTGGCACATCATTGCATGGATTTAATTTCTCACTTGGACCAGTCTCCAAGGACTCGTTGGGGCAAAACTCACAGGGCATCAGGGCGTAACAGCAGCTCCTTTGGTGAGCGCATCCCAACCAATGCTGAGATCCAGGTCGCCCACGGCAGCTTGGCTGCAGCTGAGGGGTCATCCCATCAAATCAATCCCAAACACACGGAAGAGCTGAGCAATTGGAGAAGAAAGCGATGAAGGGAAGAACTTCATTTATTTATTTATTTATTTTTGTGAAGACTAACCCTATAGAACGGTCTTGCTCTGGCTGCACGCAGCAGATCCTGGAGAGCGGGTGGCTCTGGTGGCCGGGCAGCACTTGCCACCGCTGCGAGCAGCGGCTTCGGAGAAGCTGCTTGGGTGCAGGGCGACGAGCTGGGGAGAAGCCGGGAGGAGGAGCGGAGGCTCTGCCTGAGGCGGACGTGGAGACGCGGGAGACAAGGAGCAGAGCGTGGGCATCCTCGCGGGGAGGCTTTGGAACACCAGCCCCGCCAGCTGCTTGCTCGGGTTGTAGCTCGTGCTCCCTCCTCGCGCTCACCTCTGCTTACCTGCCTGCTTGGTATTTAGCTAATGAGGGTAATTAGCCAGAGACTACTTAATGAGGGTAATTGGGCCAGGGAAGGGTTTTCTCTCTGCTTCCTTGGGGCTTAGAAGCAGAGCCCTGTGTGGGGTGGCAGCCTGAGGCTGAGCAAGGTAAAAAGGGAGATTTGGGGAGGGTTTGGAGGGAATGAGGTTGGGACCAAGGGCAGGGTGAGGAAGAGGAGGCAGCCTGGTCTCAGCCTTTGCTTCCTCACCAGGGTCTTGCCTTTGCTCGATTCTTCTGGCTTGGCTGTTTTATTTTTGGCTTGGGTGTTTTTGGTTGATTTCTGCACTGGGTTTTGGCTTGGTTTGGCTAGTTTTCCTCCTCCTTGTTGGAGCTGCAGCCTTGCCATTAGCTAAGCAGCTGCTTGCGGTTTGCTGATGCTGTGGAAGAGATCAAGGGGCCCAACTTTGGATGGAATGGGAATGTTGGGGCATTTCCCATCCCGCCAGCTTCCTTGGGCAGTTTCTCCTGTAGCCCTGCTGGATATTCTGAGCAGGCGCCCCCTCCACCCAAAGTGCTTCTTCCCTGCAAGTATTCCTTAAATTATTTTCCCTTGCCTTACACCCAGGTAATTGTTATTGCAGGAAAATACTTCCCTGGATGATTATCAGTTGGCTCGTATTAATATTTACATTTTTTTTTCTGTTAGTATTTTTTTTGCCACTACAGGAAATGAAATGCAAATTAACAACTGTAAAGATTAAAACATAATGAAATAGGACACAAACTCTGAAGAACTAATGAATAAAGTGGCTCCAAGGCACAAAAAGATGTCCTTCAAAAACAAACAGACAGATAAATAACGTGATAAATAATTTTGAGGCATTAAGCTGACAAAGAAAAAGGAATACCAACTCTGGGATAAATTGTTTCACGCCAAAATTATAATTGCAATCTTTTTTCTTAATAAAAAGACGAAGTTTCTCCTCCAAAGTTAACCAGCTGTGTAATCACAGCATGGTAAGTTCCCCCACTCCAAACTTACAAATTGGTGCATCAAAATCTCTGTTTATTTGGAGTGTCCTCGTCTGGTTGCTTAGCGTGTGCATTGGGCTATGGGACAGGAGCCGCACGTTTTTCAAGGCTTCTTTTCCAGCCTTCCGTTTGCCAAGGCGGAACTGCACGTCTGAAGCTACTCGGGCTTTAAGCAGGGATTAAAAATCCCTCTGGCAAGGCGCTCGGGCTGGGTGTCTGGTGCCCTCAGGACACTTGTTCTGAGCTCGTTTTTGTTGTTCGGGTTTTGCTGCGTTAGGACATGGCTCTGTGCTAAGTCACCGCAAGGGCTGTGAGGATGGCAACGTCCTGGCAGAGCCGGGCTCTGAGGGGATCCAGCCCCCGCCTGGGCTCTTCACTCTCTGCTTTCTCGGTCCTTCGTTAACGACTTTGTCAGGGCCCGGGATGAAGGGCTGCGCTTCAGAAGTCCCCTCGAGTGCTGCTCAATGTGGCCTCGGTGGTTTGCAGCCCTGCGAAACCTTGCTGGAAATAAGTGGAAACTAGCACTGTCCCGGGTTAAACTCCCAGGCTTGTGTTAAACCAACCAGAACTACTCGTGGTCAGCAAGGCTCCTCATCCTCCTCGCTGGCCGCTCACCCAGCTGGTGCGAATTACCCCTTGGTTTGAAGATCCAGGGTTTCCCTGCATGGGTGAAGCTTATCCATGTTTGCAAGTGCTGGCAGCTTGTGCTCCCAGCCTGCAGTGATCTGCAAAGATTCAGCTCTGCTTTTACTAAAATTCACCTTTTTCCCTTCTTTCTCCCTTGCTTTTGGTGGCATAAATATAAATCTTTTTTTTTTTTTAAAGACAATTAATGCAAATATCTCTTCTCCTTATTCTCAGCCTGATGGGAGAATAATTCTCCGCGTATGCAAGTGCATTCATTACCTGTGCTGAGCGAGGGTGGCAAATGGGGGGCTTGACCTGAGCAGCAAACAGGAGGAACAAGCGTTTTCAAATGAAACAAAATAGAGCAAACCTGAGAAGTCAATTTAAAAAAAAAATTAATTTAAAAAAATGTAAAGCAACTGCTTCCCCAAGCCCCTGTGCTAGTTATATGAAACAAAACAGAATATGATAAATTTGTGTGTGTGTGTATATATATATATATATATATATATACATTTCCCTTTTTTCATTTGCACTTCAGACTCTGTTGGATGGTCAAGGCCATGGAACTTCTCAGCTTTCTTTTATGGAGTCTTCCCAACTCCTTAATGTCATCTTTACTCTCTAACTCCAATTCTATATCATTTAGTCTCCTCTGGTGGCCCCAAGGCTGGAGCTTGCTTGGTTGGTGGTTAGTGCTCTCCAGGTGGGAGCTTGGTAGCACCCTCTGTTTGAGTCATTAGACCCGCACATGAGAATATCTTGTGCCCTGTCATCCATCAGAGACCCTCTATCCTATTAAATAAGGCTGGGGAAAAAATCCTATCATCAGCATCAATATACATTAATCTCCATGTTTCATGGGCTTGGTGGCCAAGTTTTACAAATACTTCATCTGCTGGATGCAGGCTTGACTTAAAGTGGGTTATTTCAGCTCTCCATAAATAAAAATAATGGGCTTCGTTTTCACTTATGCTGGGAACTCTTTGGGAATAGATCCCGAGCTCTTGTGAATTGTCACTGGAGTCAGTGGAGGTTGGGACACTTCACACCAGGATTTGCTACTGGGTATTTCATGGTCCCATTGAGCATGTGTGAATTTACGCTTGCTTTATGTCAGCAGAGCTCTGCACAGGGCCTGGGCAGGCGTGAGAAACGGGTCTAATTAGGTTTTGTAACTGAAATCATTACTAGGTCTCTCTCATTTTTACTGTACAAATATTCCAGCTGTAAGGCTTATATTTACAAGTGCTGTTTATAATTAAGCATTTCACTTGATGCACCTGCAAATGGAATGCAAAGCATACTTTGCTCTGCTAAAAGGCAAGGAAAATGGGAAAGTTTCCTCAGGTAATTTATATCACATTCAGTGGCAATAGCTAACAAAAACATGAGTGTGTGTGAATATAGATTTGAAGTCTGTGTATTTTACTTGTAAAGCTGCTTTATTCCATTTGGACTCTATGGGATAGAGGAAATGAGAGGGAATGAGGGGGAAAGACTGAGTCATATTTTCTGCCTTGAAAAGGGAGATGTTCCTTAATAAAAGCTGCCTTCAACTTGCCCCACGTGCTAGAACTAATGTCTCCTGTGGTATCCTCCTTTGCTGTGCTATCAAGTTTAGGCAAATCTGTACTGATTCTCCCCAGATTGCACTGGCTTAAAAGATGCCTCTATGAGCAGAGGAGAAGCTTGTTTGGGCAGATAGTTGGAAAGTAGATGCATCATCTTGCGAAGAATTGCACTGGGTTATGGTTGGGATTTTATGTACAGAAAGTCTAGGCTGAGCTTAAAAGCTGCCTTTGAGACCTAGAAATTATTTTTCATCCCGGGGAAGACTTTCACTAAAACGTGCCCTAACTGCCTGATACCCCAAAGGACAGTGCCACAGCCTTGGAGCAGCCCTTGCCTTCAGCCAAGCACATCCACGCGCACGTCCTGCTCTCTGCAGAGGTAAAATGCATCAAAAATCCGCATTGCAAGGAGTGATGGAGGGTGCAGGAGGCTGCAGAGCGGCCTCATCTGCGGCTGCCGCAGCCTCCCACACACCGCCTTTCTAGGGAGATTTGTCCAAGATCCATTTGTTTAAAAGGGCAGGTTTGCCCTGGGCAAAAAGTGTATTCCTCTTTAATAACGGGGATTACTCCCAGCCTGCCTCAAACCGTTCTGCGGAGATCTAAGGCGAGATCAAACGCACGCTTTGGCCTCCCCTCGTGTAGGGGAAGGCTGTCTAGAACGAGATGTTTAGATACGAAGGGAATCCCTTTAATCAGAGATAAGAACAAAGCTTGTGGGGGCACAGCAAGAGAATAGGCGAGTCCTTTGGTACCCAATGGCCTCGTTACAGATCAGATTTCCTTGAAATAAATGAGCTCCTAATGCTGCTCTAAGGCTTCTGGGGTTGGTTCCTGAATATCGAAGGAGACTTTGGAGAAGCAGAGGGCACCTCTTTGCTGCCATGCAAGGCAGCCAACACCCTGCAGTGGGGCTGTGCTTGTGCCGCCTGTTCTAAGCTCGGCTTTGTCACAGCACGACTTGGAGGCACAAGCCAGGAGTGGCACCTTGGTCTCCTTCTGCTTGCCCCAAAGTCCTGGCTTGCCAGTGGTGCTCAGCCTGGCTTTGCAGCAGGGGCTGGCAAGGACCTTCTCCAAGGGCTGGGTGTCCCATCTCCAAGGGCTCCATGTCCTTACCGAGCCTTGGGAGAGATGAGTCATGGACTGGGACTCTTGACCCAAACGAGCAGGCAGCTTGGATAATTTGAAGCTTCTCTGTAGGGATCCTAAGCTCTCTTCTTCCTTTATTTTTAGTTAAACAAAGGTAGCTAAGGAAAACAAATATATTTTAAGCTTTGCGTGCTTCTTGGGCATCCACACCTCCATTGGCTTTAAAGATCAGAAAGCAGAAGATCCAACAAACTGCTCCAGAGGTGGTGCCGTCAGATAAGACTGCTGAAATGTGACACCTCAGATATGAAAATAGTGATTTGTACTGGATCCACGGTGTAATCCCTAGTACTGGTGAGCCAGAGAGGAGGAGAGGTCCTGGCTGCACTGTACTGGTCACGAGAGGTCGTGGCAGGACAGTTATGTCCTGCTGAGATAGCACTCCTTTCTATGGGCACAACGGGTATTTATTTGTATTGTGAAGTATCTGGCAGCTGCAAAGGCAGTGCAAATTAACTGATGTGAATGCTAAGGATGAAGCAACTTTGAAATTATTCTTGTGATGTCAATGAGGCCAAAAATGGACATGAATTCATATTCGGGCTTGCACATAAGCATCAAAAAGTCTTTTATAGTCACAGCTGGTCAGGTGACAGCCTTTTATTATATATATATTTATATAAAATAGCTATTTTAATAAAAATAAATAATAAAAAAATAATAAATTTAAACAGCTGTTCCTATGAGAAGAGACTTTTTTCCTCCCCGCAAAAATCTGCTTCGGAACCAGAACTCCGTAGCTTTTATTGGCAAATCTAGGTTGTCAGGCTTTTCATTTGGTAAATAATCCAAGCTTGGATTGGGGCAGGCTGGTGCGTGGTGTTAGGGTGCTGGGTCTTGCAATAATGCCGGAGGGTGCTTGGGTAGGGCTCAAATAGGAGCACGGAAGGACGGAGTTTTTGCACCTCTCTGCTGCAAGAAAAGGAGCCTGGGGCTCTGCAACTGGCCCTGCTCCTGGAGCAGCAGCTGCTCCGGTAAATGCACCACCTGAGCAGCGCAGGAACAGCTGTGCCCTGAGAGCAGCGCCGCATGAAGGCGGGTTTGGATAAACTTCCCCTCAAATTCAGCTGTTTGTCTGACACCAGCAAAATGGGAGAGAAATCCAAACCCATAAGCCGGTGATTCCACACACTGGCTCCATCCCGTTGTGTTTTCCGGGGACGTGCTGCTTTCCCAGTCGCCCTGGCTCTTTCAGAATCCTTGGGGCTTTCTGCTGCCAGCTGTGTTTGTTCCGTCAAAGCTTCAGCATCTTCTGTGCAGCAAGGACTAGTGTGGGAAAATAGCAGAGTGGGGGAAAGATATAATACCTGTATGCCACCATCCATCAGTGAATTAGGTTGTTTTCCCTTTTTTCCAATGCATTTTGCAAGAGTGTTTACTTAGGAGATAGTTGAATTGAAAGCAAGTGGAGAAAGATTCTGATTTATGCACTGATGCAGATTGGGAATAATTCAGTACTGAGTTATGGCATTAAAGTACAATCAAATCACTGTAATTCCAGCCCACAGGGAGCCTGTGACTTGTTTAAATGTAACCACTATTAAATATAGAACACATACGTGGCTCCCTATTCCATACTCAATTAAGATAATACAGCTTATAATTATTTTAGTAAATTGTAAACAAATGTTTATACCGTGTTTCCTTAGGGGTACTTAGTATTTTCTTCCTGGTGGGAAGTGTATTGTTAATGCAGGCTATGATAGGCTGGGTAGTTTTTAAGCTGATGGAGGATTTTTCTTCTCGTCTACCTGTATTGCTACAGCAATTGTTTTGGTGTGATGTATATTAGATGATTCCATTGCAAATGACCCTGTAGAACTGGGGAAAACATATATTAATATATTTCATATGTATACATGCACACACACATATATTACACATATATATATGGAAGATTTTCAGTTGGATCACTGAGCTTGAACTATTCCATAACTATATGGCTGGTAGAACTGACACAAGGAAGGGAGTATGGCTTCATTTTATAATCTAATTTTATACCTAGGCTGTAAAATATGTTGTACTTATTTTAAATTACCTGCCTTTTCTTTCAACCCTATTTTTGTTCCACTTTAGGTATTTATCCTTCGGTTATCCTTGATAATTGAGAGTCAAGTCTTCGATTTACAACAGAAAATGAAATATTTTCATTACTGGAGTGCTTTGGAGCTGTAGCCAAGGGTTATACTCTGGTTGTGTTAGATACTGTACAGTCATACCTCAAAAAGATGATACCTGCCTTAAAGACCTTATAATCTAGTGAAAAGCCAAAATGTATGTATCTAATTATACGAGAAGGGCTGGGTGAGTGGGAGCCTGGGAATGCAATAACCAAGTCATGGCATGCCATTCATATGGGTTATTATCAAACTTTTCCCTATCTTTAAGACACGATTCTTCATGCAAGTTCTGCCTGAGTATGACTTCAAAACTAGAAAATCTTGAAGGCCATGTGCAGGTAGATTAGCTAAATAAAAACACAACGTAATTGGGCTGAGCGCTAATTTCATTCTGCTGGGTTAAAAATGATGGGGGATGTCACATTTATTTGGGCTATCTGAAGTTGCATGGATGGATTGTCTTGGCTCCTCATAACTCACAGTTTAAGATGTAATATCAATTTCACTGTTATCTTTTTAGCCACAGAAAGTCTGTTTTTAATAACGCTGTGTGCAGAGCTGAACCTCATACCCTGACTGGACCGATGCCAAAGGGCTGCATCTTTATATTTCCCCGACTGTTTTTTGGAAACAAAGTGCATATTAAATGACAGGACAAATCAGCTGGGCCTGGAAGCTTCCAGCTCAAGTAATTACAGTTCTATAATCTCCTGCCTCAAAAGCTGGTTTTACAGACACCAGGCTCCAGGCATTATATAAAATAGCAATTAAATGTGTATATCTAATCCTAGCCTGGTCATATCCTGACCCAAGAGAACATATGATAACTCTATAAATCCAAGACAGAATTGGGGGGGAATAGTTTGCTATGCTCTGCTAGGATCCAAGTCAGAAGAGTTTCTGTGGAGTTGACCTTATGAACAAACTGATAACACGTGCAAAAGCAAAGGCTGCTTCGTGATCCAGGCTTTGCTGGCTAGATGCGTCTTTAGGGTAACAGCAAAGGGAAGCAAGGCTGGGAAGGAATATTGTCCTCATGGAAAAGCTCCAATGAAGGTTGCCCCGAGTGTTTGTCATTATTCAGCCCTTTGCACAGAAAGCCACTTGACTTTCCCCATCTCGCTTGAGCTGGAACAAAGGGGAGTGTTTTGTCTGAGCTTGGATGTCAGCCCATAGAGCACATCTCAATGGGAGGAGTTGAGCTTAATATTAGGCTTCTGACGGCCTAAATAATTTTGATACACCGAGTCTGTCATCTTCAACAATACACCAGTAACACTTTATTTCAGAGACTCTCTCTGGAAGCTTTGTGAGCTTTTTTTGTTTGTTTTTTTTTTTCCCTCCTATCATTTGTGTTATCACAGCACACAGCAGGATTTTTCAGCCACTGGTCCTTGCCTTGGAGTCGTTTATCCATTGGGGCTTTCTGGTCTTTTAAGACACTTTCATAATTATGTGTTGTGGGAGGTTCTATCTAAACAAAATTGGTCTCAAATTAGCAGTTTGGACTCTCTTTAAAATATTGTAGATTAAAAGGTGGAAATTGGAAATCAATTCTAGCTGGAATTTAAGAGCTGCATCTTGTACTTGAGGACTGGTATGTACAGAAGAGATTACAGCTAGGCTTGCAGTTCAGGGGGCAAAATTAAAACCAGGCAGCTTGAGCTGCCTTTTGCATGCCCATCAACCCTGGCCTCTGCCTGGGCGCCTGCAGGAGAAGATGCAGTGGCGTTCAAGATATTGCACACTTTTAGTATGTATCCTTAAACTGACATAGTTAGAAATCAAGAGGCTGGCCCAATATGGTGTGTGTAGTGCAAATCAGAAGTTTTTTGTATATTGTGGTTTTTGGTTTCTTGAAATTTTGGTATTTGCAGCGGGAATAACCTTATTTCTAAGGACGGGAGCAGCATTTTGCGAGCAAACCATGTGGAGACTTTCCTTAGCTGTTGCTGCCAACTTGTTTAGGTTGAAATGTGCCCTGCTAGAGTTTAAAAAAAAAAAAAAAAAAAAAGTAAGTTTTACTTGTAAACTGTGAAACTGTAGGAATAAGTATGCTAAGCAGGAGGTAGGGTGGGGAAGAAGCATGGATGTGTGTATGGAAGAGAAATGTTGAGAGGAAAGTAAACCCAGAACAGGTAGCTATGGTAAATCAGCCTGAAAGCTTTAAAAGCAATGTAGTCTCTCAGGAAATAAAAAATTATTTCCTGTAACTAACAATTAAATGTTCTGATAAAGCTTCTTAATTCAATGTTAAAGGAGAGAGGAGGAGGGGGAAAAAAAAAAAAAAAGGTAGTAAGACTTCTAGAGAAAAGTCCTGAAGATTAATGCTGGATCTTTTGTGTCCTTTATTATTTTGGCAGAATTCCTGTAAATACTTAAATAAAACCTTCTCCTTCACCTCAGCAGCATCTCAGCTACTCAATTAGTCTGTCTAAAGACACTGGTGCTGGTCTGTGAGCAGAAACCGTGACTTTCCCAATACAATCCTTTCATTTAAAGTCAAGGTGTGATTTCAGTGTGATTCCCTGGCTGCTGTTTTGTTACTCCAGGTATCCAGCCTGCCACTTATAACAAGCTATGAATACTCCTGTTGCATAGGAAAATAATTAAATGCATCCCCCCATCTCCCGGATTTCTCTATTGAAGGAAAGTTGAAATAATGCTAATTGCTGTCTCATTATTTCTCCATGTTCCCTTTATCTTGTCCTCTAGTTGCTCTTTCTGATGTGCCTCCTGTCTGGGGTGACTTCTCCCATTTCCTGCCTTAATTCTCCTTAAGTCTGCTCTTAATTCCTCTCTCCTGTAGCCCACAGAACCCACTGTAGTAGGTGTAAATGTATATGCATTTTGCAGGAGGTGATAATTTGGGGCTGTGTGATGTTAGAGTGCCCAAGCGGCAGTTCCTGGCCATAGGACACAGATTCTCCTTCCCCAGCCGGAGAAATGGCTTTCCATAATGGGGAAAATGGTCTAAGAAGAGGAGTTTTTATTTTATTCATTTATTTATTTATTTTTAACTTAAACCCCCTCATAGGCTGTTGGTCATTGCAGTACAATTAGAGCCAAATTTTGAAGCACCAGTCCTTTTGATTAGTATTTTTCTGTGTCTTTTAATTTGGAGACAAGGAGTCTGCAAAGTGTCTTGGGGCTGACAAGGGTTGGTAGGGGCTTCTTGCGGGAGGTGACCGTGGTTTTGGATGGTTTTATTTATTTTTTTTCCTTCCTTCTGGAAGGCATTTGTTCAATCAAAATTGACAGACATAACTAATGATACCCACAGAGCTGTAAAATTTCGCGTGCTCCCTTCCTGAGGACCAAACCGTTTGATTTGGTCTCGCTGAAGGTCTGAAATTTCCGAATGGATAACTGGATTCCAGAGTCCATTAGGCAAGGTAATTTACAGTGGGCTCCGGCTTTGCCCGTGGAAACCCATTAACACAGTTTCCCATGCGGCTTGCAGGAAAGTCATTATTCTAAGCACAAAACGGGGAAAGGGAAGAGGTGCAGGGAGGGGGAAGATGTTTTGATGCTGAAGAAATCGTTTTGCTCTTTACAAGTTTATTCGTGGCGCTCGTGCCAGCCCTGCGGTGTTGAGTGGCACTGCCTGGGATGCAAAAGAAGCCTTTGAAAAGTGATGAAAGGAGCTGGGTAGGAACAGCGTGTTCCCACGTTAGGAGCGTCTCTCTCTCCAGGTAGCGCTGCTTGGTGGCACCGACCGTGGTGACACGAATCTGCATTTCTGTGATCAGTTATGATCTAACGGATGAAAGATGAAGGCAGTCCTCATGGCAGCCCCAAAAGATACATCTTAGCACATCTTGACCACTCCTGCAATATCTAATGGCCAAAATATACATGAGGAGTCTTGGTAAATTGTCCCTGATGCCACCTCTGATAATTTAACACTGTCAGACGGATTCTGAGGATGATTGCTTACATGCTTGCAAATAGATCACATTTGCTTGCTTTTTTTTTTCCTTGACATTTTTGTCTTCTCCTTTTTATGCTGAATGAGTAGGCTTCTCTCCTAGTGTGAGGAGAAGAAGAATGGATTTAGGGGAAAAATAGGTGATGTGGAGCAAGGTTTCTTGGCCAGGATATGGGAATACTTTATCTCCTTGAATCTCTGCTTTCCATTGGCAAATCAGTGTGATACTTTAGGTTTAATTTGTGTTTCTGGAGACTTCTGGTTCTGGTTGGGTTGTCCATTTTTAACTCAGTACCAAAGGGGTGGGCGTCATGCAATGTCTTCCTCCCAAATTGCTTCATTCTTTGCCAACTTCATTGGAGTTTTTCTGAGCTTCCTGAATCTCCACTGGTTTCTGGGTGAGATTTAGAGTGTGTGTGAGTGCGCGCGCTCCCAAAGCCCTCAATTCATCATGGGCTTAATGGTGCTTTCAGGCTTACTGTGCAAGGTGAGGCTGGTAGGATCACCCTCCTTGGAGGTCAGAGTTTGAAGGTCTGGCACGCTCCTCGCTGTACCGTGCTTTAAATAAAACGGGATGCTATTTCCTGGATTATTTTCTGAGAGTTACCACTGAATTGCAGAGTTTGTACATCCCCGAATTGCTGCAGCCTGCTATAACCAGCGTGATGTGAAGGCTCTGCCATTCCAGCTGATGATTCACAGCAGATCATTTGATATTTAGGGCTCTGTTCATTAATAAGTTATGCTCCATTTACCTTGTTTTCTGTGGAATTTATGAGTCAAAAGTGCAGAGTGCACCAAAAACGATCCGTTCATCAAATTCCTCTCCTCTCTGTGTAATTGGCTAACCCATCATTGGAGCCCCTAGGGGCACATTACACAAGAAGGTGCGTCCTGCATGAAAGAGCAAAGCGGCCTTAGGAGGGGAAAGGAGGATCCAGCTTTTGTTTGAGCTTGCAGGTGCCCCGCTTGGTGCCTTTGAGCTGCATAGGCAGGAAACTTCCCGAGCCCATTTATTTTCCTGTTTGCTGCATGCGTACCCCAGGTTGTGACAGGAAAGGATGAGTCCTGGGTGTCTGAGAGTCCTGTGCAAAAAAAAAAGCACTCGAAAGCAAATGCTGACTCGTACTGTTGTGAGAGGAGGAGGGAAAATGCTGTGTGCAAAGTCTAGATTCATCTGCAGCACTTGCGGAGAAGCCCTAGGAATAAGGGCTGTGCTAGCTGTGGGAATGAAGGAATTGGTGGGAAGATGGCAAAAATACAGAAGATGGGATAAGTCCCTGTGCTAGCATTTTTAGATGCCATTTTTTCTCTTTTCTTTCTCTTCTTTTTTTTTTTAAATGCTCCTTTTAGTTAAGCACATAAATACGTGCATGTTGGTATGATTGCTTGCACACTGGCACAAGTGAGAGGAGGCAATTTAATAGCAATGCAAACAACGGAAAAACAATTGCATGCATCCTTTTGATTTTCCACTACTTAATGGATAAAACCCCAAATAGAAGGCAGAACAAATAATAATTAAACTTGCTGCTCCACAGGATAAACTGTGAAAATGTCCTTACTGCTCTCTGCGGTGTAGCATGAAGATACTCACAATAGCTTTAAATGATCTGTCTAGCTGGTAAAGCAGGGAGACTAATGTAACTTAATTCACCATTTCTTACACTCGTAGCTTGTTTAAAGCTGCTTTGGATAACTACAGCCCCCTGCAGTATTGGCACACTCTCTGGCTCCCTTCTTTCCATGGGTTGCTTGGAGAATAACCATGCAATGTGATGGGTGACTGGAACGCTATCTCAGCTCATCCTAATAAAATAGAAGATAAAGGAAACATGATTTAGAAATACATATATATATATACACATATATAAATCACACATATGATCCATTCCACGCAAAGAATGGAATTCTGCATCACTGCTGACTTCCATTCTTTCCCAGATTTAATGCTCCTAGGATTAACTGGATATAAACCCTACAAGAGCCTTGAGGGCTTTGCTTTAAGGTAGAAGGAGATGCTGTTTCCGTGCACCTGATTGCATCAGGATTAGTGTCTGCAGGTGTTGAGTCTGCTCAGATCATGGCTTTACTTTGAAAAGAAAGACCTGCTGGACATGACCAGGCTCCTGGTGCAAACCTGAAGGAGGGAATAAGGAATCACAGGAATTTGTCTTAATTACTGTAATTTCTAAAGGAGGGAGGAGGACCTCTGTACATAACAAAGGAAGGGAAAAATATTTGGAAATGTTTTGGAGGTCATAGCTCTTGAATGGGAACTTTTGCCTGAATCTGACTTCTGCTGGGAGTCAAGTCGAAGAGTAATGTAGTTTACAAGAAAAACCTGGCCAGGAGCTGGGTCTTGGTTCCCCCGAAGCTAAGATTGAAAATTCAGTGTCCTTGCTGGGAGCAGGATTTAATGCCGAGAGAAGTGTCTTCTTATTAAAAGTTTATGGACACTTCATACAGAAAGGCTATAGTCCTACAGAAAGACTATGCCAGGGTGTTTCTTCCGTGAAGAAATAAGACTGAAGAATCGAGAAATAATGCAGCAAATTCTGCTGCCAGCCTGAAAACCATTGACGCAAGTGTGCAGTAAAGCAGATAGCTGCAAACACTTGGTAAACAGATAAATTATAGTTCTCCTCGCAAACACATTGTATACAGGGCATATAATGGAGTTTTTCCCCTTAATTTTTTCACTATAATTTTCGTGCAGAATTATAACCATCTATGCAAACTGAACAACTTGCTCTGTTAATGTTATGTTGTTGTTGCTAATCCTGTAGGATTAGCTGTCCATGCCCCTGATTAGTTTTGCCTTTTCTGAGTGTCTAGGACTAATCTCGCTGGGCATTTCTGCACATGCTTTGAAACAGCTTTGTAATTTTGTGATCTTCAAACTCTGGTCCATACAAGCACTTAATCACTGTCTCGTCTAGGGAATGTCACGTGTCACTTTATTCACGGGTATATCGTTATCACTTTTTATGACCTTATAGTCCTATCAAACCTCTGCCTCAGTTATAGGTATTACCCTGTCATATCACTTTAGGGGACTGTTAATCTTATAATTAATTCCCCCCATAATCTCAATTAAATGTGCAGACACCTTAGCTTTGCACTCTTGTCTATGGAAAATGAATGGTGTCTATTATTAAATACTGATGGCTGAAACTGCCTTGCCTGCATATGGAGCTGCTGGGTGCTTTTTTAACCTTGAAAAAGGTGCCTTGAGGTAGGAAGGCAACGGGCAATGCTTTTAATAAACAGAAATGTCCTGGTTTACCTGGTTTGGTGTCAGTCCTACTGCCAGATGTGTACAAGCAGCAGGATACTTGAGCATGCGGATGAGAGACTAAACTGGATTTATTCACTTAAAGGATTTCAGGAGCTCTCGCTGGGTGCTTTTCTGCATCTTTAGGCAGCTAAATGCATTTATCAAGCTGTCTGCTCGGCTTTGGGAAGTGGCTGCTCGCTCTGCACAGCGCTGGGTGTCCTGCAGTGTGGCAGCACTTCTAGGAGGAGGATGGGATTGCAGCCTGTGAGCTTTGCCAGCTGCATCCAGGGCTGAATCCCAGGTTTTCCTGGGGATGTGCAATGGCTGTGAGCAGTCCCCAAGGTCAGCACGCTGCTGTCCTGGCTTGGTGGCAACAGGTCACTTCGGTGGTGACCACCCCATTTGCTGGTGCAATGAGGCTGCGCTGTGGCCTCAGCTCCCCGTCAGACCTCCCTTTCATGCAGAAGATGCTCAAGAGCAAAGCAAAAGTCTGCAAAGCCAGAGGCAAATAAAAAGGTTAACGAATTTAGTATTAAAACCAAAGCACTGTCTTCCTTCTGCCCTGGAAAATGTCCCAGCTTGGTGGCTGTGATTGCTGAGGACTGTGCTGCCAGTGCTACTGCCTGCAGCAGGTTTGTACAAGGGGCCTCCTAATTTATAGTGATCTGTCTCAATTCTATATCCTGAAGACACAGAGGGCCAGGAGAGAGCTGGAGAATTTGCTGGGTGACTTGGCACTGTTGGAGGCTGAAGAGAGACAGGTCTATCAGTGACTTCCAACACTTTTCTGTGCATCTTCCATACAAGAATGTACCTGAAAGGCTTTATTTAAATTACCAAGTATTGCTAGTTAATGTTAGTGATAGTGGGGATTAAAAAAAAAAAGTGTTCTGAGCATGTAGATGGGATCTGCCGAGACTTAAAATTATGATTTTTGGGGTGGATTTTTTGGATGCATCTCCAAGATCTAGCCAGAGAGTTGCGAAGCTGTCGACCTGAGCTCCCCCAACCTGCTACAAGCACCTGCAGAAGAAAAGCCTTCTCCCAGTCCGTGCTGACGTCTGCCTGATTTGAAGCAGACATTATGGGATCAAACGCAAAGCGAGAGCTGGGTCCCCAGCTGCACTATGGCAGGAGTAACGCTCGCCGAATCTCCCCAACAAACTTGACTCTTAACTCGCTCAATTTGCTTCTGTCCTATTGACTAAGCTTTGAGATTGCCATTTACTGCACTACTGACCTTCAAAATGGCCAAAACGCAAGGGTTCTTGTTCTGGTTTTTGCTAGGTTCCTGGTATCATGTTGTGGATCTGATCAATGTAGCTCTCCTGACATAATTCTCATTGGAAGCTGCAGTCATTAGCTTGGCACCTGCTTCAGGGCCTTGGAAGATGATTTGACTTCTTGGGCCTCTGCAAACCTATTTGGGAGCTGGATGTGGCACGAAGACTTCCAGCTCTTGGAGAAAAGCAGGTCGTGGTTGGTAAATTGGCCGTGTGAAAGCTCAGACATTTAGGGATGGGGATTTGGAGGGGCAACGTTTGCAGCGACAGAAAGCACTTGAGATCAGCCTCATGCAGAGCTGAATGTCTTAGATATTTGCATCTGAAAAAGCAGCCACCCTCCATGAGGACTCTAGTTTTTAATAGCTTTGAAGTCCAATTCCTATTTTATTTTGTGCTTTTTCTTTTTTCTTTGAAGGTTCCATTATGAAGTCTCAGAAGCAAACGAGTATTATCCACAGTGCTTCATTTCGATTCAAATTAGTCCAAAATCTTGAGTGCTTCAGTAGCTACAAACTGGGTGAGTTATTGGCATATCCAAATAAATAAATAAAAAGAAAAACAGTGCCCGAGTGCAGAAATAAAACTGTCATTTGGAGATTGATTCGAGGTGCTAAAGGCATTTATGTTGCACAGGATGCGGCAGCCTTGCTGTTTGCTGAGCTAAATTGAAGGTACAACTACAGTGATAATAATTTTCTGCTGCCTTGTAAGAAGTCTCAGAAATGAATGTCTAGAAGAGATTGGCTGTTGGGAGGACCGGCCACACAAATGTATGGACACTGTTGTCCCCCAATTTCCCTTTTAAATAAGATCTATAAACTTTATAGCTTTACCCAGCATTTAATGAGCTTGGCTAGAACAATAGCCTGAAGCTTAAGAGCCAGCACGAATTAAACCTGTTTTCCCTTATTTTCACCCTTTTCTTCCTATATTCCTCTTTCAAGAGGCACAATACTCATAAGCAAGGAAGGATTGCTTCTAAATTGTGAGCTTTAAAGCAGCAGCAGTGGATGACTATTTATTAATCGAGCATTAGCTATGGTAGTTAAGCATTTAGGGATAATAAAATGTAAATGCGCCTCCAGCACAAGTTGTGGCTCTTAAGAATTGATATATTCTTTAAGAAAAATGGTTGCAGGAAGGGTATGGTTAATATTGCTGAGTTTATTCCCTGCACAGGTGACTCTGCAGCGCTTCTAATCCGAAGCAGCAACTTAAGTCATTACTGTTATTAATGACTTAAACGGCCTGATTGAGGGGAAGCAAGGCAAAAAGTGAAATATTTCCTGGAAGTTTTTCTCATTTTAGCCTTAATTGTAGTGCAGCTGCTTTAAAAGGTGGTAGGCAAGTTGACTGTGCTCTTCATCTAGAGAATACACGAAGGCAGAACTAGGTGTTTTGCCTCTAAAGACGCCTTGCTGTGGAACAGGCAGCCGGAGCACAAGTCTGGCCCTGCAGCTGGGCGTTTGGCTGCCTGTCTTTCAGCAGGAAATACAACAAATCTGTTAATATTAACAGGCCCAGGGTGTGCGGTAGATGGGTTTCAGCAAACATTGATACTAGTGGGTTATTTCTAACCTATTTTCCCACCTTTTTCTTGCATGCATGTGCTATATTGTGCTGGTATTGTAGAATTACTGTGTTAAAGTGGGAATGTATTTTTTTTCTTGGTATAAGTAAGTAAACATAAGCGAATTATGGTGCAATGTAAATAAAAATATCAGAATGGTAGATAATCATGCAGCATTTATGAAAAGGAGAAAATGAGCATGTGTGATCGTGTTTAAATGGGACTAGTGATTTGGGCACGTGCTTCATCTTGGCTTTAGCTTGCAGACACTGAGAGCATTTGCCCCTTGCCATGCAGGGCACAGGGGAGAGCTACTCGGAGCTTCTCTGAGCTTCCTTTGGTGTGTGGAGAAGAAAACCTATCCTTGGGGAGAATTACCAGGGGAATATTGCAAATAAAGCAAGCTTTTAGTCACTGAAACCCCAACATCGCTGCTGAGCACCCACATGAGCTTGGCCTTGACCTTCCTGTAGATTGTATAAATGTGTGTGGTGGTTTTAAAGAGATTTTTGCAGGCTAGCCTATATATTTGATTGGCTTTAATGATCTTTGCAGCCTTATTTATGCAGTGGATTATTACTCAGAGCTTTCAAATGCATTAATGCATTTGCTTTACAACGTGTTGGCTTTGCTGCTCTGCTAACCCTTGTGGGTGTTCCTGGATTTATGCCTGCGATCCGGAGGAGTCCGTGTTGCCAAAAGGATGGTCCTTCACCGGATAAATTGTGGACAAATAAGGCTCTTTGAGCAAGATGTTCAAAACAAGTTGCTTTTAATCTGTCAATGATCTTAGCGGTTTAGGGATTCAAGGAAACCACCTGGTGGCTCTTTTTTTGCTGTGCTCAGATAGCAGCTGAAGCCAGAAAACTCGTGTTAATTTATTGCCTGTTAATGAGCTGCTCCATGCCCAAGGAGCAGGGTGGGTGCTCTGCAGTTGGAGGGTCAAGTGCTGCTGCTCACACGGCTTGGGAGGCCCTGGACGGAGTCCTGAAGCAGGAGCTGGTGACCTTGGCTTTGCAAGGCAAAAGCTTGTGTGAATAGCACCTATGGGAGCAACGGGCAGGGCTCCCAAGGGGCTTCCTTTGCCTTTGGGAAGAAAATATTTTG
>VZSG01000278.1:678363-692539 GCA_013398315.1 Nothoprocta pentlandii | reverse complement strand
TTTTTGTTTTCAGCATAGACTGAAAATTTTAATGGGAAAATGAGATAAGTGCAGCCTGCCTTGTAATAGCTAATAGTATCCCAGGCACTAGGCACTGGGGAATTAAAGTCTTTGGAGTGTAGGGAAATGGAGCAACTTGGATATGAGGCCAGGGCTGCCCGTGACTTGCGCTGGGCATGCTGAGGTTTAAGATCTTGCTCTGAATTTTCATATTTTGTGTTGCCGAGAAGAGCTCGGTATGTGGGGCTAAAGTGGAGGGAATGAGCAGCTCTTGCTGGCTGGGAAATTTGTCCTTTCTGATAGCATTTCCATTGGAATAAATAAGCTTCAAAGAGCCCGCAGCATCCTCTGTGTATCCTTGTAGATAATGATGGTAGTTGTGCTCAGCTGGGATGCTTTTGATAACTCTCCTCGCTTTTGAATGCCTGGCGAATGGAGGCAAAGCATTTCTAATGGAGAACTGTTGGCTGGGACATGCGCTGCCTGGGAGAGCCAGATTTTATTGGCCTCCAAGACCTTTTTTGCAGCTAATCCATTTGTGCCTGGGGATGGAAATGGTGCAAAACAGCCTGAACTTTCCTCGGAGACAAGAGAATTGTCTGTACCCATATTCAATATTTTCTTTATGCACCAAATGTGGCGTGTTTCGTGTGCTGTGGGACTTCACCATGGCATCTGGGGTGTGTTAATGGTGCTGCTGGCACCACAGGAGCTTCCTCCTGCAGCGCACACCTGGTAGGAGGTACCTGGCACCATGGACCGAGCACACAGGCGCCGTGTGCTGCTTTCCCTGCTGGGAGCTGGAAGAAGAAATAAAACCTGCCCTCGAATCCAAAACGTTAACATCATCCAAGGATCTCCTCAGTCTGTTTTGAGCCGGGCCCTGCCTTGTTTTTGCCAAGTTAAGAGCACATCCCCAGATAAAAGGCGGATGATTTAAGGACTCTGGTGGCAGACACTTGGCTCAGCCAGTCCTGGGTTTGTTATTCTGTCAATACTCCGTACTGTATCCCAGAGTGCTTATAGAATGCAATATGATATATTGCGTTCCGTTCTTTGGGCTTGCTGGTTCTCATAAAAAATGGGAAAAAATCCAGGAAATCACTGTTAGCCTGGAAACAGGGTCACAGGGCATTTCTGAACTTTATAGCAATAATTACTAGGTGACAGGGGCTTCACCCCCGCTTCCTTCGGGATACTGGTGTGGGATGGAGGACGGATGTTTTAAGTGGTAGCGAGGAAGCAGCCCAGGTTCCTGTGAACTGGGAAGGGTGATACCTGCTCTGGCAAAAACACGTTTTGCCCAGGGAATAAATGGTTAATTTGTGAGGTTTTTCCCACCTCTTTGGTCACCCCTTGAGCCGGGAGGATCCCAGCCTGGGGCTGCCCTCTGGTCTCCCTCCTCTGGACGTGGATCCCATCAGGTTTTGACTCCTGCGCAGGACCCAGGCCAGGAGGGAAGGGAAGCGTGAGGTGGGGCTGAACCTGATTCCTGCCCTTGGCCACTCTCAGCGGCCTCACTTCTGGGCTGGGATACGTTTGCAGCCTCCTGCTCACAGCTGCAACCAGCATCTATGTCCTTGGGTGCAGCGTATAGTCACGTCAGAAACCTCTGGCATGGTTCTGTCTGTAAAACACAATAATGTATTTCTATTTGCTGCCTATTCCTAGGAAATTTCCTTAGTCCTCATTAGCAATAGTGACTGCGTGGAGTTCAAACAAGCATTTGTGTTCCCTAGCTCAGCAGGAACAGCATTAAATCTTGAAGTGGCTCATGGCTCATACTGGAGGAGTAATAAACCACCAATTACAGCGGTGTATTTGGAGGAAAAACAAACGGGCCGAGAACAGTGTCTATCAAAGCAACTTGAAAGAAGGCAGCGAGAGGAGCATCCAGCTCCGCGGACCCCTACTGACCTGGAGAGATTGCTCTGAACCGCGGCGCGCGTCACTGGGAGCAGAATAAAGCCCAGCCCAATGTGCTCGGATCGGCATGGAAAGGTTGCGGGATTCCTTGCGTGGACCGAAGCTTTCATCTCGCCGGCGTCAGGCAGGCAGCTTTGATGTGCACGTTGCGAGCAGGGTCAGCCTCGGATGGCGCCCGCCCGGGGCTGCAGCTCGTGGGAGCCGGATTGGGGGTCAGGCACCCACCCCGTGGTGGCTTTGGGGACCCCCAGCACCCGCCGTGGGGACAGGAGCACGGGGGGGTGGCACGGAGGGCTGCAGCAGGGTGCTCACCCGGCAGGGCCGTGTGCCGCAGCCAAGCTGAACCGCACCAGCCTGGCACGAAATAATGGCACTTATAGTTTCCCTATAACTAAATAGGTGTAAAATGGTCAATTTGGCAATTTTTTTTGTTTAGTTTTGCAGAATCTGCATTTCTACACAATGGGGCTGAATGCTGCTGGGTCAACTCTGTGTCTGGCAATTGATTAAGTCT
The DNA here is from genome assembly GCA_013398315.1 of Nothoprocta pentlandii. Classification (NCBI taxonomy): domain Eukaryota; kingdom Metazoa; phylum Chordata; class Aves; order Tinamiformes; family Tinamidae; genus Nothoprocta; species Nothoprocta pentlandii. Next base: position 690,099 of record VZSG01000278.1, on the reverse strand, counting down.
GTTTTGCTCCTCAGCAGGCATTTATTGTCCAAATACTGTGGTTTTTTTTTTTTTTCTTTTTTTTTCTTTGTTCCCCTCCCCATTGCAGGTTATAAGGATGGAAATGTAATCCATGTTCTCCTGAGGAAGAAAAGGGCATTTTTTTTATTTTAATGACCCTCAGGACGCTGGTCTGGCACCGGTGCCCTCTCCCTGGCAGCAGCTGAGAGCGAGCCCTGAGGAGCCCCGCTGCGTGTCCTTGCGCTCCCCAGCAGCCAAACAACGGTTTACACCCGTTTATTGCTAATAAATGCATCGCAGAACTGGCTGAAATGAGTATTAATATCGTTTTGAAAGAGATGCTGGGATGGAGATGGATGTTTGCAGATAGACTTGTGCTGTGCTGTTCTAGAGCAAAGCTGGGCCTCAAGGAAATTAGGAATTAATGCCAACGGGGGAGGTGTTGAAATATTAAATATGTCTCATTTATAACATATTGCACGCTAGTAATATCTTGTTTTGAAAATGTCAAAACAAATATTTTTCTTCCTGATTCCAAAAAGGTGATTGGAGACTAAAGCTGGTATATGTATTTTTTCTTTTAAATTGGGGAAGCTTGGAGATATTTTACCTATGACTACCACTTCGTGCTTTGATGGAAGAGAAATCACATAGGTTCTCATGAGGATAGGAACTGTATATTTTTTTTCCCAAGCAAGGATGTTCTTGCCTTAAAATCCCCTTTTTCTCCAGCTCTCCCATGAGCTCCTATTTCCTGAGTATTGGGGCATAGTTGTAGCAACCAGAGGCCAGAAAAGGCCTCTGCAAGGATTGTCTTTACGATATTATCCCATTGAATTATCATCCGCAAAAGAGGTTGGCGATGGCGTTCAGGGTGCGACTGAAGTGTCTAAATTAAAATAGATGTTAAAAAGTAGTTTTAGTTTCAGTGGAGAGCCAGTTTCCTTCAGATTTAATTTAATCAGGGTCATTACTACCTCAGGGCTGTATTTATTCACAGGCCGTGTGGTTGCAGGCAGGAGCCACCGCAGGGTCCTTCTTGCAGCTCTACAGCCCGAGCCGAGGACCCGGTGCAACCTTCACCCGGGCTGATTTATTGCAATATAACAAATGAGGAGATTCCCAGGGGACCTGGGAAAACAGTGGCAGAGGACTGTAGCAAAGCCCTGTAGATGTGTTTTGATAGGAGCCAGGCTATTATGCTGGATGACTCTCCCTTTTTTTTTTTTTTTTTCTCTCTGATCTGGATTTGGATTTTTATTTATTCATTCATTTTATTTCCTGGCTGTGGGTCAGTAGTGCACAGGTATTTCTGTGCTGGAGAAGAAAAGCTTCTCTCTCCCTGTTGAACTCCTGCTCGTATATAATATATATATCCCCTGCTCCTATATATAATATATATTATATAATACACTATACAATTATCCAATATATATAATACATAATTATATTATACATTATATTATATGCTATATATAATATAATAATATTATATAATGTATAGTATATATAATATATTATATATAATATAACAGTTATATACAATATATAATATAATATGTTGTATATATTATAATATATATTATATAACATATGTATTATATATTATATAATAATATATATAATTTTTATATAATATATATATATTTGTCGTTTCCCAACTGGGCTATTGGGATAGTGGGAATGTTGAATAAAAGCCTTTCCCTCCGATGCTCAAGTCACTGGGTGGCAGTGCCGCATTGAGGGCTCTATATACCGATGCTCTCCCAAGGTGCACTTAGACCTGATGATTAAGCTCCCTTTAACTTTCTAATCTTGAACTGATATTGAGAAGTCTTTAAAAAGATGTTAGAGTAAAACAAGGGTCTTTCTAATCAATCACATAAAATTATAATGTATTGGAAACTTATTATTAATAATGGACTATTATTCTTTACGTATCAAGTCTTACTATCTAATCTATCTATATTAGTTAGTTTTGAAAGGAACCGGGTGATAAATTACTCTATTAAAATAAAACGAAGACACTTAAGTTCTTTTAACAGGGAAAATTATAAAGGAGATTTTTATAGTGACTTGATGGTTCTGCCAAACACGTTCTATGGTGCTTGCTCCCTGCACACTGGATGCCAAGGAGTGTGTGCTGCTTAGGCCAAAGGATATGAGTTCATTTCAAAACTCCTGTTGAGGGTTTGGGTCTTGCCAGCTGCCCAGGATCATAGATGATCTTGTCTGTCCCGAGACCAGAGTTAAAGGTGGTGTCTCCTGCCCGTTTAACCCAGGTTGGGTTGGCTGGGTTGGGCATCTTGGTGGTGACAAAATAGGAGCTTAAAAAGTGTTTTCGGGTTTGGGCTCCTGTGAGCTGCTGTCCTGTGTCTGCTGCCATCGGAACAAGTCTGCGGATCTCGAGGGAAGGAGGCATTTCTGCCTAAACCAAAGAGGAGCTGACAGCAAGAAGTGGTCTATCCTTTCTGCAAGCTTTTCTGAGGTTATGGAGAGAAAATGCAGGGAAACTTGGGCAGTGGCCTGTGCCAGGGCATCTGTATTCCACTCTTTGCTTTGCAATTTGCCTCCTTTCTGGGTGAGTTTTGCCAACCTGCCGGGAGGAGCCTGCCCGCGTGTGGCTCGTTTCCGTGAGCACCTTCCCCTGACAAAGGCAGATTTATTGCAGTTTCCCTAATGCTCCTATTTCCCCCGCAGCGCGCCGTGCGAGCGTCTGCTCTCACGGTCCCTCGGGGACGTGCGAGGCTGGGGGAGATGAACGGCGAGAGACGAGCACGTTTGTGTTTGCGTTGGTAATGATTAACGACAGGGGACACAAGGGGAAAATAGCACTTTTATTTTCTTGTTCTGGTAAGAGCAGATTTTGTGGCTCCCATGAAGGACCCGGATCAGATTTTGACCTTTCAGCCTTTGGGAGCATTTGAACCTGGGTGACTGAGAGGCTTGGACTTCTCAAACCTTGAGGGGGTCTTAATATTGGCAATTTTGCACAATCTGCATTAATTCTGCAAAATATTGCAGATTCAAGCCAACCCATCCTCTCCGTTACTGCTGGTTATTCCTCTTAGAGGAGAAGCTGGAGGGTTCACGGCTGCCCAGGCCACTGTCCCTGCTTCTGTACGCTGGAGATGCTGCAAACGAGCGGCCAGCGGCAAAGGGAGAGCCTGGAAACACAAACACACACGCAGAGAAAATCAAACAAAGCCCCGGGATGGGGTTCATTGCTTTCCATGGAGCTAGCTGTGCAGTGCACGTAGCAGGGAAAAAATCAATTTGGAAACCCTAAATAACTGATAAAAGAACACGTTCATCTCAAATTGAAAACAAAGATGGAAATGGTAAGCAAATGATTGCCTGAATGGGTAAAAGTGTTAAAAGCAGCAGTAGCAGGGGTGAGGGCTAAAGGGGCTACATTTTCATATAAAACAAAATATAAAAGCAGCATAAATTGAGGATAAAGGCCTGCTAGTAAGAGGCCTGTGTTTGTTTATTGATGTTTTAAATGGCTCTTTTTTTTTCCTTCTCATTTTGACTTAAAATAATCTAGAATGGCAGGGGAGGGATTTGTGGAGGAACCAGCACAGTGTGCAGCCTAGTCTTGCATCCCACAGACCCAGCAGCAGCATCGTGCCAATGCTGGGGGTTTCTTGGTTTTGCACTCACTTTTGGGGAAGCCTTGACAAATGAGCCCCAGAGCATTGATAGCATTGATAAGACTGGAGCAAGTCTTATATGTAAAGGAAATAAGGTTTGGGGGATTTTGTGTATTTACTGTCTTTGTCAGTCTTCGGGAAGCCTCCCTGGCAGTCCTGAGCTCTTCACTTTGGCCTGGCTGCCTGGGGGTTCTCAATGCTCTGCTTTGCTCCAGTTCAGCTGGGCCCTGTTTTAAAACTGCATTTTTTTATAGCTGGGAATTTTCCAATTGACTTTCCCAGGGAGAGCGCGGGGAGGAAACGATGGGACAGCTGCTGTTTGCACGGTCCTCTTCCCGGAGCTATCTGACCCCGTTCCCAAATACTCCCTGCTTGATCCAGCCACGTTGGTAGGTAGGTCCCCAGCCTTCCTTAAATCCCCTCTATTAAACCCCTGAATCCTTCCTGAATCCATTGGAACTGCACGTTTTTGCTCCTGTTCTCTGTACCTTCATTCGCTTTTCCACGTCTCTCTGAGTTAGGGGGGCAGGAACGAGGACACCCTTTAACCTGTGGCTTGTCATTGAGCTGTGTGCCAAAATCAACACGTTTTCATCCTCCTCTTTCCTCTTCCCCTTCCTCTTCTCACCTGGGCTCTCTGTATGGAAGTGCCCATCCTGATGCCATCGCGGCCTTTATACCAAGCTGAATTAAATTGCAGCCTGGGAACGTGTGCACCCATAGAAGAACAAAGAGGTTCATTACAACAAAACACCGTGCCCTTGGTTTGATTTGCTGTGCGTTTCCTTGGATTTGGAGTGCAAAGATGTTTTGAGCATCTCTTGCCCGGCCTTTGGCAGCTGCAGAAAGGCACTCAGCAAATACCCCAATAAAAGGGTATAAATTCAGAGGTAAATGTTGCGTCAATACAGGCTGCTCTTGCAGACGTAACTGCCCTAGCAGCTCATCTCGAGCGAAGGCCTAGCTTGTTTTTTTTATGTGAACAAGGAAATTTGCGATGGTGTGGAATGGAAAACGGATTATACCGTTTACAATAACGCCTCACTCTTTCTTAAGCATTAGCTCAAAGCTATAAAATATATTAATAGATCAATTTAACACTCGCGAGTTACCGCACTGTGACCGAGCTCGCTTTTGATGTTGCCCAGCATGGTTTTAAGAGCAGGATGCTTCCAGCTGCAGGAGACAGGAGTCTGGCACGTTGGCTTTGTGCAGTGCAAAGGCAGGGCTGGCTCACAGGTGCTGGTCCCTTATTTCTGCATTGTCAAAAATGCTTCTTATCATCAGGAGAAAACCAGCTGCCGTTGCTGCTCCCCGATGCCATTGCTCCTCATCAGAGAGGAGGTGTCCCGAGAGCCACAGATCAGCAAATTTTGCATCATTTTAGCAGGAGTTTTGCAGCACTAAGGGAGCCCCAAGCGGAGTCTATACCCAAGCAATGATGTTTGGGAAGGAAGATGAGGGAGAAAACACTCCAGAAAAATGAAGTCTAAAGAAAAAGTGACTTTTATCAGGTGAGTTCAGCACCGTGCAGTACTTGCCTTCCTAAACACTGTCTGCAGCAGTACATGAAAGCTTAAATTTCTCCTGGGCTATTTAGAGAAAGGATCCTCTCTTTCTCTCTTTGTTACGGTTTCAACAATTCCATTGCATTTTGCAATGGAATTCGCCCTCCAGAACAATAAATGTCTTGCAGGACAGGTACAATTTTAAGACCTTATTTTGCCGCTGCTGCGTGTTAGAAGCTTCTATTGAAATGAATGGCAATTGCACCCGCATAACCGCACCAGGAGGGACCCTTGTGACCTTATAACTCCAGGCAATATGGGGAAGCATCTAGCTGCCTTCTGGTGGCAAAGAGCAAACAAAACTGCGCTTTATATTAGACACCACTCGCTTGTCCTTTCTCCTCCTATATTGTGCTCTGGGTCCTGATCCTATTAGCCACTGTGTCCTCTGTAATCTACAAAAGCAATGCTCCAGCTGGGAATTCTTAGGCAATTTCCTGCCTGGGCTGCACCGGCGTCATCCTTTTAATGGAGCAAGGGTCTGCAAACAGCAGAGCGGGGGAAAGTTCCTGCAGCTCCAGTGAGTGCCAACAAGTAAGTTTTATTTGCTGGCTTGGATATAAATCTGCCTTCAGTGGCCTCTCCCTCTTGCTCTCGTCCTGCAGAAGCAAAGTGATGGTGTTGGAGAAAGCGGGTGATGCTGGAGGGGACGCAGGGTGGTAAACTGGATAAATGGCCACATAATTCATCTCTCATTCTTCCCAGTTGTTACACTCCTTTGCCCGTTACTGTGGTTGAGTTTCTGCCCAAATATGACTGTTTTTTTTTTATTTGCCAGTGTATTATTTTCAGCATGACGCTGCAGCATCATTTTCTGTAGTCTACAAGGTGTGTTGAAGCTCAAGAGTGGTGGGTCGGAGTAACGAGTCCTCCTGAAAATATCCCATCAGGATCTGCAGCTGGGCGAGCAACTTCCAGGAATTCAGATGTTTCTTGACTCTTGCTAAAACTGTTTTGTTCTCTTTAAAACATGTAAGTGCGTACATGTTAATCAAAGAGCTGCAGCTTATGCTCCTGTCATATCAGCTCTTGATAATCTGACTCAATGTCTTCAAGGACAAAGTTTTGTAGTGTTGTTCAGATTTCCCAGAGCCTTAACCCTGGTTCTGCTTTGCTTCTATCAGTGAAAATGTCGCAGTGTTCAAGTGGATTTGGAGATTGTCCCTTTCCCTAGACAGATACGGAGCCTCCACTTTCTTCCCTTAGTTTCTTGGAAATGCATTTGAATATTATCTTTTCTCCCCTAAATGTGCAAGAGTTTGGATGCAGCTTGAATCAAAACATAGGCCAGAGCACAGAACTTATCTTCTGAAGACACGTAATTTTTTTTAGTTGCTTGGAAAAGATTTGAGCACTGACAGAGCTGAAATTCTGCTCCTTTTCTGCCAAAAAAGCAGGAAGTGACTCTGTCTCCTGCCTTTTAGCCGTGGAGAAATCAAAGGATGGTCTGAGGTGAGCTGACCTTCCCCAGCTGGCACCGAGGGTGGAATTAGATTCCAACACGGGCTCCTGGGCCCTGCCTTCACGGCCAGCAATATTTCTGGAAAACAAAACAGCCGACGTGTTTATAGCTCAGGTTCAAAACATTTGGAGAGAAAAAAAGCAACAAAATCCAAATAGAAGTTCTGATGGATTTCCACTCCGTGTGCTCCTTCAATCCCAGCGTGTCAAAGATTATATTGCTAGCGTAGCACTACCGAGAAGAGACGTTGAATCTTACTACAGCGCTAATTACTGAAAATGCCTTGCTGTCCTTTATCTGAATCTTCAAAGGGTGAAACTATTATTATAGAGAAATATCGGATCACATGAAATATCGCAACTGAGTGTGTAAGGCCATGGATCAGGAAGATTGCCCGAATTAGCTCAAGTCTGTGATGAATGGCGAGGGTAATAACTTCTCAGAAGAGCTGTAGGAGGCAGCCAGCGGCTTGATGAGCAGCGATACATCACGGGTAAGGATGTAGGGAAACACGGATCCACAAAAAAGGGACAAAGCTTGGGGTTTCTCGCGGGGTCTCTCGTCTTGGGGAGAAACTAGAAGTTCGGGAGCTTTGTGGGAGACGGTGTTGGCCGATGTCGGTGGTGTTGGAGATGGGATGACCTGGGAAAAATGAGATGGAGAGTGAAGAAGGGCAAAATTTCCCAGTCTGTCTAGATGGTAGTTAGGGGATAGTAACTTAATTGGGTTACTCATAACCCCCCTGAAAAGGAGGTCCTGACTTTCCCCTAGCTTGCACAAAGGCAGGTCAGTGATGCCACAGAAATCGGTGGAATTTATTTTGATTTGCTGAGTCCAAAGGAAAGGATTATGCCCCCGGGCCCAGAGTCCTTGAAGCTGCTGTTCCTCGCAGGAATCACCGAGACAATGTCACGGTATGCCTCCTGTGGACATGGCCTGAGTTACTTCGTTTCTGAGATGCTAGTACAAAATATCTTAATGGGAGACATATTTAGAGATCCTTCTCCATTTCCTCTTCTAATTATTTAGCTCTCCGTATTCCATGAATTAAACTTGGTGGTTGATTTCAGAGTGGGTGGAGGTGCTGGATGTGGCCCCACTAGTCTCGGGAAACGATGGGAATTGCAGTGGTAGTGGTGAGCACTTTGTCAGCTTTTGCTGCAGAAATTACCCTGAAAAGAGCCACTTTGCTTTATTTCAAGATCTGTGTTTTTTTTCTGTGCAATTTATGGTTAGGCTTGACGATCTTGAAGGTCTTTTCCAACCATAATGATTCTATAATTCGATGACAGTAAATGAAGCAGCTGTCAGCAGGTCTGACCACGTTCCTTTTGCAAGGTGCTTTCAGCTGAAGAAGCATCTAGCTAGGATTTAATGTCAGAGCGAGATAAAGCCTGAGAAGGGTCTGCAAGCAGAGAGCCCTGCCCCTGCCCACCCCAAGAATGAGACCCCCCGCTTAAGTGTTCGAGGGTTCAACTGCCATTTAAAGATTTCAGATGGATCTAGCAGAATAATGGGCAATGGGATACATTTAATGCTATAATATCTTATCATCTACCATCCAGAAGGCTTTTAGACCAGAAAGATGCATTATTGCAGAGTTCTGAACCTCACCCTTAACACTGATTAAGTTCTTATTTCTGAAGTTCTTATAAAGTGCTGGGAAGTATAAAAATTCACCAATTCACCATTTTTAGAGATTATAATAATGAGTTTTAGATGCTCTTGCGGTTTATAGATAAAAACGCTCTATTAAATGCAGTCCGTATTATGTTTTGTTATGCAATTCTGGCGAGCTCTCCTGTAAAGATAAATCAAACCAGATGTGGGTTCAACTCAAAATCCAAAGTGTGGGGGTGGTTCTATCTTTTGTTTTTGTGCTGTTTGCCCTTAACTCTGGCTTACTGAAGTACAGCAAAATGCTATTTCTCAGCTGCGGTTATTCTTAACATCCTAATTTATGTTAAAGAGTGTCAGAATCATTAAATTTAACTTAAAAGGTAGCAGCTCGACTGCCCCTGTACTAATATAATAAAATATTTTGACTAATTCTGTGTCCTTCTGACCCCAGGCCGTGGCAGGAAGGCAGGTGCAGGGCAGGGACTGCAGTGTCACGCTGGCTCTTAACCCAATCCCCAGCAATTCCCAAGGAGAGGGAGCTGGGATGGCTCGGTGGGCTCTGCCTCTATCAGGTTAGGATCTCTGCTTTGAATTACGTATTGAATTACGTGTCTCGTTTGCCTGGTGGCAGCCTCTTGCATTGAATTTGAGACACCCTTGAGGAAGGGGCAGGATTCCCTCTTGAAGGAAGGAGGGTGCAAGGATGTGGCTTTGAGCCACCTTCGATCACAGCCTGGAAAGGGGGGCTCATGAAGGCAAAGCAAAGAAGAAACATGGGCAAAATCCTCAGAATTAAAAAAAAAAAAAACCCATCATTTTGAGTGTCTACCCCTCAATGCATGAGCACGGTGATTCTATCCACGTAATTTCGGTTTAGTCTGGCATTGGGTTAATTCTCTGCGAGAAGATTGTTCTAAACTTAAAGCTCCTGCAAGAATTACCAGGCACTCCGGCTGGCAAATAAACTGCAGGAGCAGAGGTGAGTTCTCCCCTTTTATATCCCTGCGGATATGGGGAGGATGGTTGAGCCGTGCCACCAAATCAGTGGTGAGGGCCACCGGCTCCTGCGAGGTGCACGCGGGACAGAGGCCTTTCTAAGCCTGGCACAAGAGAAGAGCATTCTAGTCCCGGGTTTCAATTACATGTGTAGGATATAGAAGTTGATGGTATTCCATGAAAATTCAATAAACCTTGAGAACAGCATCAGGGCTGATATCTCTAATTTAAAATAATGGATATCAAGAAATTGTTTCTCATTTGTCTTTACTGCTGAGTTTCAGAGGCCCCAAAGAGACTTCATTAGGCTTTTTTTTTTCCCTCTTCTGTCTTTTTTTTCTTTTTAATAGCTTCATCTATCTCAATCAATGATAGGTTCTAGAGGTGGCTGACTATTATGTTTAATAATACACAGGATAAAAAAAATCTCTATCCTTTCACAGTTTTTGACGTATGTGGAAGGGATGTATGAAATCACTTCTCAGTGGGTGATGGAAATAGATTTTTTAAGAAGAAATTCATTATGCAAGATAAATGCATTTTTGTTGCACAACGTGATTTGTAGGCAGAATGTTTAAATCTTTGTTTTACCTAGATTGAAGTTTCATTAGGAGAAATTACTTTTGGTTTAAGCAAATAGGGCTTCCCAAACACAAGTGGCAGCAATGCTACAGATGCTGCTCTTGAGAACCCTCTCCAGGAGATGCTGTTTGCCCTGGACCTGTTTGGGTTTCCAAGAGCCTGCAAGAGTCTCTGCTCTTCCAAGTGGCTCCAATTAGCAATTCACATTAGTAGATGACTCTGTCTTTGTTGATGAATGTATTTACCTTTGAGTGTGTTCTGCTCATTAGAGGCTCCAATTATAGGTGCTCCTGCAAACTCCTGCTGATGGGGAGCATCTAGGCTTATTTAATGCAAGGCTTTGGTAGTTGGGCTGTGATCTTTATTTTGGGCAAGATGCCGGCTCCAGGCCAGGGGGTTCTTTTGTGCTGAACAGGGATTCAGAGCCCGTCAGCAGATGGGCCCGTCTCTTCAACGGGAAGATACCAGTCTACAAGACTTGTTGGCTGTGGTAGGGTTTGCTCTGCCATCATCGAGGGGGCTGATGAGGACTGCCCAGCTCTGCTCCTGGCACCCTAGCTTGTCAGGACTCTCCTTCAAAGCCCCTTCCACTTATTGCTCCCACTGCATGTCTCCAGACTGCTCTGATTTGTAACAGGCTGCTTCAGTCCCTGGTTAGATCTCGGCTTGCTGGTAGTCAAAGTACGTTTTGCAGCTTCCGTATTCCCATGGTTATCAGTTTGGCAGTGTTTAAGGAATAAGCCCCAGGAGTTCAATGAGCTTTTGCTCTTTGTTGTCCTTTGAAATGTTTGCAAACCAACGAGCAGGGATTTTCCTGGGTTAGTGAAGGCAGGTCGCTTGTCTGAACGAAGGAGCATTGCGTCTGGGCAGAACCTGACACAAACTGAGAGTTCATCTTGCAGGAGGATGAACTGAAGAAAAATGATGTCCAGGAAATGAAGAAACCTAATAGATCTTGTCGTGGCTCATAGCCAATGCCACCTCAAAGTGCTACTCCCTGGACTCAGAGGAATTGGAGGAGATTGGAGAAGGGACTAATGTGGATTCTGAAGCAAAAGTGATGAGCCTGAAGGTACATGCAGGCGGCAAGCTGGCAAGGACCTTATGTGGTGATGCAAAACAGACAGGTCTTCTCATTGAGCTTCTTGGTCTTGATAAAATACCTGTCTGGTTTCAAATACACCAAGTTCCACATACTAAAGAGGCTGAAAAAGGAGAGTTGTCTTTGCTACAAAGAAAACCTTACGTGGCAGATGTGAATAGTGTGGGCTACCACGTGAGAAGAGTCCTGCTGCAGTCAGGGGCAGGAGGACCCTGGGAAGCTCTATCCGTGCTCTCTCCTTCATGACAGCCTACACATTAATGGAAGATGAGCCAAGGAGATGTGAACCTAATCCTACATGATCTGGAGGTGGCAGATGAAGGAAAACAGAGGGACCAGGTTGATGATGTTGAGTTATGTAGAGTTTAATGATACTGGTTCGGGTTAGGATAAACACAGACGTGGGGATTACTCCAGTACTTGCAGTATAAACAGCCAGATAAAAATAGATCTTTGCTTAAAGAGACTGCTGTGTGTCTTGAGGCTTCCTGCACGACATCTTTAGGTAGCAGCAAAACCAATCTGACGAGGGCAGAGAGGTTTAAACTAGTGAGTGAATAAAATTGAACCAGACAGAGGACATGTTAAATTGGGGATCCTTGGAGGCTTTGCTTTATTTAGATCCAAGATATATCTTCTGCTCTGATATTAAGGCTGGCAATATATCTTTATATAAAGAGGCTACTGAATAATTTGTGTTCTGAGAAGTGTAATCCCACAGAAGCAAAAAAAAAAAAAAAAAAAAAAAAA
>VZSG01000278.1:623827-678259 GCA_013398315.1 Nothoprocta pentlandii | reverse complement strand
GCACTCTGCTTTGCAGGGTCCCATCAAACATCAGCACACTTGACATCTCACAATAAAGTACAGTAGAAAAGTGCACAAAACCAGACTCCCCTGAGAATTCCTGCCCATGGTTTACCTGGAGTGGGATAAATCAAACAAGATCTTTTTTTCCTCTGCGTTATTCCATTGTTAGCACAAATAAATAATAAATCCTGCAGCGTCTGCTCTGAAGTGATCTTGGGTTCAATGTTTTCTATCAGAGCTTATTTCTTTCAATATACTTTGAAGGAAAACATCCTCACCCTTGGTTATGTAGCTTTCCTTCATTTTATTGCTGCTGGGACATGAACCTGCACTAATAATGTGTTTTCAATGGGCTGTGTGTAGTGTCATCTGCAACTGGAGTATTTGCCAGTGTGTATTGTGGAACTCTAACAGCTTTTAAGGCTTACAACATTTCTCTTATTCTGATGATTTGCTTAAAGAAAGGAGTCTGGTCATCAGCTAGCTGGTTCAAGGAACCCTTGAACTCCAGAACTTCAGAAAATCAAGGCCAAGCTCTGTTTCCAGAGGCAAAACTCCATTGATTCCTTGAAAGGGCTGGAGCAAAAGGATGCCCCTTGTTTTAAGGCAATATGCTTTTATACACGCTGTAAAAACTGCCTGTGCTTTCATGCTGGAGTTCTCACGCTTGTAATTGCTTGAGCAACTTCATTCTCTTTGGCGAGTGCCATTGAGGAGCGGTCTCCAACCGTTGCAGGTGCTCCTGGGATCAATAATTCTGGTGCATTTGTGGGCAAAGAGTAAGTGAATCTCAACACAGAGGCCCTTCAGAGTGTCGTTTCCTGCACGGTAGCAGTAAGTAGAAGGTGGTTTGCTGGCTCGCAAGGTTAATCTGAAGTGACGGCCGTGCAGGTCTCTTTAATGGCGAGTTGTGAGCGATGAGGGTGGAGGTTTCAGTTGCTAGTGGGAAATAAGAGCTCTCAGCTACCTCTAGTGAGCACTTGAGCCCTTGTGTTTTAGGAGTGTCTGTGGTTCGTTGGAAATGCTGAACAGGGAGCACATCCTGAAGGGAAAACCACGGAAGGGACCTGGTGGTGGGACAGGAGCTGCTGGTTCTCCATGGTGCGGCAGGGGCCTGGCCACCACAGAGTTCTCCCAAAGCCAACAACACTACAGGGCACCAGGCAGCATCTGTAATTATAAAACAATAGCGTATTATTGGCTTAATTACTTATTATTGATTACATTGCCGCCAGGCAATGTCTATGTTCAAAATGTGAGTATTCGCACATAGTTCCTAGCTAACAGTTCCCAATATAATAAGAACATTTCTGAGGCAATCTCTTAAACTTTTAAATCATTATTGCTACCATACTCTTCTTTTAAGGCTAGTATTTTCAAGGACTGGCCTGCAATTTCCAATGAAAACATTAAGAGCAAAATAAGACTCTTGCAAATCCTAGTAAATGGAAGAGGCAGAGTCTGGCTGGTCTCCCATATGGAGGTCATGTTCCCAGTGATCTTCCAGGTGAGCAGTTCCTGGGAAAAATGCAGCCTTGCGGTCCTGCTGACCGCACTGATGCTGGGTTGACAAGAGTCAAGGTCCTGGAAACCCTCATCTAGGCTGACTAACCAGAGGGACTTATGGATACGTGCATTTTTTTTTAATATATTGTATTCTGTTCTTCAAAATTGAGGTGATAAGGTGGCTTTTCTCTCTTTGAGTACCCCTTTGCCTCACTTGGTACCAAGTTTTGGGCATCTAACCCATAACTGTGTAGTTACTTCTGCCTGGATGTATATAGAAACATATGCTGGAGACCATAACTTTCCTTCAGAAAGTTTTGAAATGCAGAAAAGAAATGGGGCTAAGGTATTGTCTGAAATGCACCATTTCTTTTATCTGAAAGAAATAGCTCATTCTTCCCCATTACAGATGGTCTTTTCCCTGCTCAAGGACATCTAGGATATACGGAGTCTTGTGCATGCGCTACCATGCCATTAAGGTGTCTCTTTTTAGTAAGATGTTACCGTGCTTGAAATCTCCTGATGAGGTCTTCTGCTGACAAATGTACTCCTACGTGCATTATTCTGCCTGATTCAGATAAAAATATTATTCCTTTTGAATGATATTTATGATTGGGGAAATGAAATTCCGGGGGAAGCAGTCAGGGCTCTCCCACGAACCCGGCATCGCTTTCCACGTGCTGCCTCCGCGTGGCTTTTGGGTACACGTGGAGACAATCTGTTACTGGGACTGGGACGTGCTTTATGACCTGTTGTAACTCATCTGTGGCTCCGTCAGAACATCCATCTCTGCTCAGCTTTTTCCTCTATCTGCACCAGCAAGGGGAGTTCAGCTGAAATAATAGGCTTGAAAGCTCCCTAATATGAATCCTGTCGGTAAAAAAAATTCTTCTCTCTCTCTTCCCTGAGGGTTTTTAGTTGTTGGTTTCCCTTGAGATGCTTTCTAATATGTTTGAATTATTTCCTCTCCTTAATTTTATGAGTTTTCTTCCATGTGAATAAACTTGAGGTTTCAGACTACAGCCATTCATGCTGGCTGTAAATCCTCAGGAAGCTCCAGAGGAAAGAGATGCCTTTTCCCGAAGATGAGCAGCACGTTACTTCATCTCCTCTTGTCACGTTCGTGTCGTGCCCAATGGGGCTGGTTACAGCTCTCTGCGTTGTCTCATGTCCCACGGTCTCTCCATGTAGTTAGACTAGGAGGTGCTTAAATGCCACGGTTACAAGGAGATTTTTGGTGGCACTCGCTGACAAATGAGCAAATTACCCTGGAGCACAACTGTTGGAGGCCAGAGCTTCCTACCAACGGCTTCATGGCTGTTGACGTTTGCCTTTGATAGGTTTCTTTGGAGACAAGGCTTTAATGAGCTCCTGACTGCAGACAACTTCCTATAGGGGATCTGGTTCTGGGCGTTATTAGGCCGGCGAGTTGATGGGGCTGGTGGTGCTTGCTCATGTTCAGCTAATTAGACAAGAGCATCTTGGTGGTCATGCTGAAGTAACACCTGCAGGATGCCCTGAGCAAGGCAGGGTTGATCCTGCTCATGGCAAGGAAAAAGAAATCCAGGCACGAGGGAGTGGTTTTGTTTTTACAGCAACCCCAGCTCTGGAAACTTCCCTGGAAGTTAAAATAACCAAGTTATTTTGCAGTTGTGCTTTTGTGTGTGTGTGCATGTGTCTGGTTTTAGGATGCTACTACTCGGCTGCTGGGACAATATAGGTGTTAATGGGCAAAAGTGGCTTAACCAGATGGCAATTCATAGATGTTTAAAAGCAACCCTTCAGTTAGGGAACCAGTTTTGCTCCCTGCCTTTTGTGGATTACTGCGACTTTCATGATTTCTTGGGTTTCTTGGGAAGGAGCCATTGCTCCTTCTCTGGCCCTCATTTAAGTAATTTTTAATGAGTTTTAAGATCCACTGCACAGCATTTTCTTCTTTTTTTTTTCCAAATGTTTAGTATCTGTGAGTGCTGATGCTCATGGAGATGACCCTGGTTCACTAAAGTGCTTCAGAACTGCTTTGAAATAATTTGTTTAAAAGTAGGATTTACTAATCTGAGTTACTTAGGTACTTCTGAAGACTTTGTGTTGTCCAGTAGCTCAAACACAAAATTGGGTGATGAAATACAAGTTTGGTTTCCAAAATGATCCAGGAGATCCTGGTTTACTAAGATCATGGCATTCAGTGCAGTGGATTTGCATGGAGTGAATGCCACTGAGCTCTTTTAGCAATGAAAGGAACTAATGAGGAGAAAACAAGATTTAAAACCTACAAATGTTAACTTTATCAGTGTGGGGAGGTCTTGCAGCATCATTTCAAAATGGTGTGGGAAAATAAAGGAAAGTTAAAAGATAGAAGAGACATGTGCAACTTGCTGCTACTTTTCCTCTATCTGATGGGACTCCCTCTTCTCCGTTTGTGCTCCTCTCGGCATTTGCTCACATTTTCTTGGCCCTCTCTAATTGTTTTGTTTTGCTATTTCACCTCAGGCTTCCTAGGAACCCTTCCTTCTCTATCCCCCAAAGGTCAAAAGCTCTCCACCTCAGTAAGGCTGAGGTAGTTACTTGGACTCCTGCTCCATTAACACAATCCATAGGTTATTTCTAATCCCCAGAATTGATTTATTTAATCCTTGTACATGCCATTTGTTACACACTATTCTTGGGCGTTTATTCACAGCACAAACAGATGGTCAACGAAACCAATTAACCTCTCCCGATCTCCCTTTCAGGCTTTCCACGTTCTTCGAGCCTATGGACAAATGAGCAAAAACTACCTGGAGACTTCGTGCCATGGCGTGATGAAGAGGAAGGAGCTCCCTCGCACACTGCAGCCACCCAGACCCCAGCGCCCAGGGTGACAGAAAAGGTAGGGAGAAAAGAATTGCCCCAAAGTGGCTTCGTCTACGTTTGTGACCTTGTTTAATGCTCTTGAGGGTAGGAAGAGAGGATGCTTTAACCTCACTCCTTATTTTATAGGATTTGCAAGAGATGAGCGGTATGCATTTTAAGGTTAAGTGATAGGTTTTATTGTAAAGTTGCTTTTCCAGTCATCAAAACTTCCACTATGTCACATGGAATTAAAAAGTCTGTTTTATTAGCTGTAAATAATATATGCATAATTATAAGTTGCATCCCTACTGTTCATCAATAAATGAGGAGGCAGAGCGTGTAAATTTAGAGCAGTCTGTTGTGAACTTTTATGGTGAAACTATAAATAAATACTGAGGTGGATCCTATCTCAGATGAGTTACCCACGTGACAGAAATCCAACAGCACTTGTGAGCACCAAAGATTGTTCCACAGGCAACGAGCTGGCAGCGTGAGTGGCCTGGTAGACTGATGACTTATGCTTTAAACCTGAAGAAGACTCTTATGTCTGGCTGAATCTTAGTGTTATGTAGAAAGGATCTTTTTAGAAGTGAACATTTGAGGGCTTCTTGCAGTGCCTTGCTGGAGCTCTTTGGGCTGGGCTGCTCCACAGCAGGCAGCCCAAGGGTGCAGTGAGTCCCATTCAAGCAGGTTGTACCCAGACTTGGTGCTCCTTGGAAGGCACCTTTCTTTTCTGGATCTGGATTTTTCTGAAGTTGTGATTATTCCAGTTTGAATGTCAGTGTTCTGCATATAGGCCCAAATAAACATGATGCTGCAGCTTCCGCAAATGTAAAAAATATTGTCTGGGGAGGAATTCTTAAAACCCCTTCATCACGTAGAGTAAAAGCAGATTAAAAAATCCTACCTGGGACAGCCATAGTTAATGGTACTTACAAATAAAGCCACAGATCCCAGCTGAAATCTCCATGCTCATCTCCACAGAAAGCATGGGAATGGTGCACATGTGTGTCAGGAGAGACGAGACTAATAATAATAATAATCTTCCCGTTATTCTAACTGCAGCCCCCCAAATCACTGTGATCTTCTCAGGGTGAGCTGCCTTTCACTCGGGCTCCGCACCGTGCACTTATCACAGCAATGTTTATGGGCCCATAATTTGATGTCTGTAGAGGCAGCATCTCGTAGTGGCAGAGGAGGAGGTTTGGGGAGTTATCACAGTAATCAGAGCGGGAAAAGGGCCCCACGAAATGAGAGAGGCAGCCGAGGGCCACCGGGCTCGTCGGAGAGCCCCGCTAGGGTGTTATTAACCTTTCCCTGGCCGCATACAGTGTGAGAACACGTCACCCGCTGCAGCAAAGTCTTGTCAGCAGCAGCACGATGGGGGCGAGTTGCATTTGTTATTGCTTAGACAGCCTTGGGTGAGGCTTTTCTGTTGCTGTTTGTGGTTTTTAAATAAGGAAAGTTGCTCTTTGGAAAGAGCTTTGGTTGGTCTGCATGGCTGTGATCCTGCTGTGGGATTTTCCTAATCCCTAATCCTAAAGGATTTCCCAGATAATCCTGTGGGATTTTCCCCCTCCCTTGCCTAAGGGGGAAAAACCCTAAAGGGATTTTCCCTTTGTGAGGGATAAAGAGAAATTTCCAGGCGATGTGCGTGCTGCCTAAAATGAGGATAAGGCTCCCTCTCCATCAACTAGGAGGACATTCGTGGCTGTTGAACTATTTCATTCACCAAACTCTGAAAAAAAAAAAAAAAAATCAGTGACTTGAGTCTAATTTTGATCTTGACATTCTCTGATTGAAATTTAAATTTTAATGGAGCTCCGTGTGTGTCCAGCTACGGGGGAAGGAGTGTGTGGCTTCCAGCTGGGCGCTCCAGCTCAACCTCCTCCGGTGGCTGGTGTAGCTGGTCGGGAGCCTTTGCGGGCGGCCTCGAGGACGGGGCTGTTCACAGGGCAAGGGACAACACGGGCAGCTCGAAACCAAGCAGTGTCAGCCAGAAAAGTGTGCCCACAGACCCTATTCCGTTGGGATTGTTGGCAGCCACAGCATGGTTGTGCACGAGACTTGGACATCAACTCTTAAGGCATCTTCAAGGCATCACCGTTGCTAAAAAGGGTTGGATGGGGCCACCTGTGTGTATAATCATTGAAGAGAGAGGGCAACTGAACTTCGTGTTGGAAAGTGGGGACAGATGCTCTACAGAACCTCCCCTTGTCCTGCTGCTCGAGGGCAGGGGTGCAGCTGGGTGGTGGGTGCCCAGGCACAGCATTTTTCCCCCTACAATGGAATATTTCAGCAAAGCCCAGATATGCTTTCTGACCTCTCTTCCATTTGCTGACATCTTTTTAATGAGCAGATTTATTATTTCTTCAAAAGGAAATAGATATTTCAAGTTCACTGGGACTGCCCTATTTCACTTTGGATGGGCTTTGTGAGTTGTCTTCTGTAGTGGACAAGCAGCTATCGGGTGCGAGACGCTTCCTTCCCAGAGAGATGATTGGAATTGTGTGCATGCTTTAGGGGAATGGAAACGGAGCAGCCCTGGGAGCTGGGCAATAACTGGGTTATTCCAGCTGGCTATAGCGCTAGAATGACTTTGTAAATAGAAGAAATCTTAAAATGAACCCAAATTCAGGTTCAGACAGTAAACTTAATTCTCTTCATGCGCAGTTTCTTGCAGGAGTTAATTACACTTTAAAGTGATGATTGATTATCATGATGTGGTTGAAACCACTGCAATTAAATGGCAGATGAAAAGTCAGAACGGAGCGGTATTAATATGCAAAATGTTCCAGCAACTTTTTTTTTCCAGCTCCCTCTTGAAGTGTTGCTCCACCTGCATGTGTTTAGCTCCTTTTTTAGGGTAGGTAATTAGCACACACTTGCCTCGACACAAACAGGTACAGCGGATATGGTGGCGGTGTGAGTTATTTCAGTATTGACAGATTTCTGCTTGCGCTGAATGTTTTTGGATTAAACCTAAGCTGCACAACACAGCATCACAGCAGCTCTAAAGCAAGCCACGTTTTTCTCTATATATTTTCACCCATTCGGATTTGTGGATTTGTAGCTATTGATTTGTGGGGAAAAAAAAAGGTATTTCGGGAAGCAGCTCCTTAAAATTGAGAGCTGGTGCCTGTTCTCCGTGTTTTAAATCAGACATGGAGAGCTACGTGGAGAATTCTTCTGCTCACTCTTGGATTTACAAGTGAAGGAGAGCTAAAATCATTTACCTGTTTGAAACGGGCTCCTCTTTTTGCCGAAGGTTTCTCTTTATAAGCACTATTTGATTTATAACACGGGGGATAACGAGATGGGGGGGCTCAATGCCCCTTGCATTGGCTTCATCGGGGATGCAGATCAGTTTGTGCCAGCTGCAGATATCGCTCGCGTGTTTGCCAAGCCCTGCCCAGGGCTCAGTTCACACGCTCCAGGGTTCCTGAAGCATCGCCCCTGGGGCCACGAGATGCACAGGCACTTCTGGTTTTATCTGTGGAGAGATTTGCTAATTGTTCTGCCTAACGGGCCGGTGCGGAGGCTGCACAAGCTGCCCGATTTCCTGCTCCGTGCCTGTTGGGCTCTCTCTTGCTTTGTTTGTCTTTTTTCTCTTACTGTCAAAAACTCCCCAAACATCCATTAGTTTCATTTGCTAGATAGACAATGAATTAATTTCCTCTTTTTTTTTTTTCCCCTGTCATTGTGCTCTCTGCAGATTTAATTAGCAATAAATAATCTCTCAGCATTTTTGCTGCCTGTTGCCTCTTTTTTTCTTTTTTTTCTCACTGAGGATCTCCACTAAATCCATTCCTGGGTCCCAAAATGACCCTTGGGAACAACAGCCTGTTGTTCCCAAGGGTCATTTTGGCTTGGGAAAAGGCTAGAAATAGGACATGGGAACATTGCAGTCGAATCAATAGTCATTGCACCTACTGACTGGAGAGTCTAAAAAGCTACAGCACCGAGCACGCGCACCCGTTAGTTAACAGCTACTCCCATAAGCGCCACCTCACAATAAAACTATATAAATGCCAACATGATTTATGGTTTTCCGTTGCACAGCTCCCAGCCAGATAATTTTTCAGTGTCCACTTGTCTGCAGTACTGCGAAAATAGAATTAAAATTTTGAATTCGGTGAGACCCTTTGCTTTGGGAAATGACTTATTTTGGGCAGTGGACAGCAGGGACTCCGAGGGAGGCCAGACAATGCTTAGACTTCCATCCTTCCATCCTTCCTTCCATCCTTGGATGGAGTCTCCCATGTCGGGCTCTTTTAGGCTGTCAGAGCAGTCCCCATGGAAGGAGGTTTCCCATGGTCCATGTTCCCATCTTCCCGTTCCCGTCCCGTGTTGCATGGGCCGGGATGCTGCTGGGAAGTCACTTCTGAGCTTCTCCTGGTGGGAACTGCTTTGCATGTCCTGGGTAAAACTCCACCTTACCTGATTTTGCACCCAGTGGAGCTCCTGAGGGTTTGTTACAGAGCCGCCCTGCCTTTTCTGAATATTTGAGGACTGAAAATTGGCCTTTTGCATGGGCGCGCAGTGCAGTATTCTCCGTTGTGCATTAGGCACTGCTCTGAGCCCAGCATTTCTTCTCCAGAGACACAGATTATGCAGCAGGGTGATGAAGTATGAAAGGTGATATGAAGTCCATCAGAGACGAAGAGGAGGAAAAAAAGAAAACCACAGGCAAGTGTCTGTGCATTTTAGAGCTTCCCAACAGAGCAGCTGCCTTCCATAGACTTAACTTCTGTGGGGTTTCTGATACACATCTGCAGCAGAAGCAGCCACCTACACGCCAGGCTGAATTATACAAACTTGTCCTTAGGATAAAGCTGGAATTTATTTACTTTTATAAGCATTTGGTGATGTACAGATAAGAGCTCGCTGGGGAGCTGCATGGTCCCGGTGGAGGTGGCAGCAGCAGCTGCGTCTCCTTTTGCAGCCCATAGGTCTCCTAAAAAAGCAGGAAAAAGCCTAGCTTAGATAAAACCCACACATAAATAGTACCAATGGGTACAGTATTTACGGCACTAATTTGCAATGTTGGATTTGTCCCCTGCCTCACAAGAGGGGGAGAGTTTTCCTGATGCCCTCCCCGACTGCTGCGTCCCTGGCTTATATCACTCGCTGCCACTTTTTTTTTAATATCATTTGCAAGGCTACGTGTGTGAAAGTGGAATTTGGAACAACATGTTATAGTGCAGTTAAAAATAACCTTGGTTGGTGTCCAGATTTTCTCCTGTTCTCTGGAGGAACAGAGGGCTTCTCTGAGGGAGTTGGTTAATTGAGGGACTGTCTGAAGGGATAAGCTTGTCTGAAGATTTAGGGTGAGTGCTGTGAAGGACTTGGTAAACCAGAATATAAAACAGGTTAATAGTAGGGTACAAATTTCTAAACTGTTTGGATGTTCCTGGAAAGACCTTCATAAAATAAATAACCTTCTCGTACGCAATGTATTTTGCTTTGTGCTTTGGAGAATTGCAATCAAAACCTTTTTATTTTTTTTTTTTTATTTTTTGCAGATTTGTCCTCTAAGTTTTCTCTCTCTGTGAAGCCAAAGAGCAGTTTTCTTGAAAAGCTGTGGTTATGTTGGTCATTGGGGGGGACTTCAAAGTGGAAGGACTGCAATGAGGGCCAGGAGAGCTGGAAACTGTAGGTTCTCCTCTAACCCTTGCCACCAGCTTTTCTTCATATACTGTATTTGATTGCACAAAAATGGTCAAAAATGAAGCTGAGAAAAGGGCTAAATGATCTTCCATGTAGGAAGTCTCCAGTGCCAGGATTGGCACCCTTCTCCTAACCCCTGGTCCCACGGAACATAGACTGCCCGATATTGGCCTGTTTTGACAACTTTTCCCCTTCCTAGCAACCTTTCCAGACAAAATGGGATGGGATGAGATGGGATTTAGGTGAACATGAAGCTCAGGGTCTCCATGGCTCTGCTGCAGCAGCATTACCCCCTTGCCTGCAGATGCTCCTTTGGGAGGAGCAGGGAGCTTTGGCTTCGTACAGGGACTCTCATCTGGTAAAACAACAACTTCAGCTGGAGCCTCAGGACCATAAATTATGTGGGTGCCACTTGTGTTGGCCACAGGGCAAGGTTGGAGGGTCAGGCCCCGAAGAAAGGCCACCCAACCTGTATTGCTCGTGCTGCAGTTTTAAGACAGCTCCAAGCGAGCTTTGATTTTTAATCACCCCCGGACACATCGACAGCTGAAAACCTGGGTTAGGTTCAGATCTTGGGCTTTGAGATAATATTCCTGAGGCCAGCAAGATAGCACAACAACTAAGATATTATCAGGTTAAACTGTTTTACCTTGAACCTTGAGTATGAATTATTCAAGCCTTTCCCATTAGTATTCATCTGTCTAACCTCAATTGTCACTCATCAAAGGTTACGTTTTCCATCGCTACCCTTCTTGTTCTTCTCTTTTCCTAGACCTCCCACACCCTTGGTTTTTTAATAAGCAATTAATTACAGGGGCACGATTGGAGGGTGCCTCTTCTCCTGTCCAACCTTTGCCAGAAAAGGAGATATTTGCTTTTCATCTGGGCCTTCTAATGGCCAAGCCAGCAGAATTTCAAACTTTTATTCCAAAAAAAAAAAAAAACAAAAAAACCCAAAACCAATACGAAGTTCTCTGTAGAGTGTGTTTTTTTCCCCTCCTTTTTCTTTTCCAAGGAAATAGTCTGTGGCAGATGCTATTGGAAATCCAAAGGTGCAGACTGGAGTACTTTGGTCACCTGGAGGGAGACCTAATCTGGAGGCAGCAGCCAGGGCAGGGCTGGTGGCAAGGAACCCGTGTGGGACATGAACTAAGAGGATGGGGACGGGTGGAGCGGGCAGGTGTTCAGCTGCACCCCCTGATTAGCAAAGACCTGGGGCTGCTAAGCTAAGAAGTTCCAAGTACAAAGACATAACGGATTTCACAGATTTCTCTGGTTTTTGACTGTGTGGAGGCTGCGTTTGTAGATGGGCCTCAGCAGATGTGTGAGACCCCCTTCTTGCAAAGCTGCCTGGTGACAAAAAGGGGACTCTGGGGCAGGTGGGCACTTTGGCTTGTCTTTGACTTTCTTCACTCTTGACGTGACAACCGGTACCCACCTACCTGTTTCTTTGGTTTGGGTCTTAAATTTCTTTAAAAAGTCTGGTAGGAAGGACTTTGCTCCTTGCTGCCCAGAAACTAAGCAAGGTCCATCACATGATGGAGAAGATAGGGAAGGGAGAGGGAGCTCGTCCTAAGTGCAGAATGGGAGTGTGGAAGGGATAGAGTAAGAAAATGAACCCTTCCCATCGCTATGGTGTTTCAGCACAGGCAAAAGAGCTGCTTGGTTTCACTCTGAATGCAAATTGGGTGCAAGCGGTGCTATGTTAATTACAAAAATAAAACATTTTAAGAAATAATGAATTTACAAATGATGACTAGCTTGTTTAAAGGTCACTGAATAAGGACTCTGCAGAACTCTATTAAGGATCTTGCATCTGTAAGACTACGTGGCCAAATTGTTTGCTCGCTCAGGAGCAGGTTTCACCGGGTTATTCAGATTTATTCCTGTGTAAAAGAACGTACAAGTGGCTCTTTCAATGACTTTTATTTTAACATTTCATTTCACCTGTAAGGTTTGGTGTAAGCTGATAATTCAACCTTGATTGCTAGTGCGGTGTTGACACTGAATTTTCTCATTGAACATTATGGGTCTATAATAAGCAATCTGCTCCGCTCCTGGTGGTGTTTTTGTGCAGCCCGTTTTGCCTGACTCATCATGTCTGCGTTCGTGTCCTTGTCTCAAGTGTGGCAGATTCACGCAGGGGTTCGTGCTTGCTGCCATCAGCCCTCTCTAATCTCTAATTTGTGTCTCCTGCAGTTGCCGTTTGCTTTTTCTTTTTCTTTTTTTTTCTTTTTAAGTCTGCTATGGAAGCCCTATTTCTCACCATTTTCTTGCTATGGAGCCTGGACCTGTTCTTGTATCTGTTAAAACTGGCACTGAGACTTTCACGTGTGAAATCAGGAACTGGAGTCGTACTGGGGAGAGGTTTAATCCATTTGGCTTTAGGAACCCAGACTGAAGCCTGGGAACATGCAGAGAAGTCTGAAGTCCCGCCAAGTCTCAGCGACTTCCAGCTTTTCCCAGCACTGGCTGCTCTTATCCTCTCTGGCTGAATGAACCTACACGATTTTATTAAATTAGCCATTTGTTATGCCTCTCGTACACCCCAGAAAGCAATTTTGGAGACGAATGGCTGCAAGGCCCCTCGCAAGAGCAGGTGTGGACCTGGCTGAGCACAGCAGCACGTGCAGCATCCCCATCCATGGCACAAAACACATCTGGACGTGGTGAACCCAGGTGGGTATTCCAGGATGACAGCAGGAAGATGCCCTTTCCTTCGGATCAGCTCCTGTTACTTCCCGCATCGCACACCCCAGTGCAAGCAAATAAATAAAAATGCCTGTAGATTTTGGTATATAAAAGCAATAAGGGACGGCCAACTGCAGAGCCCCTCCTTTATTCCCAACATCTCCAGAGCCTCTGACTTGACAAATGCTGCCGTATCCCGGGCCTGTCTCTGCAGGGAGCTGGAGTTGTGCCGATCCAAAGGCCCCCCTTCCCGAAGGTCATAGGGCTTCCTATCTACCAGCGCGCACGGATATTTATGGGGCACCTCGCAGCATTTCTGTCAGGATCCCTTTTTTCTAATATATGCATTCGAGCTTCTGGAGCTCCGTGTGCAAGAAGGATTATAAAGCCCGCACAATAAATCTGCTCGTATTAATTCAATGGCTCTCTTGTGCAAAGCCTTTTTACTGCTCCCGGTGCTGAGCAAACGCCGAGCAAAGTCAGAGCATGCTGATAGTTTGGAACAACTCGTGGATGATGCCCGTGGCGCCGCAGCCTCCGCACGCGCCCTCAGAGCTGAATTTCCTGGGATTTTCCGCCCGGAGCCCTGGCTGGGATCTCGGCTGGGAGCTCAGGCGGAGGGAGCCGGGCGGCACTGGGTGGTCTGGTGCCTGATTTCCAATAGAGGACAGTGTTGCACAGCCGCGCCGGCTGCCTGGGAATGTCGCCACTTCGGATGCTGAATCCTAATTAACCGGTTTAAAAATTTGGCCAAATCCTTAGTTGTTGCAATAGGGGCCTCCATCTCCTGCTCTGAAATTCCTGCTGTTGTCGTGGCCGTGCCTGGCACCGAATGGTCCCTGCAGCGGGCATGCTGCATCCCTGCCTACTGCTGCTATCCCGATGTTCTCGGTGAGACCCGGCACCACTGCTGCCTGACGAGGAGGAGGATCCTGTTGGAAGAGCCCCGGGAAAACTCTCTTGGTTTGGCGGGAGGGGCTGTTGTGTCCTTGGGCCGTTGCACCTCTCCTGGGTCAGGACAGGGACAGCGGGGCCCACATGGGACCAGCACGTGTGTTCGTGGTCCACAAGGAGCTCGCTCCCCTTTGGGATGTGCTGACCTGCCCTTGGACCGGGACTGCACTAGTGGTCCCTACATGTCCCTTCTGGCCACGATCATCCTGTGCTGGTACCCAGGGCTGTTGTAAGGCTGGAAGGGAGGCAGCGACCGGTGCTGTGTGCAGCAGAGGGCAAGTTCAGCTGGTGGTATCAACAGCAGCCAGGTGAGATGCTCAGGTGAGACTGGCATTCGCTGCATGGGATTAGGTGGCCGGGATGGATCGGTGTCTGCTCCTTTGGACCAGCTGAGCAGTGGCCTAAGCAAGTCCAGTCTTTGCTGCTGCAAAGACCTCGAGCAGTGACGCAGCCTTCGGGGACGTCCACGTTGGGCTCTTTCTTCTTGCCCCAGGTGCGTTACAGGGGGTCGGCAGGGACTTTGTGTCTCTGCCTGGGGATGCAGATATTCAGTGGGTATTTGTGGAGCAAATTCTTTTTTATAATTCTTTTTATATGTGTGGTTGTCAGGAATAGTGCTTGAAAGGGACGGGGTCGTTTCCAGTCCCTGGAACTCATAAACTAGCACTAAGTTGTTAAATGCTGTGCCTGCCCTGTGGCATGAAGTGCAGCCCTTGTCCCTGCTGTTTTGCACCTTTTGGGATTTGGGGCTAATCCTGCTGCTGCGGGGATTGGAGCTGCTCCACAGGGACCCCAGCGTGGTCTGTTTTCCTCCTGGGAAGAGGCTATTGCAGCATCCAGCGCCCTTAACCCGGAGGGACCGGCACTCGGTCCCATCACTGGGGAGCTCCAGTGACACCAGCAACGCGAGCAGGGGCTGGTGTCCTTTTGCATCGTGTTTCCACACTGGTATTTTTCGCCTACACTACCAGAAAATTGGGAGGAAAAGCTTTGGCCAATTGGGCAAAGAGCTGCCAGTTAACCCTGTAAGTAACAGGGCCCTTTTTTATTGCCCCATGAGGCCACATTTCAATGGTGAATTAATAAGAATAACTGAACAATTTTAGTGGTTAACTGGGAGCAGTATATTAGCAGGAGCATTAATAAGTGTAGAGTGACAGGAGACTTGTAAGAGTCAGAAAATGAGATACAGTATTTATCCCCTGTGCAAAATCTCTTTTATTATTAAAGGCATTGGGTTAACTAGGGATAGATTTAATACTCCGGCTCAGGTTTTATTGGATAATTAGCTGCAAGCAATCCCATCCAGCGGGAATGTCTGGAAAGCCACGAAAGGAAGAGAAGGAGCAGGAGATGGGTGGCCAGGTCGCCTTTGCCCTCGCGCCTCTGCAGCAGATGGGTCGCTGACTATTCATTAAATATCTCACCACCCACTAGCTTGTGCACGGCCAGCTCGAGGAAGAAAAAAACCATGCAATGGTTGTGTAATTGTGGCCATCGTCCTCACTTCTGGCTTTCCAGATAAAAACATGGAGCAAGAATAATGAATTTTAGACATATATATATTTTTTTAAGAATTGGAATAAGAATTAAGAGCTGGGAGGTGATGCGCTCAAAGGCCCTGGGGATATTAAGGTGTTGACAAAGGCCGTGCAGGATGTTGGTGTTTTGGGGGGTTTTTGGTGTAAACCAGACTTCCTTGGGCTAATTGTGCAGAAAAAGAGCAGAGTGCTGCAGTTTTCCCTGCAAAATGGTGCAATTGGGCAGCGGCGCTAACTTCTACCAGCTACGGAGCCTGTTGATTTCCCCCCCTTTTTATTAGCAGCAAAACTTTAATTACAGCTTACCTACCACCTTCCGCCTCCATTTACAAGGCAATAAATTTTCTTTCTCCCTATGCAACCCACACGGCAAACAGTGCAGCGCTTAGGCAATGGGCGTTATTGATTCCTTGAAGGAATTATAACGGCATTTGTTCCAGGGAGAACGCGACCACGCAGACATGCACACATGCCCACCAGGTATTAAAACGTCCTCTCTCCCTCCCCAGTCAATTCCCACGTTTTATTGAGTAACCCAACTCCCCGCTGGAAACAGGGCACGGTTATTTTGAAGTGAGTGGTAGAAGTTACAAGGAATAAAAATGGGAACGGGAATAGTGACCAGATTGGATTCTGGATGTCTCCAGAAACAGCAGAGGGATTTTTTTTTTGCTTCATGCATTTAAAGCTATTTAAAAACAGAGTGCAGATAAAAAAGGTGGTTGCTTAATGAGTTAAAAAGTTAATATACAATTAATTTGTAGTGTTTAACTGACTTCTCGAACACCAGGAAAGGATGGGGCTGCAACCAGCGTGTTTAAAGCTGCAGGCAAAGGGCTTCTAGCTGCTAGAAAGGAAAAAGGAGCTGCAAATGGAGCAACTACATTTTTTAAAACATGTTGCCTGTCAGATTACTGCTGGCTTGAAAATATATACAGATGAAGTCATTAAAAGCATCTGAAAGTGAAAATTTGTGGTTCTCATGTAGAGGCTGTGTGAATTTGTTGTTAATATTCAAGGGCTTAATTAATACCGTAACTGCTGCACCATCTGGTTGACCTCAGAGCTTTGTGTGCTCAAGTGCCCTTCGGATCCCCCAATAATTTTGCTCCAGCGTGATGGCCAGATTCTCATCAGGTGTCAACGGCAAGAAGCTGAAATCCATAGAGCTGGATTGATGAGCACCTGTGGAGATCCAGCTTGGCCTGCACGGGAGATGCTCCTCAGCACTAGCACGGTGGTGGTGGAGGGCAGCTCGCAGTTGCCAGCGAGGGAGAAAGCAGCTGAAATGGCACCAACAGGAATCAAACCCAGCGAAAACGAGTGAAATGCAAAGCGTGAGACATCGCTGTTCTTAGCGTGGCCGTGAAGAGATCAACCTGCTCAAGCAGATCAACCTGCTTGAGCGGGAAGGTTGGACTAGATAATCTCTAGAGGTCCCTTCCAACCTTGAGTATTCTGTGACCAGCCAGAAGCCCCGTGGGATTGGCTCCATCACGGAGCACCCGAGGAAGCCGCGGCCGCTCCGCCTCCCCTGCTCCCTCGGGAGAGCCGTGGAGCCCAAGCGATGGGCGTCTTCGTGGCAAAGCTCACGCCGTAACCCCCAAGGGCTCGTCCTGCGCAAGAAAAATGTCCCCGTTCTCTTACAATGACAGCTATTGAAGGTCAATGATTATGATTCATCTGCAGAGTTAAGCTGGAGGAATATTCGCAGAATATTGAAAGGCTGTAATTGGTGGAGAATAAGCCTTATTTTAAGCATGCCGCGTCGTATTTCCCTCCGTCATAAGGAGAGGAAGAAAACTTTGCTGTGAGAGTGGATCTCCTCTACTTCTGCTTTATGCTGAGCCAAGTAGTAACCTGGTCCAAAGCAAGGTCTTGGTGTCATGCAAATGTCTGTAATGGCATCATATATGACATCTAAAATATATATATATATATATTTATATATATATATAATATATATCTTAAGGGGAGTAAAAAGGCAGGACTGAGGAGCAATGATTTATTCTACAAAACCTCTCTGAAAACAGGGGTAGCAGAGCTTGGCAGCTGGCAGCTCTCCTGGCACGGGGTGCAACATTCACAAGAGCCAAAATGCCTCTTCCCTCCTCATAAAACACTGCTTTTAAGGACGATGCAATAGAGTTTTTTATCCACCCAAACACTGCCACCTGGTCGAGAGGCTGGGGGTGGTTGAGGACAGGAGCTGGGTGGGTTTTGGCTGAGAACCTCTGGTTTTCAAAGAAAAAATTTTGTTTCTTTTGGTTATGTTTGTGGGTTTTTTTTTTTTTTTTTTTTTTTTTTTTTTTTTTNTTTTTTTTTTTTTTTTTTTTTTTTTTTGTTTTACAAGAAATGCAATGTCTTGTGTGTCTCAATGTGAGTGACCCCAAGGATGAATGCAAGTTTTGCAAAGCGTTTCGCAGCCCACGTGAGATGCGGTGCCTGGCTGTGGGACCCTGCATGGTGTTTAACCCAGGAGAAAGGGGAGATGAACATTGCAAAGCCAAGCAGGAGGTCAATGCAGTGGTGGAGGGCGGATTACGGGGCAGGGATTAGCCAGGCCTGAGCACTCCAGAATTTGATTCAAAACTTCAGCTTCCAGCACCGCCCTTTTCTTCCCTTTGAAAATCGACTGCAGCCCTGTATCTATAAAAAGGGGATAGACTCCATCTCAGGCGAGTCTTCAGCCTCCAATAAGGCTCCAGACTCCTTTTCTAATCCATAATTATAAAGCAATAGATCAAACCATAAACCTTACAGATTGTAAGAGAAGGAGAAATATCATGCCTCGTTCCCCTAAGGGATTTCAGTTCATATGAACTCTTGATGGGAGAAAGATGTTTCTCTTTCTCAGATACACTGTTCTGGCCCCAAAATGGTCCCTGCGCTTGCGGAGTAGATAGGAGAGGCCAAATCCTGTTGGAAAGCAGTGCTGGGGGAGCAGGGGGGCTCCTCTCCTGTTCTTGATGTGGGATATAAATTAAATGCTGCCCTTAGAGATGCGACGGAAGAAAAAGAGGCTCCTGGATGAGCAGATTTTGAAAAACCAAAAGAAAGCAAAAGCGAAGAGCCCCACGTTGACAGTCCCCAAAGCGCTCCAGGGCCCCTGAGCAAACTAACGGCAGTAAGCCTGACACCGGGCCTTGTGTGCTCACCTGGTGGCTAATCAAAAACAACCGCCACGAGGCCTTCTCTGGGGAGCCCATTTACAAAACCCACACGAGAAGCGTTTAGCTTGGCAAGCCCCACGTTCTGCTGTGTGCTGTTTAATACCTGGGGCCGCAGTGCAAGCCCCAGAAAGCGCGGGATTTAGTCAGCCTCCAAGTCTAGAAGCTCCGATAAACCAAGCACGCAGAATATTAATGTGAGGTTCAAAACAAAATCAAGCCTCAGAGCTTCAGCTGGGGCTCAGGCCTTGCTGAGACTCGTTGAGGCACCTACAGATTTTCCGTGGGGAGCCTGGAGGCCAAGAGGAGCTAACTTCGAGTGGCAATAAGGTGGGTGAGGACTGCATTATGCCCCTAACTCATGCACTGCAGTTTAAAATCCTTGAGGATAAAGAATAAGTGTGTTCTTGGAGTGCCATGCTCCCAAAATCCCCTGGGATTTTATCTGGAAATCCGTCCGGGCTGCGTGCAGGACACTGGTGCTCACTGCGGCTCAGCAGCGGCGGAGTCGCGACGGAGCGAGTCCCTTCCTTGCCATAAAACACATTTATAGCAATATAATGATCAGCTCTGCCATATTCATTTAGGTTTAGCATTGCTGAGCGTCATGTAAACTCGGCCTACAAGGATATATATACGGATGGGATTCATAATTTCAATACGCAGAAGCAGCACAATTTACCCCCAGTTTTTGTGGTAGCAAAGTGTTTCCATGAGCAGATGCATCCCATTTTTTCTCGTCCTACTGTGATAGAAGATTGCTGCAAACTTTTTTTTCTTTTTTTTTTTTTTTTTTAATTTAATAACCAGCTCATAGCCAGAGCTGTCCACACCCTGTCCCACACCCCTTCCATCTTTGGGACATCTGCTCTGAATGCACCAGGATCAACGTGACTGGCAGCTGCAACCTGATGGGTGTCAGGAGCATGAAATAGGTTGTAGGGATTAAATCTGATCCCGTTTCCTGCAGGTTCCTGCACAGCCACAAGCGTGGGCTCACCTCTGGGCACTGATTTCCAGAGAGTTGCCAGGGTGGTTCACTGGGTTTTGTGCAGCAAAGGCTCAGGGCCCCTTCACTTTCCCCCTGATATTTGCTTACAAGGCACTTATTCTATAACAAAATTCATTTTTTTTTCTTTTTTCTTCTCCTAGCTCTTTTAATTGTTGGAAATGTAAAACCAGACTGGGTAGAAGTCCCAAACAGATGATTTAAGGTATTCTGAATTTGGAGGATTTTGTAGCTGGGATATAGTTGGCAGGAGGGCTGCTATGCTAAGAGGGCAGCAATGAAGAGCAGATCTTGGGAGATGTCTCCAACGCTGATCAACCAGCATTGCCTGGAAAGGGGTTTGCACATTTGCAGAAACACCCAGTGCATCTTCAGCTAGTCCAGGGACAGGTGTCCGGCCTTGAGGCTTCTCGCATGAGACACCTCTGCTAATGTGTGGGTCTTGATTGACAGAGTAATTGCCAGCACTTCAGCCACGTGCAGGCATTTCCCTGCTTGCCTCCTCCCTATTGCTTAAGGAACAAATGCTCTCCCAGTTTGCAGTTCTGGGCTATGGAGTAATGAGATGTTCACAGTGAGGTTTGCATTTCATGGAGGTGAAGATCCCTCCAACATCAACCCCACGTCTGCATCTTGGTGGAGAGTCAATGTAAGGCTGCACATGGGGTGGCTGAGGAACCAGGAACCATTTGTCCAGTTTTCCTTACAGCAGCCTCATGGATGCTTTGCACTTGCATCCTGCCTTGTCTCTGTAGCTCCCCAAACACTCCACGTGCATTAAGTGCACTTGAAATGGGAGTCATAGGTTGAGCCAGGGCCCAGGCTGGGAGCAGAACCCCCAGTGCCCAACAGGCTCATGAGCTGAGCCCTTGGCCAGCAGACTCTAATTGCCCTGGGCTCATTAGGACAGGCACGAGCTACAGATGTGTCAAATGGTTTGAGATGATGCAGCTGACTTCAGACTGAGATAAACAGCAAGCAAAGAGGAGCCTTGGGGCAGAGGATTGTGAGGATGGATGTATTGGAGTGGGCCTTGGCTTTGCTGGTCTAATATCTGTGAGTTTTGCCCTCCTGCCTGTCCCTGCATGGCTGCTCTCCCCTTCTTTCTGGCAGTAATGGGGTGTGTGCGTCCATAACTGGTTTTATTTCTTTTGAGATTAGTCTCTTTGTGTAGCTGCAATCTGAGCCACTGCTTCAAATTCCCTTTGTTTAATTAACTGACTCCTTTCTATTTACTTTATCAGTTTACACATTTATTTATGTTGTTTTGCATTACTTTTATCAAGCCAGTGTTTATTTTTTTTCTTCTCCTGCAGCTAGGACAATCAAATGATGTATGGAATGCATAATGCTCTTTGATGAATATTAAATGCAGAGAACAAATGCATTTGAAATAACATCTTTGTTTTCTGATAGAATTAGTTGCTTGTGGGACTGGGGCTTGTGATGACTCCTTGTCAACATGCAGTTTTGGGGGTTGGTTAGAGGTGGGGGTGGTAGGAGGTGTTTCTGGTCTCCTTTTCTCCTGCCTTATTCTGTACTTGATGTTCCTAAATTAAGCTGTGTGCGGGCTGAAACCTGAGGCTCTTCCAATGTGTCTTTGCAGTAGGAAAAAAAAGGGAAGCTGAGATGCTGATAATGGGCTGTAAACACTGTTATTCCTGTTTTCCCAGCCTCATTATGGCCGCATAAAAAAAATCCGACCTTCCTAGAGTCCTGTTCTTTGTGGCAATTGTGATATTTTAGGGATTGATCACTTCTGTAATATCTCACACTTGCACTGACTTTTGCGATTGCTGCTTTTAGTTTACTGTTAAAACTCCACAATTTACTGTTGTTATGTTCCATCCACCATTATTCCACCTGTCTTGAGAGAGCAGAAGAGCACCTGTAGGCTTTGAACCTTGGGGTTTGCTTTATGGGAAGTATGATATTACGTAAAATTCCTCAAAATGCTAAACTGGTATTTTTAACTGCTGTTTTATTGTGTTGTAGATTAATTTCATAATCTTGAGGGTGATAAATGTTAAAAGAGGAAAAGTATATTTATGAATGAAAGATGCATTGAGTGTATATAGTAAGAAATGTGATGTTGGTGCAAGGTTTTGCCACTCTGCTGCTTCTTGGCCAGGAATTGTCCTTTCTGGCTTGCAAAATGCCAGTAATTAAAAGCAAACAAAAGGGGACCTGGAGCTTGTGCCTGTTTGTGTCAGCGGGATCAGGGCATTCGAGCACAGCCAGGATAGCAGAGTTAATCCCGGGCTTGGCTATTTGTAAATAAGAGTGTGGCTTTTCCCTGCCTGTAATGGAATTGCATGGATAAATTGGTGCTCGGCCAGCTCCTTCCCTTTGCTGCAGCCACCCGCAATCTTCTCTGTGAAGTTCTTGTGTAGGATGTCCTCTCCAGAGGCTCAGAATGAACCGCAGAACAAAATGAAAACTGACCTTATTCTGCATGTATTTTTTATGAAACAGAGCTTATCTTATCAGACTCGGTTGCCTTTCTTGCACTGGAAAGAAGTTTTGACCTACGTTTTGGAGCAGAAAGAATGAGAGGCAGTGTGTGCATGTTATTTTTTTAAAGACTTGATATTATCGTCAACCTTGTGTATACATTTCACCCAACGGTGACCTCGCTCAGGAGCAGCAATTGCTCCTGAGCCGGGCTTAAGTCTAGCCCGGTGCGAGTGTGATGGGATGCGGGGTCTCCGCTGGCGTTGATGCTAACGGGGCCGGGCAGGCGTCTCCGGCAGCTGCAGCTAATGGGCTGTGCATGGAGCTGGGTCCAGAGCTCTCAATTCTTCATGCTCCACAGCAAGCGCACGGGTGGAGTGCATGGGAAAGCAGAAACCTGTTCTGCGTTTAGCATTGTTGCTAAATCTCTGCCTTTGGGCCTAAACCAACGTGGTTGTGTCTTGGCTCGAGTGCCTCCCTGCCTGCACGGGGCTGGGGAAGCTGCTTCTTTTGCTCCCTCTTCCTCGTTGGTTTGAGATGGCTGCTTAAATTATTGATAGGAGCTTAAAAGTGAGCTAATTCACTTCACTTTAGCCAACAGACAAAACTACTTATAATTAACGGAGAGGCAAAGGTCACGTCGGTGTGTAATAGCTGCCAAGCCAAATGAATAACAATCGGGCAGTTTTTTTATGCTAAGCTAAAAATTGTGCACGAGCTCCCCTCTGAATAGCCTAGAAATGAATATCAAGAGATTGAGGTGCTGGGCTCTGGGGAAAGAGAAGAGGAATCCAGAGGGCCTAGAATGAGGCACTTACTTATCTGCCTATACCCACTGAAAACAAATGATCTTTTAAAGTAAACCTTATCTTGAAATCACAGCGACAGCAGAAGCTGTTGTAAATACGTGCCCGTACCTAAGGGAAAAGGACAAAGGGGGAGGGTTTTGGTCAAAGAACAGGAGCTGGCTGGTGGATGGCTTTGTCCATCTTTTGTCCTGACTCCTTGCTTAGGCAGTTCTGAGTGTATAGGAACTATACTGAGCGGGTACAGTTGATTAAGGCGGGACTGGCATTATTATTGCATAACTTTAATTAAGGCCAGGAGATGATGTCCCTCCCACCTCTCTGTGGATTTGTCCACGTGTGCTCCTTGGGTTAGCTGGACAGGGAGGAATGGTCCCGTTCTTTACTGTCTGGCTAATGGGTCTTTGTTTGCACAGCCTGTTTTATCACTGTGAAGCAATGAATGGTGTAAAGAAAGAATATTAATGTGGGCTGCAACCCCGAGTTATTGCTCCAAAGCTGAAACAAGTGTAAAAAGTGGCAACAATCGCATAATGGCACCATAAAAAAGGGCTCCTCGCCTTGGCTTGCGGGACGTAATACCAGTTCACAACACTGTATAATTAGATTGCCACATCACCCCTTGTAAAGCTAGAAGGAGAAGAAATGTAGGGATGCATTAAAACTCCTTTCATTTTCTAATGCCTTTGGAGAGCTATTGGACGTAGAGGACTCGCTCTGGCAAAAAGCTCTAGTGAGCTATTAGGTTTTTAACTATTTTATGTTTTTTTATTGATACCAGCCCTAGTTTTCCAGTACAATGACTTTGTCCTCTTCCTCCTTC
This sequence comes from Nothoprocta pentlandii, assembly GCA_013398315.1. Lineage (NCBI taxonomy): Eukaryota > Metazoa > Chordata > Aves > Tinamiformes > Tinamidae > Nothoprocta > Nothoprocta pentlandii. The sequence continues at coordinate 654,800 of VZSG01000278.1, read as the reverse complement.
CAGCCTGTCACATCTATCAATCTTGCAGATAACATTCACTGTGAAGATAAGCCTAGGTGTCTGTGAAGCCCTATGTCCTGCTGACAAATCCTTCCTTCCCCTTGCCTCTTTCAGTGTGTCTTACCCGAGTTCTTTATCTGCTGACTTTTTGATACAAATTTACTGTGTCAGCTCCAGATTCCTGAGGAAAAACAGGAATGACGCCCTATTGTGCAGGGAAGTGGCCACCACCATCTGTGATGGGCAGATTTATGGGTGCTAGAGGAGGGCAGAGATCCCCTTAGGTCAGAAGTTAACCTTTATGAAACACTTAGCCACCTGCACACCCGTCCCTGTTTGATGAATGTGGTTTTTGCTCATCGTTAAAACTGTAGGGCTGAAATGAAAGTGGTCGGGAAGGAGGACCTGAGTTCTGCAAAGCACTTGCCAGGGAGCATCCTTCTCTCAGCTGAGCTGATGAATTTCTTTCTCAAAAAGACAACTTTTGCCAAGGACAAATGGATGCAGAAATTAAAACATTGCCACGAGTTGATTGGAGTTGGACTTTTTCAAAGAAAAACAATATCACTTATTAGTGGGCCTGCCAAATTTTGTCCTGACTCAAATTTTTTTAAATCTGTGGAAGTGTCAGAGTGGCTATAAACGTGCGCAGCTGACAAAGATAAGCTGTGTGCATCTCTAACCAGGGGTTTTGGAATGATGCATGGGAAGAGCAGCTGAAAAAACCTGCAAACTGATATGAATAAGAAAAATGTTTCCAATTAATGCTGTGAAAACAAGAGAGCTGGAGCTTCCTTGTGGTTGTAGTTTGCATTAGGGGCAGGAGACAGCTGAGTATTTTGGTTAGGTCTAACTCTCAAGGTGAACAGGAGATCAAGAGGAACCTCTGCCCCCGAAATCACCAGTGTGATAAAATGGTTGAATTTCTTAGCTGGTTAAACTAAACTGAATATCATAAGTACGGCTAGAGAGCAGACATCTCTACCAGGCTTCATAAGCCAGAGGCCACCAAAGGATCCTGTTTCTCCTCCTTTCCCCTAGTAGCTGGGTGCTATGACGTGGGATTGCAAGAGATGTTTGAGACTCAATTTAATGAGCATCTAAATACCTGGGAAGGGAGCCCATAGAGTCTATCCCACCTGACCCTCTGTGTGAAAGGAAATACAGGGAAAATCGAATGAAACTTTAAAAGTGAAAATGTCTCTTAATTGCTCAGTGTTCACAACCTCTCTCGCTCAAATTCCAGGATAACAGTTTTCCCTTCAGGCTGATTTTGCTTTATTCCAGGGTAAAAATCTGCTCAATTTTTGGTCTTTAGTTTGAGACTTGTTTGAAAGTACTGGCTGGTACTGATGCCCCAACTTGTTGGAAGAGGAGGGTACCCCAGTCTGGGACACTCTTTTTCTATGATGCTAATCCAGTTGTATGGGAAACTGTCTAATGAATGCACAAGAAAAAGAATAGACACGAACACATTAGTTATTTCTATGTATCAGTACAGATTTTCCATGCCTAATGGTCTAAGGTCATTCAGAATATAAAGCCTGGTGCTCAGTTGCTGTTGCTTGATCAGTTTTCAGCAACAAGCAAGGTGATTTTTTTTATTTGCATTTGATGTTTGCTGCTAATTTAAATGTCACGGCTTTTATCTATGTCTCTGTTACCTCAAGGGTGGCTTACCCAAGTGTGCACTATAATAGTCACATCTCGCACCTTTGAGAAAGAGCCTCAGTGCGGACTGCATCTATTTACATTTGCAATGATGTATGATTATTTCTTCTCTATATTGCAGTAATACCCAGCAGCTGCAGACCTCTATTAGGAAACCTTTACAGTCAGTCCAAACAGATCACCAAGTGATGTCCCTGCTCCTGATAACTGTCACTTGCAAGTGAATCTGGCCGTAAATAGATGAATGTTTCTTCACAGAAACTAGCTGTGTGTGTGTTGCAGCGCTGAGGCCGTTACTGGTAGTTTTTTACTGCTTGTCTCTCCCTTTCACTGTTTCCTGGAGCTAAAGGACTAGAAGATCGTGCCACACCGAGACCTTTTAGATCTATTTGTGCACAGATTTTTCTCTTTCCATGGATATGCACAGGCTGATTGGCTTTGACAGACAGCACAGCCTCTGGCGAGGAAGGAGCCGTGCTAATAAGCTAATATTCTCAGTTGCCCTCATAAATGATGCAGAGGTGTTAACAGGCTCTTCAGCTACTCCTGGAGTTCCCTCATCCATATGTTCAAATGAATACCCTCTGAAGTGTTGCAGGAGCAGGGAGGCTTTGCTGCTCGTGTTGGGGGATGATCATGGATGTTACTGTGCTGTCACCACACTCTTCACTCATAGGTGAATCTTCTGTGTGATGAGCTGTGCTTGGCCTTGGGCAGCTCAGGTGGTGGGCAGAAAGATGGTATTTTCTGTGCAGTCTCCCAGGGAAGACTTATATATATATATATATTTTTTTTTTTTCTTGGAGGTGACAATTTGATGCCATGTTGGCAATGCTTCTGGGCATCCCTCAGATGGGGCCAGGTTCTCAAACACAGCTGTTTGTGCAGCAGGATGCGGTGCCAACCCGAGCAGCGCTGCAGGAGATGCCACCTGGCCAGCGGTCTGGACATGCTGCGCTGCGGACTTGAGCCTCGCTTAGGTTGCTTGAGACCAGTAGCCAGTTCAATAATACGTTTCATAGGAATCGTATCAAACAGGCGTTTTTGCATGGAGGAATCAAACTCGCTGTCCCCGCTGCCGATAGATGCTTGGTGACAGGGTCAGGTCGCCTGGCCAGGGCAGCCTGGGGCCCTGGGGTTTTACAGAAATAAGGCCATCCCAAGTGGTGTTTCCTAGACTCATTATCAGTGTCTTAGAGTGATATGGAGCTGTATTGCGAGCAGGTCGAGCTGGGCTCTTGCTCTTTCTTTGCATCACATTCTATTGTGCTTTTATTTCCTTTTCTGTTAAGGAAAAGGAATGAAATTAGCCAAATCCCATTCAAATATGTTTTAATGTGTACCCTTCCAACATGTGAGGGATATTTTTCCTAAAATTCTCTATTTTCTTTCCTTGACCTGAAAATATTTCCTTAACAGCTTTGGCACAGTCAGGCTGTATTAATATCATTCTCCTGACTGTTCATCTTATATCTGATCCAGATGTTCATCCCACTTTATCCAGTTTATCCAGATGTGCATCCTGCTCCATCAGTAAGGCCTATCCAAGCTTGTGTCTGTGTGTTTCTGTTTTCCTCTCTCTTTAGGTAGACCTTGCTGTCTTTAATTGTTATTAGGAATGATGTCCTGATGGGCGACTTGACTTTACAAATAATATAAAATAGAAGCAATAAGACAGTGGAGCCTGGCTATTCCCTGATGTAATAACGAAGGGATTTCTCATCTAATACTCCTTGAACTCATAGGCAGAGGTGCTTTTGTGTGCCTGCCTGGGAGAAAGTAACAGTCAACCAAGTGACACAAGCTATTCCATTTAATTTAAATGGAGTAATGAGCAAAATGATGAAATCTGTAGCTAATATTCTCCCTGTAAACTTGAAGAGGCAGCATGTTGAAGAGAAGCTTGTGCTTGGAGCATCTCGGAGCAACAAAACCTTCTCCAAGTGGAATAAGAAAAATTTTAGGTAGAGCTTTTAGATTTCCTTACCTTCTTTGGGGATAAGTGGGAAACTCAAAGGAATGGGAAAATCAGAGTAATCGTGGGCTTAGAGACTTGTAATGAGGATTTGTGCTGTAAGGTGGAACCTCAGCAGCTGGAAATGTCTAATGAGGAGAAAGATTCTGGCGAGGTATTTGATCACAGGGCTATTATGAGCCGCTAAAGCACTATAGCTAGATAAAAAACAAATGTACTGTAAGATTAAACAGCTCAAGTGTTTCCTCCATTTATACAGAAGCATTAATGACTTTGTGGAGATTAGCGGGAAGGGTACTGAATACAGCACTGGTCCCTCATGGTTAAACAGATGGATTTAAACTGGAAAATATGTAGAGGAAGACTAGTTTGATAACTGGGAGAACGATGGTTACGTACTGGGGTACGATGGTTAGGAAGAGAGTAAAAGACCAAAAAGCATAGCTTATTTGGCCTAGCAAAATAAAGATGTTGGGTAAAAATGTTCCATATGGATATATCGGTGTGCTAAACACCATAAAGGGAGGAAAAGCTATTAAAAAGGATACTGTGATGAGAGCAAATGAGTGTAAATAAGCCACAAATTAACTGCAGTTGGAGCAGCATGGCCCTGCAATGCCCTTAGAGGAGCTGAGAGTGAAAGAGGGGGGTCTTGAAGGGGGTGTTTGCCCCAAGCTAACTGCAGCTGCAGGGAGCAAAGTGACCCAGGAGGTTTTGCCCAATGTTATGTTTCTGTGATTAAAACTACCTTTTTTTTTTTTTCTTTTTCTAGCGTACCTGATCAAATAAAAAGCACCTTCACTTATTACTTGGATGACTTTGTCCCTGTTGACAAAGTAATTCAGGTATCTGTTGAATAGTCACGAAAATATTCATGAATCCTGATTGTTCGGTGGATTTCAGTGCCATAATCAGTCAAATAAGATGTGTCACACCTTGGTGACTAGACAGTAAAACACCAGTCCTTGGCTCCATATAAAGTGACAGAGACTTAATTGCATGCTTGAAAGGTCTGGGGTTGTTTCTGAATGAATGAATGAATCTATTAGTGCCGTTGTCTTTGACTGGAAATGTTCTTGCATTAGAATGAGGCAGAGCGGGTACATTCATTTGTACTGAACTCCAAGTTTCATGGTGTTCAGATTGGCTCTGCTCAATGGACAACACTGTTTAAATCACGATCTCAAAGATGCCAACGACCCTTTAAAATGTAAATATTTTGGGGAGGAAATATGCCCTTTGCTTTACTTCTACCTATGCCGCTGGGTTAGAGTGTATATTTAGGAGCACTAAATAAATCGCTAGGTCTCCAGTTCCATTCCCATAACTCGAGGATGGTTTTTTCGTACTTTCATTTCTTCCTTGGTGTTCATGTAGCCTGAGCAATAGCAACCTTCCAGTTGCCTCTTTCAAGTCTAACTGCGTAAAACCAATAAAATCAAAACTGAAATACTGAATTAAGGAACAAGAGCCACCTCCTTGCTCATTTTTTCCCCTACAAGAAAATTGTGTCATTCTTTTCTGCATGGCATAAGATTCATGTCACTTGGCAGAGTCAGATTCCAAATCTGTGAGGCTTTCTTGGTGTAATAGGATAAATTAATTCTTGCAAAAGCAGCACAGTATTTGTAACAGCCATGAGTAACTTCCTGCCTGTTTCCTGTGTAAGTGGGAAGCAAACAAGCAAGCTAACAAATAGTTCACCTTCCTCGATACTTCAAACATAGCTATAATGATGTGAAAACAGTGGCAACTTCTATAACCATCATGAAACCAGGAATTTACTGTCATGTTTCTCATGGGATCCAATTTAAAACAGTGCTCTTGGAGAAACTCAGGTCAAGAGTAAAGAGGTGGCAGTTGATGGAAATTGGGCTTGACAGCTGGAATATCACAGAGCATACCAGGTTAAGCTGGGAAGAGCTTTATGGAAAAAGGCTTCTTGTGGGCAGTGTGTTCAAATCCCAGCTCCCTGGTGATGTACAGCAAAGCTTTTCTGCTGCTTTGTATAGCCTTTCTCCATCAGCATAACCTGGGCTGGCTGGTCCTCTTTGGTGGAGACTTGAGCTAGGAGGAACGGGGCACACATGGTGTAAGTGTGCACATGGTTTTGTTAAAAATGTTTTCCTGATCTGCCATGTGTCTTCTCACAAGTCCCAGGACATGAACCTTTCCTTTCTCTGTGAAAGGAGTCTTGAGTTTTTAACTAACAGTGAACAAGTATGGAAAAACCTCCTTGCAGAGCTTGCTACGTGGAGGTTGAGCATCCCTCAATCTCTCTATGTCCATTTGGCTTGTCCTTGCAAAAGTGAATTAAGGAAGTGGTCCTTCTGACCAGTGAACACAGGTAATGAAGTCACGTATGTCTAATTGATCTTCAGGACTTGAGCACTTATCTGCCAACGTCCATGGAGATGAAGCCTAAATTAGGCAAAACTTCTATCTTTGCTTTAGGCTTGCGCTCTGTAAAGTTCTTTTTAAGCCTATGCTCTGTCTAACCTGGTACAAATATTTATCAGAAACACAGAAGTTAGAGGGAAAGTTAGATTTAGAAGGAGGGGAAACAAAAGTGCCCTTTAGTTGTCTCTAATTTGTTTCCAACTTTTGCAAAGGTTGGATAAGTGAAGGGATGGGGGGGTAACTGGAGAGAAATGTCTCCTTTTTACAATAAAGCAGGAACCTACAGATAAGGCCTGTTTTTGTGGCTTTTCCTATCAGATTTTTTCAAACTACCTCTTTATTCTGGATTTTTTTTTTTNCCTCTTTATTCTGGATTTTTTTTTTTTACTGCTAAAGGTGGTAGAACACTAGCGGGTTTTTTTTTTTTTTTTTTAAATGCCCCATAGGGTCTTTGAATTCAATGCTCCTTTTTCCTTAAAAGGTTCACAACTTTGAAATAATGTGTAGTGAGGCCTTCTATATTTGAAGGCTTTTCTTTTTGAGGCATATCTTTTGTTTTAACATCCCAAACATCCCCTGGGATTCAGAAAGACGCTTTTAGAACACGTAAGTCCAAAAGTCACTGCCTCATAGCAGCTCTTCTCTGGAGAAGAGCAATAAATGAAACTGAAATAATTCACCTCAAAGACAAAAATAGGCACAAATATTATCAAGCTTTAATACAATATTAAATGTTGCCAGATGGGGGGAAAAGGAGAGCAAGTGATGTGGATGAGGATGAGAAGATAGGGATTGCAGGAGCTTCTGTGGCAGCAGGGAGGCATGAGCTTGCCCTGGCATGATCCTCCGCTCATTGATTCTGTTGGTTTTATGGCTTGGGCCAGTCATTCAGGATGGGCCCTCTCCAGCCCCAGGCAGCTGACCCCAAGATGATGCTAAATATCCTGAAAATTAGGGACATCACCATTGTTCTAATTGCTAAATGACTGCCTGTGTTCAGCACACACTCTTAAGGAAACCTCCGAGGAAAGGGAGAGGCATCACCTGATCATAAGGAAATAATGCAATGGAAAAAGAGTCATTAGAGTTGAAGTTAGAATAGTGATATAAGATAACTTGGAAATGAATTTCATGTGAAACCTTACAGATGGTTTTTTAAATCTGTCTACATGGTGTTTATCTAGAAACTAGTAGGTTCTACAAGCAGTACTAAGCTGCAATGAGACTTCTCCTTTTCCATGAATAAAATCATTCAGAAATAATTCTGTATTCCCTAATTGTAATATTTACTTACAAAAACATCTGATATTTGTAAGTTGTAACTGTTTAAAGGAGAAAAAAAAAACCAGAAGCTAGCGTATTCTGCTGATTTGTCCCTATGCCCATGCCATATTGTGTTTTCTTTAAACAGACTTCTGCTCAAGAACTGCCATACCCTGGTAAAGCTAAAATCAGTGCATCCTCAGTAAAGTGCAGTTTGCTGTCTCTTTTTCTTGTAATTTAAATCTGTAATAAGAGCTGTTGTGTGTAACCCAGACTTTCCCTGCTGCAATGGAATGACAAGAGTTAGTTCTTCCCTATGAAGAAAAGAGCTCCAGAGGGACCAGCGAAAGGGGCTCTCTCTTAGTGACATTTTTTTGCAACCTGAGAAAGGTCATCTACACACGTTACCTCTTCTCTGAAAACCCCAAGTTTTCCAGTGCATTAATGATGCTGCAATATGTTTTCATGCTTTAAACACTTTTCTGTATCTCTTAGTTGGGCTGATAAGAATGAGATCGATTGTCCTCAGATTGGTTTGAGGTCTTAGATTCTGTCTCCTGGGGAACAGATGTTTGATAATGTTGTGACTTTTGAAGTAGTTAAGAGGTTTTGGTCTCTGCAAGTGTGAATTTTAAAAATCTGACACTGTTGATGTCTTCAACTTTAGAGATAAAGTAGTTCTGCTTTTTGGTTTCTTTACCAGTATCAATTACTCCAATTACAGATAATACTGTTCTCTAATTTTTTCCCCCCGGGTTTGTTAGTGGTAACACAGCTGTGTTAATCATTTTTGAAACTCTTCTATCAAAAGGAAAGTGAGATGAGTTCTGTCTGTACTGGATGCCACATTTTGGACCAAGGTTTCAGGGTTTGACTGACAAAACTCAGATCTAAACTATACCCAAAACAGTTCCCCAGAGAGACATTCAAAACTTAAATAGAGCAACTTATAAAGTTGGTCACCTATCAGATAAATATGTAACTGTCTACATAAAAAAAAAAAACCTATTATTGCGCTTGCTCCTTAGATCAAGTGTATGTTTCCAAATACATTGCTGTGCCATCATGAGAAGATGAAAGTTTAATTGACTTGCAGAGGGCCACAAGGAGAATCAACCTTAGAGCTGGCAATAAAATTCAAGTGTCTTGGCCTTTATGTTCACTAAAAGCTTAAACTCTAAATACCTTGGGCTGACTTGCTTGTAGCTCCACCACCGTGTGGCACTTCATTTAGGTTTTGACACGCAACAGTGATGGAATGGGCTGGAGAAGGGTTAAAGGAAAAGATTTATGTTTTTTTCCTCCCAAAGAGGGATATAATCCACAGCTATTAGCTAAAGCTTATGGTAAGAAGATGAAAGTAATCCCAGTTTGTGTCGCACAGCAATATAAAGGGGGATGTTGCATTTGAAATGGACACTCAATTTAGCAGTTTTGAGTTGAGGGGGAGGCTTTGTGCCGAGCAGTGGACCTTGCAGGTTGCCTCTGCGTAGAGCTGCAATGGGGTTGAACACAGACTAGGTATGCTGCAGTTTCAACAAGCCAGTCACCTTATGAAAACACAAAATGGAAATGCAGCCACCTAATAAGGCCTAATTCCATCAGCCTTAAGTGCTGGAGATGAGGAATGAGTAGCGTAATTAGACTAACACAGTCAGTGGCCTTCAGAGGAGAATTGCTTCTAAGCAAAGCCAACAGAACATGAATAGGAAAATAATTGGATTTATGGGCTTGGGGATGTAGACGTGAGAACCCTTTTCGACGCAAAGACTTGCGTTTGCCAGAGAAGTCTCAGGAGGGCTCAGGTGTGGGAAGGAGCACAGCCATGTGCAGCACCATGCAGCTTCCTTATAGGTGCAGCTGTAGCGTTTTGGCCTTGCTGCTCTGGATCTCTTCTTGAGAAGACCTTAGACCAAATTTTGTGGTGATTTTCCTATGCTGATGACATTAGGGTAGGTTTATTCTTTGAACCAAGATTTCTCTTGGCTACAGACAAGGACAAGCACGCCATTAACTCAGGCAGGGCCTAGTGGGCCCTGTCCAATGTGGGCCCAGTCCATCAGCACGACATGCCATCTACAGGGGCCTCCATCAGCAGCTGCTCCTACGTGGATGAACCAGAGCTTCACCACCAAGGGCTCTTCCCCCCTGCAAAGTCACTTGTAAATTAACTTAATTAGCAAAACACCTAACACAAAAGCCCAATGCTATTTTGTGCCCGATGAATAGCGCTGCCAATTCTCAAGGTACCAGAACATTTTTATCTACAAATCGATAGCCAGGCTCCCCAACACTTGTACGATGGGACAATCAAAGCCCTGATAGCGCTGCGGTCGTTGCAGCCAGGGAGAGCACAATGGCCAAGGCTAATGACACGAGCGTTATCTGAGATGTGCAGGAGCTGATCAATTGAGTAAGACAGTAGTTGACAATCGATAGTTTTCCATCATTGTAGCAACCTCATTCTTACTGCTGGAGTAAAGAGTCTGTCAGCATTTTCATTTTGCAGAGGTTTTTCTTGTTTTTTAGCCATTCAGACAGCTGAGCTAAAACTGGTCTGGGTGCATGCTTGGAAGAGAATAATTTTTTAATTTAAAATTATTTTTATTTTTTTGGCCTTTCTGGAAGGGTCAGACTAGCAGGCAGTTGCCTTGGGCAATGCTGCTCCAAGGGGAGTTGCAAGCAGAGGGGATAAGGAAATCCTGGTTGTGATCCATGACTACCGCTTTCTCCAGTGGTGCTCCCATGGGGATAAGGTCTTGTCTGCAGGTCTTGGGCTTCTGACCACCTTGGTTGCTGCTCCACCTGTCTTTCACCTCTATAGGTGTGCTTACAGTAATCTTGGGGAAACTTTAACATTGTACAGAGTGAAAAACCCTCATTTGGGGGATTTATTTTATGAATACACATCTGAGTAGAGCGTGACATGGAAGTCTTCTGAGCTGATATTTTCAGAGTTAGAGGCCAAAATCTCTCCTGTATCTGTATCTATGTTCTTAAATATAGGACCTGATTTCTTCAAATACTTAGCTGCTATCAATTGGATATTCATCACTCTTAGCTCAGAAGTAACTAGTTTTCAAATTATGGACTTAAGAAAGGCCAGATTTTATTTTTGAAATCTTGACTCCAATTTTTGCCTGCCTGGAGTTTTAAAACTTGGAGTCGCAGCCCTGTTGAGTGTCTGATTAAGAGACACCTGCAGCAAACGTTGGCACAGTTTGACCTCCGATGGCACTGGGAGCTCTCGCTGAAGAAGCGTTTTGCCTACACCTAGCAAAGCAAATTTGGGGTCCTGGGGCAACGCTGTAGCTCTCCTAGAACTAGCGCCAAATTTAGGGAGAAATGACTGAATTCAGGAAAGAGGAGGTACTTTCAGGGCACAGGGAGGTTGTACTTTGTGGCTCTGCTCATTATTGGGGTCTTCTGGTCTAAACAATTTTTATAAACCAAAGGAACCCAAAACTTTCATCCCTGGAAGGTGACCAGTCAGTGTTCTCCTCTCCAAGGTGGCTCCTGGTTGAGCACAGAACCCCTCTCAGATGAAGCTGAAGTTCATGCTCTGCTTTTAATGGGGAAAAAACACTCCTATTACCAAGGGCTGTAGACTTGTCCTTGCCAGCTTAAAGAAAACAATAGGGATTTAGGAGCTGATTCCCACCTTTGGCTGGGGGTGCTGGCCACATGGAAACCTTGGTGCTTTCGTGCCATATGATGTTGTGTAAATAATTCAGGTTAACGTTTCCTGGGCTGCGGTGACCACGGAGCACAACCAGCTTTGGGTTCTGCCTCTGTAGCACTTTCCAGCTGCCAGGCAGGAGCACATCTCTTTATGAATTCTTTATCATATTTGGAGAGAAATATACTATTTCGTTTGAATATAATTAACTTTGTCACTACACAATTAGTTTATAGGATTTATTAATGCAACAATTAGAGGCAGCTAACAAGCTCACGCAGTCCCAGGGAGGATTTCAAACCACTGTGCAGGCAGGCGTGATAATAAAAGGAAAACTTTTTAATATTCTCCTGTGGGTGGGATCCTGCCTCCCTGACATATTTTACACTATTTTCAAATTCAAGTAGCTACCAGTGGCTCAAACTCTAAGGTCCTTACTAAGTTTTTCCTCTAGCTTGTTTAGGCAAATTTCTACTGCCTTAATTTTTTTTTTTTTTTTTCTCCACAACAGCCAAAATTTAGAAGCAATTCTGCTTGTAAATTCAAGAGAAGATTCCCATTTTTTTTGTTCTTTTTTTTTTTTTTTTTTTTTTTTTTTTTTTTTCCTGAGAAAAAGAAAAAGCATCAGCAACTTCTGAGGGGGCAAAGAAATTCAGAGTGATGTTCTTGGTGCCCATTGCCCTCTATCTTTGGGGGCCTCTGGCCAATTGCAGACTCAGTTTGAACCAATAAAAGTCAAAATACCAAGTAGTATTTGCAATTAAGGGTGGAGTTTGACACCAGTGTTTTTGATGGGGGTTATATTGCTGGATGTCTGCAGATGTTTGCAGACATTTCCCTGAGAGGGGAGCGTATGGAAACGTTTAGACTTTGTGTTGTGTTTGATTTGTTCTGATTTGTTCTTGGTCTCCATTTGCTTCTTCGTACCAGGAGTTTATATATGGGATGAAAAAAAAAAAAAAAGCTTAAACTCAAGCTTCTCTTTGCCACGTCCTTAATTTATATGGAGATGAGAAACATTAGTGTTTTTATGTCCAAGATTCCTGTCTGAAGTAAAATGGCAAATTTTGTTGTTGTTGTTGCAAAGTTGCTGGATTTGGCTTAGGAGGGATTTGGTTGGTAAGAAGCACAGGAAAGCCTAACTGGGCCTCCTAGCAGAGAAAAAAGTGCGTTTCTCCAGAACAAGCAATTCTTCCCTTAAATATGAGTGATGCAGTCACAGATGAGCTCTGTTCCATTATATATTATGCCTTAAGTGCCAGCCTTTGAAAACAGTAGTGCCTCGGCAGGCAATGCAGAGGCTATCTGTGCCTCGGTTTCCCCACCAGTAAAGCAGAATCAGGTGATTTTGGCACTGGAAGGTCTAAGTACTGCTCAAATCTCACTGCCAAATCAGTAGATGAGCACGGTATTCAAAAAATATGCTAGGTGTTAGTTATTACTTATATTTGAAAGAATTAATGCATGAATTTGATTATCCTCTAAAAAGAGGTCTTTCCTGCTGGGAACACAACGTGATGTGGAGCAGCTCTGCAAACCCCAAGGCTGCAGGGGCTGCCTTGGGTCCCTCCTGTCAGGACAGGTTTATAGCCCGGCCCCATCACAGAGCCCACCATGGGGCATCAAATTGATTTGAATTTTCTATTGTGGGGTGAAAGTTGTTCTCAAGTTAACATTCCCCCCCTTTTCTCTTTCTTTGATTTGTTATCTTCACAAGAAGATATAGGAGAAGCAGCTTTTACCAGAAAAGTAAGTGCGGTCTTTGAATGGGAAAATAGAGGATTTATGCTTAAATAAATAATCAGAGAGGGCAAGTAGGTCATTAGTTAGGAGTTTCAGGTTTTGAATCAACATGCATTGAAGAGGTGGTTGGAGCATAAGCATTAAAAATAAATACAATAATTCCGCTTTCTCAAGCCCAGGTCATTCCAAGTAGTTTAGGCTCTTGAGCTTAGATAAGAAAGACTGAAATCCTGGCCTGAGCTAAGGGGGTTTTACTGTTTATATCTGGCACGTCTCCCTGCAGGAAGTCGCTGCTGCAAAACGGGAGGATTTTCCTTGATAAATCCAGATTTTTCTCCTATTAGCCTATTCTGTTCATGGCAGAGACGGAATTTCAGCTCTTGGCACATCTGAAAAATGGTGAGAAGAGTTTTGCTTCTGTTTCCTCCCTCCTTGGAATGATGCTCAACTCTGGCATGGGCAGGCAAGAAAACTATTTAAGAAATTTTTAGCAAGCCTGGGAAATGTTTTTTAAAGCAGCCACTGTTTATGTGTTATGAAACGCCCTACCTGGCTCTGGAGAGATGATCCAATTTGAATATTTATGATATTATTGTATATTTCTAAAGTTCAGCAGGCTTTTGGGTCTGATTCAATAGCAATTGCCACTAAAAGGTAGTTACATGGCTTCTTTCTTTTCACCTTACATAAAATAATTATATTTGCCCTTTGACGGAGAATTGCATTTTATGTCACTAATTGCTCCCTGAAAAAACATTTTCTTTGGGAGTGAATTAAGCTACATTAAATACTCTGCTTTAATTCTGAAAGAAACTGTCCAACTAGAGCTTTAGTAAATTAAATAGCACTACACTTTAAATGATCCTTTAGCTGTCCCAGGGGCTTGCAAGGTTCCAGCACACAAGGTTTTGACAAGCTGATCGACTTGTTTCAAGTCATGATCGTGGAAGGGATTTTTTTTTACTGTTATTTAAAAAAGGTAAAAAAAAAAGGGGATTTTGTGACACGGCCGTGACCTGCTGGGATGCCCATGTGGGGTAAGCTGAGCTTATGAGCCCCAGAGAGCACCCTGTGCTCAGTGAGGCTGGAATTCCTGGGCTGGAATTAACTGCTGCAGTAATTGGGATGGGAAAGGGTGACCCATGGGGGTGAAACTTGGGTCTCTTGAGCAGAAGGAAGCAGGGACCCGGCCAGGATTGTAGCACATGAGGAACAGGGGCCAAAGGCACCAATTTCCCAAATAAGGTTTTTGCCGTATGCAGGGCCGCAGCTAAACAGCAGGCAGCGCTTCAGCTCCCCATGAGCATGGCAAAGCTGTTTTGAGCTTTACTGTTCTCGTGATGCTTCTGGAAGGATCTGATGATTATTGCAATCTTCCTTTCGTTGTGGTGGGTGATTAATCCCCGAAAGAAACAGGTCCTTGGAAAGCAGGAGCACCTTGTTCTGCAAGTGCCCTGGTAGCACCTAGATGATGCTCCCATCCTGCTGAGCCAAGCTGGGCTAGCCCTGGCTAGCCTGGCATCAACCTCCCGCTCGCATTCCCAATTTCCCCTTTTTTGTGACCTTTCGCCTTTACCTGCACTCCAAAAATTGCCAGTGAAACAACCAAACCCCCACAGAAAGCTGCTTTGGACGGGGAGCTGTCATCACTGCCTTCAACCCCAGCTGCACGTGGGCCACGCTGACGTTCCCAATCCATCACCGTGCCGTTCGCCTGGCAAACCCCGGACTCCTCGGCATCTACTATCTTGGGTCTTAAGTGATCCTATCAGATTTTAAATGATCTCTGTCCACTACGGGTTTGGCCCCACGTCTCTTATCTATGGCTCTTACCCCTCTCTAAATGCAACTGCGCTCTCCAATTCCTGAGCCAAGCACTGATGCAAAATCAGGGAGCCCTGAAGTTAAAAGGCAGAAATAGCAGGTTTTTTTCCTGCATTGAATGATATTAGGAGAGGTTTGCATTGTATTTGCACTGACATTTACCTATGTGCTTCTGCATCGATGAGTTGTGCTAGTTTGCTTTTTTCTTTTTTTTTTATATTGAAACAAAAACTGCTGCAGGCACTAATGCATAAAAAAGCCCTTTCCTTGATTTCTTTCCTGCTTATCTTATTTCTTTGTCAAACCGAAGCCTCCCAAAGCCTGTGACATGAAGGAAATTCAAAATTTTGTCAAGCAAATAGCATTTTGTGCACCCAAATCTGATTTAGCACACGTAGGTGAGTAGCTTTGTACACGCACACCTAGGAGCTGAATTGAGTTCCCTTTGGAAAACAGAGCGCTGTGAGATAGAGGAGTTTAAAGGTTAGATGTTGTTTCTTAAGCTGCGTCTGCAGGAATTGATAATCCATGCATATAAAATGTATAGAAAAGCTCCCGTTTGGCAGGCTGGCTTTGTCCCCATGTGTTCAGATGGCCTTTCAGACTGGGCACAGCAGGGAGGGCTGCTCAGAGGCAGCCTCTGTCAATGGCAGCTAGGAAATAATTTCCAATTTTAATATGGGAAGTTCATGGCTCTTTAGGCAGTGCCTTTATTGCCTTGCATATTTGTTTCTGGGGAGGCAGGCTGGGCTTCTGAACAGATGGGTAGCATGACACCAGCCCTGAAATCTGGGTTAGACGGGCAGCACCTGGGAGAAGGGAAGTGTCATTGAGTCCGTTTTACAGCGGGAGAACTGAGGCATGGAGAAAAGCGGTTCCTCGCTGCCGTGGATGCTGCAGACACTACAGCAGGGCAGAAATTAGCCCTTGAGCATCTAAAAGCAATTGCTGCGTCTTCATTGCACAGTTTTATCCTAGGGTGTGCGCGTTAATGTCTTTGCAAGGAGAGAGGCTTCCCGTGCTCTCACCCGCTGACATTTGCAAAGTCACCTGCAAGCGCGGGGCCCGCTGCCGGGAAGTTGAGCCGTTATCCCAGGTTTTATAGGGAGCATCTCGCTCCGAGGTCCCTTAACATCTGGGCTCCCAGCTGCCCGGCTCTCACCTTGCTGCCGCCTCAACCTGCCTCGCTTTTGTGGCAAGACGACGAGAGCCGTGTCCTCCTGCGCTTAATTTGTTCTGACTACCCAGACGTGGACGGGGTGCGTACATCTCCTGCACCAAATACGTCCCCTGGCAGCCTTTAAAACACGCAGTCATGTCTGTTTTTTTGCATAACTAGCTATTCTGCATAGAGCACCTGTGTGGGTTTTCTTTTCAACGAGGTATTTAACATGTAGCTCCCCTTCGTGTTTGTCCTTGCACCCAAGGCACTAGGTTACTGGAGATGGACTCTTCCTCCTCCTCATTCCCAGCTTTATTTCAGTTTTTGTTTTGCCTATGTATTCAATACTCATGTAATGAGAAAATTGCACTGTGCAATTTTAATGTGTGTGTTAGCATATTTATCATTGGGGTAAGTTTAGATGATTGCTCAGCTCTTTAAACATAAAACCAGAATAAGAAGATTTGTGTTTCTTTTGATGGCTTAACAATTAAAGCAAGAGTCCAGCTGCTCCCGACCCTCCAGATAAATAGAGAGAAGGGCCTGAAGGGGTTTGAGAGGCAAGAGGATGGTCCTGGTACCGTTTGAGTCCTTCTGCTCAACTTCTTCCAGCGTGTTTTGCTCAGTACATATAATAATGTATAAAATCAGATTTTAATAATGATACTCAGTGTGGAGCAAAGTTAATGCGACAACTGGTTGCCAACTGAAGTTGGGCAGGGTGTGAGAGAAAGAGCATCACGGGAACAAGGTGTCACCAGTGTCATTGGCAAATGCAGAGGGGATTGCTAAGGTCACTACGAGTTACTGGAGCTAAGAGGAGTATTGAAGGGGCCTTGGTCCTCTCTGCCTGAGATGGAGTATCCTGGAATGATCCTCAAAGGACCTGGTGTCCGTGGACGTGGGAAAGGCAGAGGAGCTGGAGGAGAATTTACCCGGGTGTATAAATACCTTGCAAATACATGGTCTGAAATGCACCGGTCATCCTCCTTATGCCTCTAAGCTGCCTACTGGCCTGTAACAGGAGCAAAATAACTTCTACATCTGCCAAAAATAGCGGAGGAGCAAAAGCAAGGGTCGTGTACGCTAATGCCATGATCTGGCTCATTGAGCATCTCTATGCATGTCTCCTATAAGGAACCGAGTACACAAAGTAAATACGTTCTGCTGATAGGAGAGGTTTCGGTTTGTAGCTGAAAATGTGACCTTTTGGATCCAGGGGTTTAGGTATGAAGAATTGTTTGTTGGTCCGGCATTATCTGTGCTCTCGGTGCTGCAGAGATGCAGGGTGCAATGAATATAAATCTTCCCTACAAAGAAATGAGAAAAACGAGACCTCTAGCACAGTGAGACTGCTAGTAAAAATGGACTGTCAGTCCCAACATTATGATAGGTATGTGTAGTTTGTTCTTTTTTTTCAAGAACTAGTTGAAATTCTGCATTTTTTTTTTGCAGAAGGCAGACACTTCAAAATTCACTGAAAAAATAGAAATTGCAAATATTCTCAAAACTTGTTTCTAGGTAACTAAAATACGTTTTAACTTTATTGAGGAAAAGCATCATTTTGATTTTGGTCATTTCCCAATGCGTATATTCACTCTGCCTGGAATTCAAGGCTCCTTTGTGTTCCTACAAGATACCAGTTTCAAGTATACCACCATATAAAATGTAATCTAATAAAAACTCGTGCCATAACTTTTAATTGATATTCTAATTAACTGCTCTTGTTGGTGGTGTGCTAAATAGGTTGGCTATTGGTGCTTGGTTTTCATTTGTGATTGGTATTCAAGTCATCCCTTGTACCCTTGCTGGGCTGGGAGAAGGAGCTGGGCTCTCAGCCTGGGTTCCTGCTCAGCTGCTAGGGCTAATGAGGGAAGAAAAGAAAAACAAAGTCCCAGGCTCTTCAAAACAAAGCAAAACTCCCCAAACCTTATTCTTTTTTTACTCTACATTTGTTCCCAAAGAATAAAATTAGGAGAGGGCTTATGCTTCAGTTGTGCAGAAAACCTTGACCAAAAAGTTGCATGGCATGGGCTTTATTTGCTTTTCACTATCTAGGTCGAGTGATTAAATAGCATATGACTCCCCCCTCTGTATTTAGATAAAGCCTTGGATTAATTGCTGCTAGTTTTCATTTGATGCACAGAATTATTCTCTATCAAATATCAAAGCATCCTGCCACATGGAGGAGAAAAAGTGGGCACTCTGAAATATTTTATTCTGTGCTTGGTTACAAGCCTTTGTAATAAAATGAAACAGGAACAGGCTGTGAAGTGAACCTTAATTCAAGCAGACACAGTCCTCTCTCCAGGGGGATGTGCTTCCCTGATCTGTATGTGTGGTGGTGTAGCCTCTAATACAGCCTCTTTGTTTCTCCTCTCTTTCTTTTTTCTTTCATGGTAAAAATCCAAGTTTGAGTTGAACACGCGGGAAGCTCCTTCCTGGTGGATTTATCTAACAAGGACTATTTTAATGCACGGCCCCTGATTTGTCTCATTCCAAGAAAAATGCATTTGTGGAGGAAACTTTGGGGTGGCAGGTGGGAAGGGCAGAGGTGAGAGGAGCTGGTGGAGGTGCTGGGGGGTCCCAAACCTGCACCTCTCCTGGTGGCTTTTTTGTGCTTCATAATTAACCAAACGATCTTCAAAATGCACATTATGAAAGTAGCATCTTCTTAGTTTGTGTGTATGATGTAGAAATAGATGCATTTCAGCAGAATGGACAGAGCTGATGGAAAATTACCTATGTTGCAATTGCAGGAGCACTTTTTTTTTCAACTTTTATAATCCCATTAGGGACCTGCTGGTGTAACTTAGCCTGCAAAATCCCTAGTCTGGGGAACGATGCGAACGCCCTGAATAGCAGAGCTCTGTTTTTGACGTCCAGGTTGAAGTTGCAGGTTGCTTTGGTTGCAGTTATTTTTCCCTCACAAACTTGCCATGAAATTACCGTGAGGCAACGAGGCTGGGACAGCAACAGCGTTATCCCTAACAGGGGGGCTCTCCAGCATTATCCACCCTTCGCCATGAGGGTTTGGATCTGCTTTTTGCTCACGTTGGCATCAGTAAAGAATTGGAAACATCCCCAAGTGTGTGAAACATGCACCAAAATATGAATTCTGGTGGAATATGAATATCAGGAATTCTTATGGATGTGCTTCGACGTGGTCGGAGATGACAATGCCATTTATTTTTCTGCTGAGCCACGTCTTGGGACGGAGCCGCGGTCCTGTGGCCATCAGGAGTGGCGTCGTGTCCATGCTGCGGAAGGACCACGTTGCTAGGCAACATCCAGAAGTCCATTCAAATCCGGGCACGTGGCTATTGATCCTGCAAATTTTCTCATGTTTACTCGAGCAATTCAACTAAATTCAGTGACTCTGTCCTTACCTGCAGCCCCAGTCAGGAGCTGGTTGACAGAAGTGGGGTCTTCTAAGCTGGGACAACGGGTGCTTTAGGAGCAGCTGATAGATGTGACATGTGGTGTCCCAGGGGTGTTATGCTGGTGTCCTTGTTGTGCTCCCGAGGTGCTGTCCCTCCTCCCCACGTCCTTTCATTCTCAAATGTCAATAAGTGGCGCCTTGGCTTTCAGCGTCCTCAGCTTCAACGTAAACGAGGGGCCTCAACTAGAGGAAACCCAGTTGCATCTTGGCAATGGTTAATGGTTCCCAGCATCACCAGTTTGTATTCTGTGGTCTTTGAGTGAAAATCACTGACTGTCACTCTCCTCTTCTGCAGATTTCTGCAAGTATGTAAATGTTACTGTGTAATATGATGCTCATATAGAATTCTATTAAAAGTGTCTATTTTTAAGGCTGTTGAAATCAGACTAGATTAGCTAAGATTTAAGCTACCAAGACAGCTAAAAGAGTATTTTAATCATCAGTTATTACTGTAGTATTGAGCTTTTAAGGTTCAAGTGTTGTGTTCCTTAGCTGCTGACAGTTCCTATACCCTTCATCCACCCTGATCTGACTCCTCAGCAATCCCTTTTGGTGTCCCTTGTCTACCACATGTTCTCTCCAACCTCCCAAGGTTCGTTTTCTGCAGATAGACAACAGGGAGAAGGAAATGCTTGGGAATCTCTCAGTTAAAACTGTGGAATTGGAAGTGAATTCAGGGAATATTGCATGAAAAGCCATCTGTGCAAATCGTATCTTTAATGAGGCCATCAGTAAGTAGCTGATCCTTAGCAATGGAGCCGAATGTTGTTGTTGACTTGTTTGTGGCTCCCTAATCCTCCCTGAAACTCTCCATGCTCAAGACAAATAGCTGGGTATATTTGAGGCAACTGCAAGAGTGGAAATTGCTCACGTGGCTTTTTCCACATTGCACCTGGTTTGCTTGATCATAGTCAGGGCTGCTGAGCTTTATAACAGACCTTACAGTAACCAAACTTCTCACAGAAATGAAGAACAAAGAGATCATCGAGGTCTGGAGGGTCTCAAATCTGCCTGACCTCGTCCCTTGGCTACGCCAGGATTCCTACCGGGATGCGTCATGTATGGGAAGGAATAGCACAGCAGAGGATGAGCACCACGGCAAATTTCCCAGGAACTCCTGGTAGCCAGTTCATCCTAACAGGGGAATTTCACCCTGATCCTGAGTGTTGCTGCAAGCTCTCCATCACTTATGTCCCCAAAAGCTACTATCTGGAGGAGGTAAGTGGTGTATAGGCATTTTGCTGCTCTGGCTGATTTTTGCCCTACATGCTCAGATTTGCTTTAACTAAGCAGAGTAGAACTTGTGCGTATCTAGCCTGGAGAAAGCAGCTTCCCTTCTCCTGCTAGGCGTTTCAGAGGTGACAGTTTGAAATGTTGAGCAGTGTGTAGTGCAAACACCTGAAGATTAATTAAGAAGAGAGATTTAGCATATTTCATAATGATGACATTCTTTATGAAGTAGATACAGCATTTGCGTGCTGAAGTTCAGCCAGATGTGAGACATCAATAAGTACTATGCTTTGAAAATATAACTTCTTGATAAATATTGCATTAAAGAGGATGATGCTGGTGTCGGTTGGATAGTCTGGCAAGAGCTTGTTCAAGTCGGGTGCTGCATTTCCCACGTGTGTTGCATCAACTCGGGCTCAATCAGTCTCCTACCAAAGTCTTTGCTTCGTTACTACGGAGGCTTGATTACCTTTCATTTTATACTGTCGTCTTCTGTGTGGCTCCCATCCAAAAAGCTGTCCAGAACCGCCTCTGGTGAAGGACACTTTCCCAACAATTCTACAATTGTTATTTTGATCAATAGCAAGCTAATTACAATCTCAATGATCAATATTCTGGCCTTTGTATGAGTTTCCCTTATCTGTTTAAACATGTTTCTTCCTCTTGCCCAAGAGGTCTTAATTAAAGATTAACAAAGTTGGAATTGAATCAAGAGCAACTGAGCCAAATTAAAAACTAGGAGCAAACAGAACAGAAACCCTGTTCTGTTTTGCGGCAGGGGAGGAGAACACTTATTAAACTGCTTTTTCATGTAATCTTCATGCTGCTCTGCTCTGCTGGAAGCAGAAGCACCAAAGGGGGTTGAGAAGGGCCATTCCTCTGTATTTCTTGTGATGCAAATAATGATCAATGTTTCTATCAGCATTCACGCTGAGAAAATCCTGTGTGCTTCAGCGAAGGGGGTCTTTGAAGGTAGGAAATTATTTATTTTGCTCTACCAAGGTTGTCTAAAACATAACAAATTCATGTGCATCTCTAACACCTGCCAGCACCATATCGATAAAGGAAAAAAGAACCCAAAATACGAAATCCAACGTGGGAAGAGTGTAAAGGCAGGGAGGGCATAAGGAAAAGCTATGGATACAAGTTGCAAATTGAGAAGTGTGTCATATTAAGAGTCATTAGTATAATGGGAGTGTTTGCTTTTGCTGAGATTTCTTAGCCTGACTTGGCAACCTGACCTTGAAAGGTTTTTGAAAATCAGAAATCTTCTTTCTATCTATTGGAGAAAGTCAAGGGAAAGGCTAGTGCTTCAATGCTGCACACTCATCTTTTTTTTTTTTTAAAAAAAAAAAAAAAGGTGATTCAAGATTCAAACCCAATTCCAAATTTTGTCAGTAGGCCTTGTGGTTTCCCATGCAGCATAGGTATAAAAAATGTAAAGTTGTTGTATGAAGAGCAGCTTCCCTGAGGCTGCTGCGCTTGCCTGGACCCCATCACTCTGAGACATGCAGGATCTTGGTGGTTTTTGGCTAGACCTTGAGTTCATGGAGTGTCTTTGCTGAAGATAAACCCCTACTTTCATCAAGGGATGCATGAATATCAGCTGATGGAACCAGCTGCAAAGGTTCCCCATCTGTGTCTCAGTTTTTGCCTCTCTCCAGCATGAAGAGCTGATCCATAGGAAGACTCTTATTTATCCACTTATTTGAGGAATCAGATCAGTTAGCAGTTGACAATGTTTCTCTCCAGAAACACAGATACAGTGCCAAAAGTGAAGCTTCCCCTCCTCCCGCTCCCTTTTTAACCTTTTTTTATTATTTTTGGACTTATTTGGCTGAAAGCAGCAAACACATAAATGTGTTGACAAGCAGTAGCTCAGCAGAGAACAAAAGTGGCAAAGAACAGCTTGAAAGAGGTAATCTCCTCCAGCGCGAGGAGTAAATGTGCATGAGAGTGAGAGATGAGCAGGTAATAAAGGTGCTTTTGCCTTTAATGCATCCAGCTCCTGGTATGCAAGCAGAAATGAAATGAGATAGAAGCGATTTCTTACCCAGACAGAGCAAACGTCTGGCAGGATGGGCTATATACATGCAGCGCTGCTGCTTTATTTTCCTGGGCTCACTGATTTGAGAGCCACCAATAATAGGAGATAGCTGGAACTCTTGCTTTTTTCCCCTTTTAACAGACATATGGGACTGTGGAAAAATCTGCAATAAAACTTGCAGCAATAAAGCAGAGGCCCTGGTTTCAGGTGACTTGCAGGAGGCTGGTATTTCATTGAAAGCCAAGGAAAACCAGCTGCAGGCTGTCCTCACCGTGTGTCCTGCATCCGAATGCACGGGCTGTGCAGACAGCCCTGGGTTGGGAGGCAGGAATCGGGTGCTTGTTGCTGCGGTGGGGCTGGGCACGTGCAGCTGGACCCTTTGGTGCCCAGAGGCACCAAATGACCAAAAGGTCATTATTTATGCCCAGATTCCAACCTGCAGCTTGGCTACAGACCCCTGTTCAATTTGGGGATGTTGAATCATCCTTGGTCACCACTTCCCTTTCCCATAGCAGAAGGTAGAAATCATCCTACACAGGTTTCCACCTGAATTAGTGTCCTACCTAGACTGGGAGATGGTTTCATCTGTCTATCTCTATCCCACCATCCCACTAATGCTCTATCCCACTTGCAGCAGGTGGAAGCATCACATGAAAGGGCTGGAGAGTTGTCAGCCAACCGTCTTTACATTTTCCTTTCTCTTTTCTTTGAGAGAGGCTTGTTTGGAAGGCCCACACCAAGCTTACGTGCTCTTTATACCTTCAAGAGAGGGCATAAGAAGGTCTTAAGCAGTCCATGGACCTTAGCCCAAGGGGAAATGTCCCGTCACTAGCACAGTCCATGCTCTGTCCTCTTGGCTGAGCCTTGAGCTTTCGTTCTGCTTAGTGGCATTGGTGAAAAGCCAAAGAAATGATCCAAAAATCTCCCTAGGTCCGGACTCAGCCAATAATGGTACCCAGTAATGGGTATGAAGCCTCTTTCTCCCCTAGACCCTGATGTGAAGGAAGCACCAGCACTTTGCCGAGGAGCAGAGCAGCGTGGCCTGTGGCGGATCACTTATCCCTCCCACGGTGCTACAGCCCTGATAGGGGCCGCCTCGGTGGGAATTATTTATTTAAGGAGATTGAAATGAAAAAAATACATATATAGCCAGATGATTTTTTTTGATGTTTAGCAGGATGGTGGACTTAACCCACTGATTATTACTAAGGGCTGCTTTTTTTCTTCGCTTGCTACATTGCAAACCAGGGCTTTTGGCTATCTATAAAATTTGACAGCTGTTGTTGAGCTCATGTGTGTTGTTATCGGCTCAGAATGTTACAGGTAGCTTCTCTGTTAGGAACCGATAGAAATCTTTAACTGATAGAGGTTAAAACGGTAAATTTTAGAGAAAGGGTTTAACAAAAATCTTAAATGAAATCTGGAAATAATAGGAAGTATTTATAAGCTTAAACAAGGCTCTGTGAAACGGCGATAAGTATTGTTCAGTTCCTGAAAGATTGAGGGGTATTTTTGTGCTAGCTTTGAAAGAGATAGTATTCATCTTTATTTGTGCTCCAGCTCCGATAGAATGGGCTTAAAAGGTAAGATATATATGAGCCGCACTCAGTCTACAGTAGCAATGACAGTTTGATTTTATCACTGCCAGATGCAATATGCAGCGGAGGGTTCAGCAGCCCTCCAGAAATCGAGATGCATTTCGAATGCAGGTGTACGCAGGTTTTTTATAAGAGGAAGCAGTGAGCCTGGCAAATTCCATATCTATTATAGAGCTTAATCATTATCTGGCAACTCGGCTGCGGGCGGGATTTGTGTTTCTGTGTGTGTCTGCCTCGGGGTGATGCACAAATGGGGCTTCTCGTCCCTAGGAGTGTGGTAGCTTTAATTTTAACCGAGCGGAGCATGTAGCCGTGGATTACTGTTGTTCAGCCTTTTGGTTATATCAGAACCAGCAAACAGATAATAGTGACTGTCACGACTTGAATGGGGATATTGAATTGGTGCAAACTCTTGTAAATTGAGGTGAGCAAGGCTTTTCAGTGGCGGGAGTGGGGCTGGAATAGCTTGATGACCTTCCTGTGGTAGGAACATGTGCGTGGACTTCACAGGGAGGAAAATAAATATGTTCCCATCTAGCTCCCTTAAAGCTAAAATCTT
Organism: Nothoprocta pentlandii; assembly: GCA_013398315.1. NCBI lineage: Eukaryota > Metazoa > Chordata > Aves > Tinamiformes > Tinamidae > Nothoprocta > Nothoprocta pentlandii. The sequence goes on along the minus strand of VZSG01000278.1, from coordinate 630,207 downwards.
CCTGCCAGCTTTGAAATAGGTAAGAGGAGAGTGTACTCCAGCGAAGGAGATGATAGCAATTGCCAGGAGAACTACTTTAAGATGAAACATGTACTTGTTTTTGAAGACTAACACTGGGAATGAAGTAATTTGGATTCTATTCTTGACTGTGGTCCAAACATTCAATTATTGGAAAAGTTATTGGAGACCCTGTAAAATTCTCTTTATTTCAGTTCCATCTTGTATAAGGTGGGGATAAGTGCAGAGGTTGCTTCGTACATAAAGTTATTATATATAAACTTTATATAGAGAAGTTCGTATATAAAGTTATTAGATCACTGTGGTTAGTCATTCATATTTGTAAAGCATGTGGACGTGTCTGAATGGGCGGCTGGGCTTTTGCTAAGTAATGTTGATGTTGTAAAGCATAAATAAATGAAGAAATAAATAAAGGGACATAATGGCTTTGTAAGATGTTGCCGATGCTTGTTTTCCATGAATATTTTAGGTAGCAGAGCTCAGAGCTTGGATACCTGGAAGTAAATAGAACCTAGCTCGGCAGTGGCAGATTTCTGTGGGTTTGTAGGACACAAACAAGGTTTTTAATGTGACCTGATAAAGCTGAAAGCTGCCGTATCAAACAGCAAGGCAACCACCACGTGCATGTACGTACAGGAAATAATGATCGGGGAAAAAGCTGATTTAATCAACAACATAATGAGTGGTATACAATTCTGTATATTGCAGAAATAGGAGCGATGGTTATCATTGGGGAAGGACTGACATAGGGAGCTAATTCATGCTCATCTTTCCCTGCCTAAGAAGTGATAAGGAAGGGTGTGCATCTTAAGAGGTTGTTATTTATGCCTTTACGGTAGAGCTGGGATTAGGCAGAGCAGCTTATTTAGTGTCAAGGTCAAGAAAATCCCGCTTAAGTTCGATATGGTTAAAAGCAGCTGAAGTGGATAGAAACGACTCAAAGTGATGGGGCCTGCAGAGATCACTTGCTGTCAGCTTGAGAGAGACAGATTTGCTGATGCCTTCCTTAAACAGAGTAGGGAAATTTGTCTCCGTGAGTAGGATTGCTCTTGGTGACTCTTCCTTTAGAGAAACGGCAACCTTTTCCCACAACCTTTTTGGCATACTCGTTCCCTCGCATCTTGGGGCAGCGGTGATGATAAATTCATGAAGATTTTTCCCTGCCCTGCTCGCTCTCTCCGTGCTAGTTATGTATGACAAAATATAAGACCACAAATTCCTTTTCATAGCTCCTTCTCCTTTGCTTCCTCTGCCCTCCTCCATCTCACTTCTAGATTTCTTCTCTTCGGAAGAATCTCGTTTGAAAAAATACTCTTTTTCTTATGAAACATTGGTGGTTTTTTTCAGCCCACTGTTAAGCTCTCAGTGCATTTGTATTTTTGACAGCGTGCACCGAATTGCTCATAATTCCGTTATGTTCCGTATATCACAGAGTGGGGAGAATAATTCTGGTATATGCTAATGCTTCTTGGTTTACATACATAAAATGCTGTTCTGGTAACAAAGTAGGGCGTATATTTTATAATGGGATATATATCATTATAAATGGAACACTGGTTTTACAAAATATTTTAAGAGGAAGGTAAATTACACCATGAAAAGTGCATAAGGGCCATAAATTATTCAGTAGCCTGAGGAATTTTTATAAAGAGATTTGGTTGTGGCCTTAGCCTGCGAAACCTTTAACTGTGGCCATTAAAATAAACCATATCAACAGCTCACACCCGAGAAAGATATATTATATCCCATGGAAATGGTCACCTGAAACGTCAGTACTGCACATAGCATGAAAATGGTCACCCCTAGTCCTTGATGCAGATGTTTTTAATGAGCGATATTAAATGGGAATTGATGGTAGGTTAGCCTGGGGGTTTTATAGCCTCTCTTTTCACATTCAAAACACTTCTCCCCTAAGAGGAGCGCAGAATTTCTCCAATGGGAAAAGCTTTAATGCCTGCTCTGGTTTGCAAGAGGTGCTGAGGGGGAGGAACACGGAAGCATCAGGAGATGGAGCACTGGGTCCCAAATCAGAACTGCTGGGGAGGTTCTTCCTTGGGTGCCCCATGGAAGTGTCTGAGACCTGGGCTGGGTCACGTCACAGCATCCTCCATCCCGCCGGTGCTGAATAACCTGCATCCTGCCCCGACCTCCCGTGGCTCCAGTCCCGGGCTCTGGAGAGGACACTCGCCGTGGGGTGGCACCATGGGCACCTCTCAAAAAGGCTCCCTACTTCTCAGCCCCCTCTGTCCCTCTCGGATGCTTCTGGCTTTGTTTGTGAGCAGCCAAGCCCTTCAGTCGCTGTAAGCTACCTCCAGTTGTTATCTGTTATCACGTTGATAATAACATAATGTGGCTTCTGTCAATTTGGGGAGGTTTTTGATAGTATCTTTTGATCATCATCGCAGCACTAAGTAACAAATGTTTTTAAAAATGCATATAAATGAATCCCAAACAAAAGACTGGAGTCTGTGGAGCAGCAGCTAGTGAGGTTTGTCGGGGACGTGTTATCACCTGCATCTGGGAAGGGGGAAGGATTTGGGTGTCCTGGTGAAAAAGACCAAGCCAAGTTGAGGTCTGAGCACCTCTAATAGCTTAGGGTATCTCCAGGAACCGATCTAAAGATCTAGACTTTAAACAGACAAATTCTCACATCCTGGGGCATTGGGCATCACTATAAGAAGCATAGGAGATTATAAAGGTTATCTTTGTAAGCAGCTCCACACCAGTGTAGTAATCTGCGTGGCTGTGCCATCTTAGAGACAACAGTCTGTGAAAGCTCTATCTTCTCAACTGTAGAAACACTTAATTATATTTATTTCCGTTATTGCATTTGGTAATAGGTACATGTACCTATTCATTTCAAGGAGGTTATTTGTACTGATTGTACTGATGCACAAAATGAAAAAAAAGGAGGAACAATCTGGCTTTGTAGGTGACTAGTGTATTTATTAGTCTTCCCTTGACCAACATCCCTCAGAAATCTGTGTGGGGAAAGATGAAAAATTAATGCTACTGCCCATCTGCAGCTGTTCTTGATGCATTAGTGTCAACAAGAAAGCAGCTCTGTGCCCTCATAAGAAGATGTTTTCTGCATATTTTGTGTCTTGTGACAGTCTGCACAAACTTTCAGTTGAATACGTTTTGTTGTTTGTGTTATATGGCAGCTCTGCCAGCGCCAGGGATTTTATCATTAGTCTCCTGACAGTTGTTCTTTTTTTTTTAATCACTTCTGACAACAAATGCTATGTGGCTTTTGTCAGTTTAGCCTAGTTTTGATGTTAGTTGATCATAATTACACTAGCAGTTAACTAGACTTTTATGGCTTAGCTATAATTATGGCTAGCGGGATAGAAATGGGGCTCTGGTGGTGAAGAAAAGTAAAATTCAGCCTTGGTGGTGCTGGGGAGAAGCACTTGAGAATGCTGTTCTCGAAGGTTTAAAAGCCGGAGGGCTAAAATTAAGTCTTCAATTATATTAAAGCTTAATCTTATGGTGCTAAATCCCTTTTTGTTTTGGGGATCTGACCTGTGATTTCTGTGTGTCTAGGGTTGACAGTATCAATTGCATTAGAGCAACCCATCAAGCCAGTGGCCTTTGGGCACTGACCTTTGCATTTCCAAAGTTAAAGGAATTTATGCAGGCGGAGTTGGAGATAAGTGTATCTGTTTGCTCTCTTGTTTTTCACAGTCTGGCACCAACATAAAACACTTGTAGTTCTTGGGTATTTTGCTCTGTGCTCTGGATTTCCAAAGGTCCCTTCTGCTGGTGGCCCTAGAGCACATTGCCAAGCGGCGTTCTTTTCCATGCATCATTCCTACACCAATTCCCTCAAGGGTGGAAAGAGGCTAGGGAACCCTTTCATGAAGGTTAGATCCAGGCTTTGTAGAACTAGGCCACTTCTTGGCTTCTGAAGTTGTGCCCAGCTCTGGCAACAGGAGATAATCCTTGGCTGAGGGGGTCCTGCCTCGGCTTCAGTTATGATTTAGCCCTTGGTTTTGTAATTCTGGAGAATATGTGGAGGCCTGAGAAACTGCTGGATTATTGTAAATGAGGCAACAAAAGAGATTAAGGATTTCAGTGACTCCCTTTGGCATTTTGTATGAGTTTGCCTGAACCAAATGAGGAAAAAGTCCATTTTTCCTGGTACCTGTCGTGCTGAACCCTTATAGACTGGAAGGTTTTCCAGGAAGTTTCTAAACTTTTCCCTTGGGCAGACTTAACCCTTAGCTTCAATAAAAGTGTCCTGTTGTGTGTTTATTATTCCTTCCTTGAGTTTTGTTCTATTTGAATTGGAAAATGTTCCTTTTAGGGGTGGTTTGTTGTGGCCAATCTACTTGGCTAGAAAATGAGTTTAAGTATCTCAGAAGAACCAGGTCTTCCTTACATATGCGTTTATATGTTGGATGTGTGTTTCTTCTCTCCTCTGTGGACATCTACCCCCCAGTCTTAAAAAGGATGCTACAAATATTTAAGGATGTAGCATTAAGCAGAAGAAAAGCCTCTGGCCAGGCTTAGGGGTAGTTTAATTAATTATGAACAGCACAAATGTTATACGCACTCAGTAATTCTTTCTACCTAACAATTATGTGTTATATTTCTTTATCCCTGATTTCCACATGTGGACTGACAAATGTGTGTATAATTTAACATTAATTATTTATGTTTGAATCCTTTGTATATTCATAAGTATACATCAATTAATATTTATGCATTTATTGTATTACAATAATGCATAATAATAATTAGAGATGTAAATAGAATCTGGATTCTCTTAGCTCCTTTTCAGTGAAAACGGCCCTTTGCTCGTGTCTGCAGCTTAGCTTTATGAACTTATATGTTGGGTAGTTCCCTTTGTAAACTTGTATATAGGGTAATTCCATAGCAACCCCAGTTGCTCCTTCAAGTGCTGCTGGCTGAGGAGAAGCTGGGGAAGGGGAGAGCTGGTGAACGTGACGTGAGCCGCTCCTGACACTTGTCAAATCCCATTTTCTGCAGCCAGGGACCCGGTATCTGTGGGGAGTAGGTCACACGCCTGGGGGGGAGAGGAATTATCCGGTTTCTGAGCTCGGAGGGAGGCAGCAGCTCAACCACATCATCGAGATTACTTTTCCACTACCTTAAGAAATTGTGTAGGAAAAGGCCTGAGAGAAAATACCATAAAAGACAAAAGAAAATAGCAAAAAAGACGAAAAAAAAAGTACCAAAAAAGTCCTGCACGTTTGGGGGAAAGGCAGAGTTGTGTCCTGGAAGGTGCAACCCCAACTCCCGTGGCCCTCGTAGCAGGGGAGGAGCAGGGCTCGTAATGCAAGGTGAGACCCCTCTAAAGGGCACCTTCCTGGAGCTTGGCTGCTTGACTTACCATTGCAGGGGGCTCAGACGGACCTTTACAGCCTGGGAAAATAAAATAGCTGCTGGGGCCGAGGCATAACGGGAGCTTTGCACAGCTACAGGGGCAGCCAGGCTGTCTGCAGGAGTTCTCCATGCATCTGTTGGGCTCTGCTGGTGCAACCTTGTCCTTGTGAGAACTTGCCGTGTACTTTTCAAGAAAGTGGTTGCATGAATATGTTAGCTGTGGCTGGACCCATCTTTTTTAATCCATGGTTCATTATTCAATTCACTTTTGAGTGTCTCCTCCTCATCTCTGATAACTTTCCATCAGGATGTTAGAGTTGGCAGGACTTCCCTTGGCTTGTGAGGGAGCTGTGGGATCTCTCTGAATCCCCTCCCCATTTTAATGCAACTGATGCTTGGGGCATTTCATTACCCCATAGGGTAATAGGGAATAAAACCCACATAAATAGGAACGGAGCAAAACCTTGAACAGCATTGGTATCTTCGGTGAACTTATCTTCTCAGCATCAACTCTTATGCTTGTACCCATCTCCTTTAGAGCAACCAGAATGATAAGTAATAGAGCACAGAGCGCAATGGGAGCTGCTCTCCTCGTTGATCACCCTCGGCTCCAAGACTGCAGAACTGCAGTTGATGTCAAGTAGGAGCTCCTCAAACCAGCATGTTAGAGAAGACTTGGGACAGGATCCGCTTCTGGAACACTCCTAATCAGTGCCCATGTCTTTTCCCCTGCTTATAGTCATTTCTAAATTCTTAACGACTACTCTGAAAGGAAAATCACTGAGGAAAGGGCTAATTGGACTTTTCCAGAGGGGATGCCTTAAGGGGGCAGTGACTCAATGGTTGGCTAGCACTGCTAGGAGCTTTCCAGTGCCTTTGTCAGGGCTGGTTAACTTGGAGGCTTCCTCCCATCATGGGCTGTCAGGCTGAATTTGTCCTCCAGCGTGAATCAATGAACTGATTAACAATTGTTGAGCTGGGTTTTTTTTTTTTTTTTTTTTTTTTTTTTT
>VZSG01000278.1:560202-623780 GCA_013398315.1 Nothoprocta pentlandii | reverse complement strand
ACTGGTATGATTTGCATGGTTTTTTTTATTAAATGGAAAGGCTGAGATAGGTCAGGTGTAAGTAGGAGCAACTCTTATCTTTTCCATGGCTCAGTTTGTGCCGGGGAGGTTTTGCCCACTGTGCAGCAAAGGAGATGTTAGAGTAGAAGCCATTCAAATTAAGGAAATCAGCTGCCCTTCCTTCCTGGATTCCTTTCCCTTCTCTGTTTTAGTATTATTGATGCAGTGACCAAACTGTTACCTGGGCATATCTGAAAAATCAATGAAAAAGTAAATCTTAAAGAAAAATCAATTGTCCTGCGGTATGAATTTAAATGTGACCCATTTTTGCTGCACTCTGTATATACCACATAAAGAACCTGGCTGGGTGGAGATGTGTTTTGTTTTATTTCTTTCATTCAGATTTATGCAGGAGGAAATGTCTTAAGCGAGAAAGCCACAGTTAATGCTAGTTTTTCCAGGGAAGGTCCCAAATCCAAGCTCTGTAGGCAGAACTTTTTGAACAATCGAGTTCCCTGAAGACTTCCAAGTGATTTTAGTTAAGCCGTGGTTTAACCAGCTTGCTCACCTTTCCCATTGCATCTGTCCGGCACTTCATGGTAGTTTGGTGCTTTCTGAGATCGTTTTATTCGGCTCGCTCGTCCAGTGTCCGTCTCCATCATTAGCTGGCAGGTTCCCCATGCTCTGCTCGTGGACGGATGAGCTGTCCCCTTGGGACCTGCTTGGGTCCCTGCTGTTCGTCCCCTGTGCGCGGTGCCCAGGGCCTCTTGGTGCTGAGGGCAGGACCTGCCTCTGGGTTCAGGTCCTTGGGATTCCTGCAAGTCACAAAGGGCAGGTTTTACAGAAAGCAGAACAAAATTACAAAGATGGGAGATCTGCTGGAGGAATCGCATCAGGGAGGCGCCAGAGCCTGTCTGAAAATACACGTTTTCTGTATTTGTTCTTATTGATACAGACGTGCATGGCAGCATGTTTCTAAATCCCTGTTTAAATAGCACTGCTCGGAGAGCAGAGCTCCACAAGCACATCTTTAGGAAACGCAGATTGGAGCAGCCCTTGTTGCCTCTTGAGGAACTGGGGACTGCAGCAGATGTAGGCGACTGGCCGCTAGCACAGCGAGAAGCTGGACCAAAACTGGACCAGAACATAGCTCAGCTGGACCAGAGCAGCTCAGCACCTTCGGCACTCTCAGAAATTCAGTGTTTGGGGTTGGCAGCATCACCCATCACTTCCAACCAGGGAGCTGCTTTTCCCTGGATGGACTTTGTGCGTGTGGAGAGGAGCTCCCTGGGTCTGGAGCACCAGAGGTGCTCAGGATGTCATAGCTTGATAAGTACCTGTCGTGTTGAGGGATATTCGGACACCAGGACATCCCAGGGGCTCGGGGGGCTCCTCTCATGGGGAGATGGTCCTGCCGACCGCGACTTGTGCGGTCACCCCGTGGCAGAGCCGGGACCCGGCGCCAGGTCCTGGGAGCGCAAGGGCACGTTCAGTTCAACAGCCCTGCTCTCCGTAATAACGTGACAACATAATTCAGCTGCTCTGTAATTTAGTGTGGCACGCTGCGTGTCCTACACAGCAGCGAGGCCGGCCGCGCTGGCAATTTCAGCGTGTATGATCAACAGGCCGCTCGTTTGCCCATTATCAGGCAAGTCTGTAATTTATCTCCCTCACTTGTGTCTCACACTGGAGCTTTTCATTTCCACGGCTGTGAATTATCAGCGTCCAATCCTTGAAGCTCCGATGGGCGATAATAGCCCAAAGTTTCCCAGGTGAATCATTACTAGAGCTGTCCAACTTGTGACACCTCTTAGGGCCCTTTTTTCCCCTGCTGAGGAAGGTGTTTGGCATTTTCTGAAAGCCACGACCTTGCACAGTGCCTTAACACTCCTTTATTGGAACTCTTCTTTGTACAGAGGCTGCTTTTATATGTTCTTCTTCCATGCAGCATCCAAAATGCTAATAAATATATGGCGGAGAAATGCATGGTGCTATCAGACTTTCTTTAATATATATTTTGGCCCATATAATGCATATTTTTAGATAAGATTTGCAAAAACACCCACATTTTCTGGAGCCTAAGTTCCAGGGAAAGTTCTTGGGGTATAAACTCCTTAAGCGTTTTGGTTTATTTAAAAAATCCAATCCTAAATACCTGGCAACCACTATCTATTATAGTGAGAACAAAATTGCCAGGTTGGTATTTTGGAAGCATGAGAACAATTAGCTTTTCCGCTCACAGCCAAGAGGAATCACGTGCTGCTTTTAATGAATTCCTATTTCTCTCTCTGATGCTCTCCTGTAGCATGGAAATGTGATATTAGGTGCAAATATTTGTCCCATACTGTGCAATAAATATCTGAGGCAATCTGGATACGAATCCAGCCTTTCCAGGTTTTTGATGCAGCAACATCCCCCAAATATATAGTCAGCTTTACTATTCTTGTCTCAAATAGGGTTTTTGCGGCGTGCAGAACCCCAGGTGATGCTTGCAGGACAATGAATGAAATGTGCATTTCAGTGTGGTGACTCTTGCCTTCGACTCAGCCAGCGACACCAGCTGTTCTTGGTCTGCTTGATGCAAAAGCTCTGTGTTTTAATAGAACCCATAGCTGGGACTTTTCTTCATTGAAGGTAATTTCTGTCAAGCAAATATTGTCATGGGATGCGACTCAGCCTGTGCGAGTTTCCAAAAAACAAATTCTGAGTTTTACGGATCCTATAAAAGCTTTCTGTAAAGAGTTCCTGAAGAGCATGTTGAAATGCTGGGACACAGGGAGGATGTGTGTTATTCTGCTCCACTCTGCGTGCGGTTGTGGTGCTTTTGGAGATATCAGTCCTTGTGTGTGCAAGAGCTGGATGGGGAAATGGTCACTAGCACGCCCAGTGAGGCTATTGCTTTTATGTGCATTGAAAATATTGGGCATATCAAGAACATGAAGCTTTTCTCCAGTCCATACGTAGCAGTAGGGGTGGTATTTTCCGGCGTGGGAAATTGCATGGTCTATAATCTGTGGAATTGAGGTTTTAAATGCCCCATGCTGGCGGGATTTGTGCTTGCTGAGGGCATTCTCCTCCTTTTGCTTCTACTTCACGATACATTTGTTCAAAATAAATTTGTGATCCTGCATCTTTGTTCTGGGACTTGTCACATTTGCCAGTGCTGATCCCTTACTTGTGTTCATGTCAAGACAATGTATGTTAAAATAACTCAGCAGATGTGTCACAGTAATTGGTCAAATAATCCCAGAAGTTTAGACAATTTTCTGAAAATGCCTGCTGCTTCTTCTAATGATAAAATGATATTCAGATCTGTTTTCAAAAAGTGGAAACCAGAAAACTATTTAGCCTTTATTTTGCAGAGCCTTTGACTAAGGGAAAACTTTAGTCAGCTGTAAAGATTCACGTAAGTTTTTCTAATTCACCAGACGATGCTCAGAATTTTATTTTTACAAACTTTCAAATACTTCAGCTTTTTAGGACTCTCCTGTAAATGTAATGCACAAACTTATTATTACTGAGACATCATTTTTGGGATATTTTGAAATTTGCAATAAGGCATTTGCCACTTTCTGAGTGTTTTTCCCGTGCTTGCAACAGCCTGCGTGTTTCACTGACCATGCCAATACACCAGATTAAATATATCTGCCTGTGCCTGATGTGTCCGTCCTGCCCAGGGCTGCTCATTGGATGGGTGACTGCATTAAAATAGCTACAAACTCTCACCAAAATCACACTCATTCTTTGCTCAGGGTGCAAATCACATAAGTCCTTGTAGAGATCTGCCCTGCAAAGCTCGAGGGCTGCGGGGAATTACGGGGGGACACGGACCCCCCTGCCCTCCCCACCGGTGCAACGTGGAGCGCTGCTAATTTTGAGCTCTCCCTTTGAATCCTGCAGCAACTCGTCCCTTGGCTAATTTAGTTCTCAGCTTTTTCTTATCCTTGCAGTTTTCATCCTTCCCATCTCACCATTGCTGTAATATTGTATAAAAACGGGGAAAAAACAACCACTCCAAAAGCTGCGGATTTCTGAATCTGCATTTGGATTCTCGTCTATTTGGAATTACAGCACAGCCCGAAAAATGTATTTAAAAAAAATACATTTTTCTTGAAGAGCTAAGCAAGCGGTGCGTGATTATAATGGAATGACTAACTATTGTAATTGGGTATTGTATCACATTGTATGGCTTTAATTTAAGACAACAAGCAGCAATTTGATAACGCAGAGGCTGTTATTGCTTTTGAAACACTTTCATGCCTGGAGGCATAAGTAAATATCTTAAAAGTATTGTGGCTTGCTTCCTGCACGAAACCTGCAATAAAAGAGGGAGCAGAAGCAGCCGGATTTTTAAAATAACCTGGCACACAGGGCTTGGTCAGGGAAGGATGCTGGGGAGACGGATAAGGCCAAACAAGCTGGGCCAGCTAGAGCTCGTATGGTCATGCACGTGGTAGTCCTTCAGACCTGAGCAATGTCTTTGCAGAAAACCTGCTTGAGATTGCTTCCAAAAAATAAACCATCTTGGTGTTTACTCCCTGCCATCCTTTTCCCCACTAATCTGATCCTCAGGCTTGTGTTCAGTGGGACTTGTGGCATCTTGAGTGGCATAGAGAAGAGCCAGCCTGTATTGGCCTTGTGCTCCCTTTCTGTTGTATGAAGAGGTCTGCAGAACCTATGCTGTGCAGAGAAGGGATGGGGCAGAAATCTGAAATATTTCCCAGCACCTGCCCTGCATCCTTCCTTCCACCACTGCAGGGAGTCCTGCCTCCGCTGTCCCCTCTCATGGGATCCGTGGCTCTAAGTCGTGCTGGATGGATAAATTGTGATAATTTTGAAAATTTTGATATCTATAAGAGAAGTTTTTAATGTCATATTAATGACTTTTGCAGCGCACTTTATTTAAGCGAGTAGATCATGTTTACAGAATGAGAGGATGTTTTGTAATGTCTCATTTAGGCAAAAACTCCCCCAAAGCATCTTCAGAGCAGTGTGAAAAATGTTATTACTGTGGAAGCTATAGACATGCACATCTCATAAATCTACCTTTCAGGTTGTTTTTGGTACCCTGATGGGCTGCAGCAGCTTTTTATCTCTTTCTCAGTCTCGATCTACCATAATTTTAATTGAGAACAGTAAATTATCGTGGTAATTTGGGACATTTTGGGATAGAGGTTTACAAATAGCAGGAGACGATCAACATCATTTGTTACTCACTGCTGGGAAAGAGGCCTACGAAGACGATGGCATCAGGAAATCTGAAGAAAAACAAATTATACATTGCAAGTGAATTAAAATGTGAAAGCTAGAAATAAAAAAAGGCGTAGAAAGACAACTGCTTTTTCCAAGGAAGGGAAATGCAGCACCGGCACATGAAGCAGAGAGAAAAATAACTCAGGTCCAAGCACTTTGCTGTGCTCCACTGATTACCAGTGTTTTTTGTGGTACGTTAGCTTGCCGCGTGATTTCTCTTCTTCCACCAGTGATTATTTCCGTGCCTATTGTGCCCAAAGGCAGGGATGTTCTTCTGTCTTAAGCGAGAAAAGACTCGGTCTTCATCCCGAATGTTTCTGGTGTTTGTTTCACTCAGTGGGTTTCTAATGTGGCTGGTCTACCCTGCAAAAATAGCCACAGTCTGTGGGTATTTTATGAAAAAGAGGGGCCCAACAGCATATTGCCAATAACTGCTGCTCTGGTATTCCACTGTCTATTAATGTTTCCGCATCAATGTTTCTATTAATTTTTTTTTTTTTGTACTCTAGAGTAAAAAGGGCTTTAAGGTTTTTGTTATTCTCCACCAGTTTTTCAATAAGAGTTGTGTTGGGTTTGGTTGTCATTCTTCTTGCGGCTATCATGCATTGTTTTTAGGGAAATTTTTTCTTCTGCCTCTTTTCAGTCTTTCCCAAATATCATCCAAAGGTTGGAGCTGTTGCCTCCTAAATGCTGCACAAGTGATTTTATTCTGCTGAGCTAAACCAGCACCAGCCTGGAGGTGGAACACAGAAAGAAGGAAACTTAACTGCTCTTTGCATTGATTCTGCTTGGACTAAACCGTCAAAAAAAGTGGTTGCCCCAACAGCAGAAACGTTTCCAGAGCCCAGGGAGAGCTACTCCGAAGGCAGCAGGGTCTTTGCCACATAAAAAAGCAACAGCAAATATTTCTGCACTTTTCTTGCTAGAGGTTTTGCTTTATTAACACGTACTTAGGGCTGGAATCTAAGCAAAGATGAGCTTTGCTGCTCTTCTCTGCCTAATCCTTTTGCTCCTGTTTAAGGTCCAAGCTGCTGTCGAGGCTGCTAGAAGCACTTTTGCTGCCTTGGCCGATTGCAGAGCAGCAGTTGTGAGTGTCTCCTCTGGGTGGCTGTGCTGCCGTGCTGCATCCCTTCCCTTAATCCAGGCCCAGCAAGTCCTGATAGCCTTTCTCCTCGGGGTCAATGGCCAAGGTCTCCTCAGATCCTTTTTGTGTGACCTTTAATTGATGTAAATAGGCACTTGTAACTCGCACCTGCATTTATCTAATCTCCTTTTGTGAACTCAGCACATGCCTGATGCTTCAGACGGCCGAATGCCCCTCATAAACACCAAGTGGGAATTGCCTCCTTATTTCAAGCATATCTTTAGTTTGCTGTCCTGGAAATTTGCTGACTTGGGAGTACAAATAGGCAGTTAGAAAAACTGGTGCTTATTGCACACGCTCTGGTCTCTAATTTCATGCAAATAGTTAAATCTCCATGGGAAACTTGCACATGCAGGAGCAGGGCATATTTTTATATGTTGTGATCTATGATTGATTTAAAACAAACAAAAAAGAGTATTCTCAGTGTGGGAACTGGATTATTTTAAAACTCCTTTCATGCATTTTTTTTGAATATCTGCAAAACACACACACACACACACCAAAAAAAAAAAAAAAAAAAAAAAAAAAAAAAAAAAAAAAAAAAAAAAAAAAAAAAAGAAAGGAGAAAAATATGCCCTACAGGAGGCTGTATAGGATGTCCTAGTCCTGTGGAATTCAATGTACTTTGGGGCCATCTTTTGCCTTTGTTACTTGGTATTTTGTTCATTTTAAGACAAGTTGGTTCCTGTCCCATTTGGTCTCACGTTGGTAAGATGACTCACCTGCTGAGGAACTGCAGAGTAAATGGTAAACTCGGGTAAGTCTGAAAGCTATAAATATGTACACACAGACACACAGCAGCTAAACATCAGGTTTCCTACAGCTAAAGCACATCCTCAGAGTGAAGCTCGGTAGCTCTACACGAATGCTTGCAGAAATTGTTCAAAGCAAGTGAAAACATCATTACTTAAATGCACTGGTATGTAGGCGGATACCTCTTTTAAAAACCAACCGAGTGTAAACAAACAAACAAAAAGAACAGATGCCCTTAGAAAATTCAAAGTCTTGACTTGAGATGGTTCATTTGCAAGGGGAAGAGGTTGGTTTCTTCATTAGTCCTTCAATGCCGGGGCTCCCCGCTAAAGTGATGAGGGCTTAAGCGTGACCGAGGACTAGGTCTTGTCCAAAATAAGTCAAGGGAGCTTAGCTTTTTGGGCTGCCTTCATCCCTTCTTGCTCTTTAAAACTAGGAGAGACTGGTGAGAAACACCAGCTTGTGGCCCAGCAAATACAATTACTGAGCACTGTGTCTTCATTTGGATGCCACGCTCAGTTAATAACCAGATATCTGCCATGCTCCTTTATTGCTTGGTCTGAAGGAGAAAGTAATTAAACTTAATAGGTATTGCCCTTGCTTTAAGGCCACCATACATTTGAAGTTCCCAGCAAAACTAATTAATAATAATAGAAGTCGTGAGTTCTAAACAAAGACATTTGTATGCAAAGTAATCTACAACATGTACTTTTTAGAGTAAATAATTTATGTTCTTACGCATAAACTTCCCTCTTCTCAGTGTATGAAATGCATTCTCCCAGAACTGAAATTTGCAGTGAATTTTCTTCTTTTTCACGTCTCTGAAAGCCTCTTCTCCCACAGGGTTTCTTAAGAAAAGCAATTTCCTTAGCTATAAATGTGCTTGTTTTGAATGCTAACATCTTTTAATTTGAATGAAAGCAAGAATTTAAAATATGTATTTCTGTGTTGTATGTTCTAGTAACGCTGGGTAAGCATTGGGCATAGCTAATTGACCATATGGCTCTTTGATATTCGTAGAGGGGAAAGATCTGTATTATCATTAGAAATATGATGGTGTCAACACCTTCACACGGCATTAACATCAGCTGAACAGTGGCAAGAGTTTAGCTGGTTGAACTCCTCAAGAAAGCTACCACTGCCGTGCTCAGCTGTAGCTGTATGATCTCTGAATCGTGATAGACCAGGCTTTGCTTAGGATTAGTGTCATGTTTTCCCATCATAAATAATTTTCTGCTTACCTGCCAGTCAAGCTTGGCTTGGTTGGCTGCTTCATGGGAGCAGATCAATTTCTGCATCGAGCTAAGGCAGAAATTGCTTCTAATTGTTTTCTGGGGGAGCCATTAGACCATCTATGTAAAGCCTAGACCTATGCAGCCTTGGCATATTTTCCCCAAATAACCCATTTCAATGCTTTAGTGACCCAATTATTTTAGTTTCCAAAAAAAATGAGCGAGTAACTTCAACTCTCGGCAACTTCCTCAGCACAAAGCCTAAGTACCTAAATGTATTTGTCCTCTTCTGGAATGACGTCAAAATGACGCCAGTCTATCCTGTGCAGAATTCCCTGCAGCCAGGCCTTGCTAGTGCTAAAAATGGAGAGAAACAACACATGGAAGTCAAACCATGTGGTGAGAGCAGGGGAAAATCCTTCCCTGCAACTCAAATGTGGCTTGAGAAGTATAGGTTTCTTGACAAGAAGCCAAACACCTGCTTTAATCAGAGTTGCAGAATCCTACTTTAAATTTGAGGTTAAATTTGTCCAACTGCTACCCGTTATTATAGTCATTATACCTTTTTCTTAATGCCAAAAGTTCACTAACATCCCATATCTCCATCCACGGTTGTCTACAATCTACTGTGTGCTTGCCTTTGGACCAGTGGAAATGAGTCGAGCTCCACAAACTGTGCATTAAACAAGGCTTTTTCTTTCTGAGCTCTATTTAAGACCTTCTGGGTCATTTCTGTGATCTCTTTGCAATATTTTTATGTCCTTTTTGAAGTGTGGACCAAGAAACTAGACAGTATTTACCGTTGTTTTTGCTAATATTGCTATAGGAGGCACCATGAGCAGCATGTGGTGCTTCCCATCCAATGCACCAAGTAATGCATCAGATCCTTCTCTGTTCTTTTGTAATCAGCAAGGTATTTTTGGAGTGCCACAGCCCAAAGGGAGGGAGGTATTGGGAGAAATCAAGGTTTACAGGGTAGTGAGTATGAGAAATGAAGCTCCAGGGGGAGAAAATGCAGCGACAACTACCCTGAAAGTTATTTTAGGTGATATGTTCTCCTTGTGCAGGTATTGACAAAAAGGCCACTAAAAATTACCAGGCATCAAGAAGGTCACTGAAGGGAAGCAAAGATCTATTGATTTCTTGTTTTATGAATATGCTATTTATCCTATTTAGCAGCTGCAGTTTTGCCGCAGTATCTTTTGTGAGGGCAATTATTATATCAGTGAGCTGAATTAAACAGCCAGGAAAATCCTACTGCGATTTGTA
The DNA here is from genome assembly GCA_013398315.1 of Nothoprocta pentlandii. Lineage (NCBI taxonomy): Eukaryota > Metazoa > Chordata > Aves > Tinamiformes > Tinamidae > Nothoprocta > Nothoprocta pentlandii. The sequence goes on along the minus strand of VZSG01000278.1, from coordinate 614,129 downwards.
TGAGGAGAGGGCAAGAGAGAAGACGTAATCCCATGGCTGATGAAGTGCCTCCTCCTGGCTGCATGGAGGTGATCCATCAGCAGTAAGCTGGCCCGGGGCTTGGTCGTCTCCCATGTGCATGAGACAGGCTCTGTGTGAAGGCTTCTTCTGTCTGCCGGGAGCAATGTTTACTCAGTTGGACGTGCTCTTGCATGCATGTGTGTGTACACCGTGTCTATGAGAAGAAAGAAGAAGACTTCTAAGAAATATTCTGTTCAACAGGACAAGACCTTGTCTTGGGTTCTTTTGCCTTTTTTTAAAAAAATATGAATATATATGTTAAATGTATAAATATATATATATATTTTAAATATATATATTTATATAAAGTACCCCAATGGAGTCTATGCTGCTTTTCTCTTCCATCTCTTTTCTCTCATACTGTTGAAATACAGTTCAGAATCTTTGCAGTATGTTTGAATTCCTTGTTCCCGTCATTTTGAAGTCACTGATGATCTCCTGTGCCACTAGTTTTGTCTTTTGAACACTCAAATAGGCAGAACAAAGATTTAATACACCTTCTTCTTTCTCTTTTGGTATTGAGCAAGCAGATGGAATCAAAACAGTCATTATTCAATGAAATTCATAAAGGAAATTCCCAGAGGCTGCTCTAAGCACAGTCCTATGGAAAACTCTCTAAATCCATTTCCATAGATTACAGGATTTGATAAAATGTGGCAGTGAGGTTGTACTCAGAAATTATTTCCCTCATGCTTCTCTTGCTCTGCATTCGTTGAGCAATGGAGATTGAAAGGATCTTGAACTTCTGGTTACCCGGCTGCCAGGATATACATAAGCCTGAAAATGGAGTGTCTTGGATGCGATCTTGATTTGCTCAGGAGGCAAAAGGTCTCAAGGGAAAGTAAATGAAACATGAACCTCATTCTCCTGGAGCCAATCCACGTCCTGGGCTCCCTTGCTCCCTAAGCCCGCTCTCGCTCCATGGCAATCTGCTTCCAGGTGCTCCCCTACAATTTGTTTTCTCTTAGCATGATGAGTAGCTCTTGAGTTCCTGGGTAACAATCTAATCTTATTCCTTTTATTGCTAAAGACTTGTCTCTTGATTAAGTTGCTAATTGGCTTTAATCACTTAGATCTTTATTCTGACTCTGTTCCTGACACAGGGTTTTGTTGCTGCTGCTGCTGCCTCTCCACTTTCATCCTCCTTTGGTGTCTCCAGAGCTCTGTGCTGCCTCCCCCTCTCCTTATCAAAGCCCGAAAACTTTGACCCTGCATTTATTATCTCTACTGGTATTTCACTTAATGAAGCTATTATATATTTCTGTAGCCCTTTTCAATCAAGATTCTCGGGGCCTTGTGAGTATCAATTAATTTTCAAACACCTCTGTCGCCATGCATGTTCTACACATGGGTAAACCTGGACACAGCAAAGTTGGACAGTTTGCCCAGCATCACACCCAGCTTGAAGAGCAGCTTCAAGCTCTATGCTGCTGAGCATCTCCTGTTCCTGCACCCTTCATTTGTCGCTGCAAGCGGTGAAAATAAAACCAGGGTAGATATAATTCCCAGGCACTCATCCACTTCTCAAGCTGATATGAATGAAGCATCTATAGTGGCTGTGCATTTTCAAAATACACAGCGTAGTGCTTAACTGTGTGCTTCAAAAACTGAGCTAAAGAGTGCAGAATAATATTTAATCTCTTTAGATGAGCATTAGTGTCCCAGGTGCCCAGTGACATAAACACTGAACATCAGGAAGGCAACTCCTACTGTATCATTTTGGTCTCTTCTGCTCTATCTTGTTCAAAGTAACTTCAATGATTTAGCATGACTGAGCTGAAATTTGCTAGTTCAGTACCAAATCCTCTGATGGCTTTTTCATGTGACCAGAGCTGCAGGGGTCTTGTTTTGATGTTCAACAAGAAGCACACGTAAATGTAGATGTCTTGCTCTTGAGCCTTACTTATTCTTTTAAATTGAATTCATGAGTTTTGTTGTCAATACAAATTAGATAAATAGCAGGAAGAACTTGTTGGCCTGTTTCTGACTTTTTTCCTTTTTTTTTCCTCTTTTTTTTTTTTTTTTTTTTTTTTTTTTTTTTTTTTTTTTTTTTTTTTAAAGATTCCTGGACTTGATTATGCATTAGTTGACAAGAGGAAGGGAAAGCAAAAAATTCCATCACAATTATGCAGACTTTGCTGCAAGGCTTGAAAGGGTAATTCAGAAATCAGATGATAAAGTAGTTAAGCAGATATATTAAAAATGGCACGGAAACAAAATCTGTGCTTTTAAACTGTCAAGCAAGTGCTTATGCACGTGCTCTATGGATGTCATCAAATTAAACAGGAAAGGGATCTCCATCTCCTATAGAGCCCAGCTAATACCCAGGGATGGTCATGAGAAGTTCTTGGCCTTCAGTGCATGAAGGGCCAGGGTGGATTGTATACAGGTATGGATAGGTAAGAGCAGAAGGTTTGAGCAGAAGTCAGCTCTTCTCTTGCTGCCTCCCTCCCTGATTGCAATTAATGGTTAATTGTGGCAGGTTGATGTCCTGGAGAAGATGAATGTTGAGCTGATGGTGCAGGACGAGTGGGAGCAGAAAGGAGAGTACATTTAGTGATTCTGGGTCCAGTGGAGAAGCAGAGTTGATCCTTCTCCATTAAATTGAAAAATGGGGCCATCCAGCTCTCATCTCATACTTGCTGATAACTGCTTATTTGCAAATAGTCAGCACTTGCCTATTAAAAAGTAATATGCGGCATAACTTGTCCCAGTGTGGCACTCGGATAATGAGCTTGCTCGCCAGAGGCTTCATGTTGTGGTCAGGGAAAACGCTCCTCAATTAGGACTCTTCTGCAGGAGCAGGAAGTTCATGACAATTAATTTGTCTTTCTGGTTGGAACCCCTTCAGGCCGTTTGTGGTGCATGGCACTCTGCTACCAGCGGCACGTTTTTCTCTTGGGGTTTCTCCAGTTCCTTGGATAGAGCTTCTACCCAGATTTCAAAGCTTGTTTGCAAGGCCAGGGTAGGAGGGTGAGCCAAACGTATGCTTGGAATCGCTAAATGCAAAAAACATGGGCCTACTCATGCATATTTGATACTTCACTTCTAAAAATAAAAGGGCTGTTTTATCCAAGAACAACGTGTTTTCCAGGAGAAGTTGGACGTAAATCAGAGGCCGCTCCTGTTTCTAGACATCTTCATCAACCCTTGACCTCAAGGAACGCTTCCTAAGCAGCAGCTCCTGCAAAGGGACCACGAAGGTTTGGAGAGCTGAGATCCTCACCTATTTGCCTATTTTTCAGCGATATCTCAGGACGCTGGGGGGTACGTGTGACAGGGATGGAGGGTGTTGCAAGTCCTATAAAATAAAGTTTAAGCGCCCAGCAGCGACTTTGAAAATAAACATGAAAGACCTACTTTTCCCCCTGCGTTTTTCAGAATCGGAGTGGTAGCATCCCCTATGAGAGAAGGTTTCTTTGACCGGTTCTAAGCGTTTGTCTTTCAGAGCTTAAAAAAGTGAAGAATGGCAGGGGGCACCTCGACTGCGCTGGCAGGGTGAGGCGGATGCTTCATGTCTGCAGGTTGTGGTGCTGCCCCACTGAAAGTCGCTGCTGAGCTACAGGATATGCAATAATTAAAAGAATTTATCTCCTCTTCCTGGGTTCCTGCCTACTCTGGCAGAAAAACATCCTTAATAAAATGATCCGAATGCGACGGGAAGGAAAGGGAAAGCTTTATGTGTTCAGCACTGCTCCGCAGAGCAAGGGGCTATTCTTTTTCTGGGTGAAAGTGAACGTTGCTTTTTTTGAACTTGGGAAACTCAGATTAAAACTCTGCGTTAAAACGGTTGATAAAACATCCTGAATTAGTGCCAGGCCCAGCCTTTGTTGCTGTGTAGGACCCCGTGTGTCACCATGAGCTTTTTATTTCATTTTCTCCTCTCTCTGCACGCGCGGGCACTTCTGTAGCTTGCTTGTAGTTGTTGGGAGTGGCTCCATCTCTCACTATTTAAATAAAACACCCAGATGCAAAGACCTCTATGCACTAAGAGGAAACGAGGAGGAGACAGAAGCAGCATCCTCTTCCTCCCCATGCCAATCCTCAATTTCCTCTTCGTGCACAGAAGCAAAGGGCTGATCTGTGCCCTCAAGTACACAGACTGTGAATCCAGATATTTCCAGCTTTATTATTATTATTATTATTATTATTATTATTATCATCATTATCCTTTGGTACCTCCCCTGTCTGAAGTCTTAGCTGAGCCCCTCTGTTCTTAGCCGATTCCACTGCAGTTTTGTGCAACCCAGAAGGGAAAGGGGGGCTATAGGGGCTGGCCAGTGCGGCAGAGTTGAGCGAGTGCAATTCAGAAAGGACTGGTGTGCAGTTTAGAAGGTTGCGAGACAGGGCTGTAAATTATGTCATGCGCGGTTCATCAATTATAGAGATAAAACTGTGAAGGAGAGTGGTTTGTCAGAAAAGATAAGAAAAGAGGGGCTGAACCTAGATATATGTTCTATGCTGATGATCTGGTCGTTTTTAGAAGTGAGGAGAGTCACTTGTGGAAGCCGCTTAATAAATTTAATGACTATTGGAAGGGACAGGATTGGGAAAAAAAGGAGCTGGGGATAAAATGGTATATCTGCAATTGCAAAAAAAAGGAAGTTGTAGGTGGAGCCTGGAAATAAAGGACAGCTTGCAAAAGGAAAGGGTGCCCCTTCTGATGGCAAGGGGCTCTTCTTGGGTACCCAGACAAGCTTGGGTTGGATGTACCGGTGTTTCCTCCCTTACTAAGCGGTTCCCTTTAGCCTGTCACCCCACCGTGGCAGCTTATTCCTGTCCTATGACAGGCAGGTGGAAGCCCCTTTCCTCAAAGGCGGCTTTGCACCGAGTGACAAACATCCCCCCTGCTCTGACTCCTGCCCGGCTGGCATTTCTCTGGAGCAGGAGATTAAATGCCTTCCTCTAAGGCAATGACAGAAAGTCCTCTGAGCTGCTTTAGAGAAGAGCCACGTGCAGGGGACAGTGACAAGCAGAGCTTCTCTTCAGTTAGGTGCTTTATGGCTTTCTGCAAGGGGAAGGTCCTTGGGGAAAAGCAGAAAGGAGACCTTACCTGGAAACAAAAACTGGGATAGAGAGGGAGAGCAGGGGAAGGCTGAACTGTGCAGTTGTCCTTTTCATTTTAATAGGACAGCCACCTGATAATTCAGCTGTCTCGTTTCTACGTACAATTAAATTTAATCTCCATGGGTGGAACTGGTGGGATGTCTCCTCAGGATCAAGTGCATCCTTAGCATTAAAATAAACCCATCCCCTTCCTAAAGCAGCCACGATGCATATTGCTTGGTGGGTTTTATTTAGCAAGAGGTGGCAATATTTGAATTTGGCAAAGGATGGAAAATTGGAGGTTGCAACCCTGTTCCCCCTCGGGCCAACAGGTCCCTTGCATCCCCAATAGCGAAGGGTCGCAAGAGCCACCCAACCTGCCAACCCTGCCACAAAATGCACAGTTCTCTGCTCCTGCTGGTTAATTTTGGAGCTCATAAAGCCGATCTCTGCATTTAGGATGGGATGTCAGCGGGTCACGTGCAACGAGGAGGACCGTGGTGCTCCGAAAAGGGTGCTGAGATGTTCACCAAAGCTCAAGAGCTGCAAGAGGAAGCATTGCTGGCCAGCGCTTCCCAGGGAACAATCCAAGAGGCAGGTTTTTCATTAGCAGCATCTATGTTTGACAAAATTCACCTCTGGTGTAAATGTGCCCACTTCCATTGAAATTGTATCAAGTTACCTCCGCAGTCAATTTGGTCCATTATTTGATTTAAAAAGTTGTATCAAGACAGTATTTTTTTTTAATTAAAACAGATCATTTTCCCTTTTCCGTGCCTTTCTGCTGGCAGGAGACTCTCGCGCAGCAAAGTTTACCTTTCATTTGCTCCAGTGTAATAACCCAGTGGGTCTGCAGAGAAATACCCTGTTTCTTATGCAATGTCAACACCTACTTCCATTTATTCCTATTCTTCAGAAAACACACCGTGAATCCCAGATGCTGCAGCGTGCTGCTGTCCTTGACCCACTCGAGTGCTGTGAGAAAGTAATTAAAGGAAACAAATTGATGAGGATTTAGAGCTGGCAAAATATGCACCTTGTTTTCTTTCCTTTTCCCTGTTTCAGTGGTGCCTCTAAAGCTCCCTAGGCAGAGTGAGGCTAAAAGGTTTCCTCTGGGGTCACAGAGCCTATATTGGCACTTCCTTCAGGCCTGAGGTCTGAATAATTTTTGGAATGCTTAGATTTTATTTTTCAAATTTACATTTTTATGGTGTTCATCAAACATTGATGTCCAATTACAGAAAACAGAAACCAAAACGGACCTCTGAGATTTCCTCTGTTCCTAAATAATTTCCCCTGATGGGCGAGGAGATAGGCAAGGTTAAATGGGAAGATCTCATCTAACAAATTTTTATCTAAGATGTTTGTGAAAAGAACCTACTAGCAAGTTATTTTCATCTCCAAGCTCTATCTTCAGATAAAAATCCACTGTATTTTGTTTGGAATATATTAAACTCCTGAGGTGTATTTCAGATAGTTGAGTAATTCAAGCACTGACGTACACTAGGGCTGGTATTTCCCTGATATAATAACACACGCATTAACCTCCTAGTTTTAAATGATTTAATCCCCTGTGTTAATATAGCAGTGAATTTCTAAAAGTGGAAAGCAGATAATATTTGCCATGGGGGATGCTCTCTGTTTCTCCTCCCTTTCTTGCCCTTATAGCAAAGTGAGACTTTGTTAAAAGCCAGCAGAACAGGCTGGTTTGCTGCTCGGTGTTAGTTATTGTCACGTACAGGGAGAGCAGTTGCTCGACATCAACCCGTTCTGCTGAGCTTTGAAATTGCCATATACATATTTACTTTATGAGAGCGGGGAGATTTACTGAATGCAGGAAACACGTTAAACCCCATTTCCCCCTGAGGTCTTCACTATACGAGTTTTCCTCAAAATATCTGTAAAAGCTCCTAATAAGTCTTCTTTTTGTATGTGTATATGTATACAGTCTTCTTATATATATTTATATCTTTAATTGGAGCGCATCCCTACCTACAGTTGCTTGCATGGTGGGGGAACCTGGAGATGGATGGGAACCAGGATATGAAGGGATTTTGCCGTGTGAGGGAAGGGGAGAAGGATGGAGACTCTAAGTTGTAAATATTTTGAGTAGAAAATGAATACTGCAGAGGTGTCAGTTGTAAAAATGCTTTATTACCATTAATAAGACCCTGGGCATACCTATGGAGTGGCTAACGATTATAGATAAATGACAAGTGTTCAAAGTGACGCTTGCAAATCAAAGTTTTAAGGTCTGAGAGCATCAGGTAAAGCCATTAGTATCTAAATGCCAGAGCAAGGGACGTGTGTGCACCTTGATCTCAGCTTCGCTGCATGTGCTTTCCCAAGTGGGGTTTAAAGATGGTGCTAGGGGCAATTTCTCCAAAGTTTTCCCTAATTTGGCACAGGGAGAAAGATGAGACCCCAGAGCCTCCCCAGTGCTGCCCCATCCATGGTCACCTCCACACAGCTGGGGTCTGAGTCTACAGCAAGCGTTAGGAGCTTTATAATGTATAATTTATGTTTTTAATACAACTTAAAGGCTGGCACGGTGTTTCTACTGAAGTCTGGTGTCGAAACGTTCCCCGAGTGCCCGGGCAGTTAACTTTGAAGGAAATGTGTGTCACGGAGAAGCACTGAGCTGCCTCAACGCAATTCCCAGGTCCCTGCGTTTCTCCCACGTGGCCCAGGGTGCTTTTAGGATTTTCGGCAGTTCATTTGTTCATTAGTTTATTTTGGATTCTAGCCCGCAGAACTCCCTCCCCTGGGCTGGGAACGAGGGCTGCACAGCTCTTTGTGCTGAAATTGTGCCCTTTTTAGGGCAGGTAAAATGAGGCTGTTAATCACGTACCACAAGCCCCATCAGTAAACGTAACACTTAATATGCATATTGCCCTACACGATTATGTAGGATATTGTATGTGTTTAAAGACTCTCATAAAATCGGTGGAGGAGGATTTTACTTTATGATGGTAGAACACAGACAAGTAAAAGGGCTGTAGATCTAGCTCAGTACACTGCCTTCACAAGAGGCAATTTCCCCTTTTCCTTAGAATTTCTTATTTTCCCTTTCCCGTGGCCCTATGGCACTGGCTGCAAAGGAGCAGGGCTTCTCCCTCTTCTAAATGGAATTTAAGTGGTAGCTTCAGGCATGCACTTTTAAAGAAGTGCTCGTCTTTAAAGGCCCATGGCAGACGCACACATTTATCTAGCTCCTCTTTCCTCCCATCTGGCTCTCTGTTTCTGAGCCCTCATCCGAGTGGATCGAGGCTGGTGAAGAACGTCTGTTTTATGGGGCCTGGAAGGGATGTGACATGTATAAATGGACATTTGAAAGCCAGATGAGATTTTCATCTTCTCCTTGCCACTCACTCTCTTTCTCTCTTCCCCTTGCGCAGCACAGAAATATATTAGAAAAATGAAAAACATCCATTCATCTTGACCCTATATAACCTGCCTGGATAGCCCCCGTTACGGTAGGAAATATAAACATATGAGGAAGCAAAACCTGCAGAGAACGTGGCCGTTTCCCATGGGCATGACTCACTTGAGCAGCCCGATGGGGGCTGAGGCCTGGGGTGTGCGGGGTGCGAGGATATTACTGCTTTCCAAGTCAATTGAAAAATGAAAGGGCACTAAATCCCACTAAGTCATCTTTATTGTTTTGTGGGTTTTTTTTTTTTTACTACTTTTTTACCCAAAATAAGGCAAGCTTTGAAAGAAATAGCAGTTTGGGTTAAGCATTAAGGAAGAAGACATTTGAATCTGACTTTGCTCTGCTGCTTTGGTGAGTCCCAAGCACCCGACATTTACACTTCTGTGGCTGGGACAGTGCCTCCTTGCAGCTCTTCTTTTTCTTTCTTGCCTAAATCTCTAATGCTGGGAACATTATGGTACATAATTTAATTTTCCATGACCTTTATGCTATCCCCTTTGTAAGGGAACAATTAATTCTCCGCAGTGGCACTTGGAGCCCGTTCTGTGGCACTTTGGCAGTAGCTCAGTAAAGCGACCTTGGGGTTCCCAGGTAAGATAAGAGAAGTGATCAGAGGATGTGACAGTCAGATCCTTGTGAATTTTGCAGGATGTCCTTGTTCTTTAAGGTCAGACCTGATAAAAAGAAGAGAGGCTGCTGTAATCAAGGTCTTGGAGATTAGCAGGGAGCTATGGCTCTAAGTAATAAAACTCTTTCTCTCATAGTTTTTACGCAGGGTTTTGTAAGAGAGTCTAGAATTAATCTTGTCACCTTTGAATCTCAAAATCAAATTATTTTTCATTTTGGTCATGCTTTGAGGTCAGAGGTAGGGAACATTACAATCCATGGCCTGGCCTCAGTCTGGATTGACTCTTACATGACAGATGTAGTGAGCGGAGATTCTGAAGGGATGTTTTAATAGAGCAGACCTTGGATTAGGATTTGTAGATTAAATTTTGAGCTCAGCCAAATGTCTTGTGCTCAGTGAGTCTGTTCCCTATTTGCTCAAATAGGATGGCTATTCCCATTTGTCAAGGGTGGTATTATAAGAACAAAATCCAATAATAACTGTGAGACTCGCAGACAGCCCCGGTATGAAGGGCCTGGCTATTTCTGCAAAGGGTTTGGGCTTTCTGCGAGAGCCACCACCTTTTGCTGTTTGGTTTCCTTTGCTTTCATTTCAATGCAAAGAAAAGGAAGCTTTGAAGAAAATCCCAGGCACGAGAACATTAGAAATGCTGTCTGTTTTTCCTCCTCACCTTTGCCTTTTTTGTTTCTCTTTTTGCTGGCGGCTTAGCACATGTGCGTGCTCATGTGCATGTGTTTTAGGTGGGTGTTTGCACAAGGCAGTCAGTGTGGCAGGATGGAGAAAAGGGAGGACTTTCTGGCTGCTGATGTGGTGACTTAGGAGGGATTGCTGCTGTTATCATGGTAATGTTCGTCTACATTGAAAGAAAAACTTCCCAGGTGCATCTGTTCTTTTTTGTCCTGAGTATCTCAATTTTCATACATTTGCATAAATCCAAACAGTTGAATTTAAAAGACCTTCTAAGAATTGAAGCTACCATTCCAAAAGTAAAGCTTTTAACCATCTTGGTTGTTGGGAAAAGCTCCAAACCAAGTAAATATTTACCGAAGTCTCTGAGTCACAAAGATAAAAAAATAACTCAGAACTGAATATTTTAAGTCAGTCTCATGATTTTTTTGACTCAGGCCTGTGATTTAGGAAGGGAGGTGGGAGGCAGCCGGCTCCGAACATTTTCACTTCTGATGCTGTCAGTATTGGCAGACGGTGGCAATATTTTTTCCTAGGCCATAAAACACATCATGGGCAGGATTTGTGGAGAGTGGACTGAGCTTCCAGCCTGATGGCGTAGCAGAAATACTCAATTCTTTCTTTAATTCTCTAAGTGCTGCCCATGTAGGTGGCAGTGACCAACATTTGGGTGCCCACAGACCACTGTTGTGCAGCAAGAGCAGAGTACCTGGGCCAGGTAATGCCAGTGGCTCCTAGGGTGAAGTCTGTCTCATATGAGGACTTGTTTAAAGTCTTTCCTTTAACATTCCTGAGTGACCTTCCTGCTATTCTGGCATGGCTGCTTGTTTGGTGGTGTGTTGGTAATGGGTTTTGGCATGGCTGTTAGAGGAGCGAGCGTTTCTCCCCAGATGTTGGCACCCCGTGCTATGAAGAGGACTTCTTTATAAAGAGACCTTCTTTGTAGGGTTTGAAGTCTTTGCTGTGACATTCTGATATCGTTTTATTGCAGCTGAAAGAAGGTAAAGGTGGAACGTGGGGCACCCGGAGGGTTTTGCTCCATTGAGGAGCCGGGTGAAGCATCCCACCACTCGGACGTGGCAGCCCGTTTGCACTCACAGTTCATCTGGGAATGATGAACTCGGCTCCATTTGGCCTGGAATTGCAGGCCCAATTTTTGCCTGGCTTTTATAGTTCACTGGCCAAGGACTTTGTGCTTCATTAAATCTTACGCTTGTGCAGATCCGCTTATGCTTTCCCATGAGGACTTTTTGTTTAAGGGCCCGACTAAATCAGTTGAACAAATTGGTGGTAGAGGCAAGCAGAGACCTCTATTTTAACAAAGGCTTTTTATATATACACTCTTAGAGATGGTGCTGACCTTAGAGAAAAGTTATGGGCCTTGTACAAATGGGCCTACTGTGGTCAATGCCCATCTTGTCCCTTTGGAAATCAAAGGTCCTGCTCATCGTGATGACCCTGCAAGGCAAAAACCTACTAGAATAAAAAATAAAACTATCAATCTCTTTCAGGTTGCCCATCAAAGATGATTGCTGTATCCGTAACTACTTCTCTTAGTAGCTGGGGTCAGTTTTACTTTGTGTTCCAACAATGAGGGCCTTTGGCAGCACAAGTGCCACGTGTGAACATCGCCCGTCACAGCTCTCAGGAGGCTGGTAGGTGTTGCATAACTTCAGCAAATGTATTGGAAATTTAGAGGAGAATCCACCCCTCTCCCATCTTTTTTTTACCTCCTAGTAGTTTCCTGCTAATAAGATCTTTTGTAGGTAATTAGTTTCAGTAATGAGTGCCGTCCCTTAATTTTTACAGGTAATTAATAGGTCAGAAAAGGTGCTCCTTCAAACTGGGTGTTTCGGCTGAAGTGTAACAAGGCAGAAATTATTTAACCTGGATGGTTCTGTGGTGCAAAAAGCAACAGGAGAACAGCTAGTGAAAGCAGCACCAACCCGAGACCCCAAGGGAACCAGGCGAGGAAAGCCCAGGTCCAGCGTCTTGTTCCTTGTTTGCCGCATCTTTGAAATTTTGGGGAAATTTTAGGGGAAAAAAAACCACACACACACAAAAAATCTACTGTCCTGACGTTTCCCCCAGGATGGAGAGCAGTTTGGAAAGCAGATGTGCAGATGTGCATCCTGGGTCCGATGGCTCCTTTTCCCAGCCATCAGTAATGACATTAGTGGCTCCCAAGGCTCCCTGGCGAGGAGATGCAACTTCAATACGAGTGGGAGATCCGATACTTCTGAGCACCTTCCTCTTTCTCCTCTGCTGTTTCAAACCCAGCCCACTTATCCCCCATTTTTTCCTGTTTCTATGGTAATGTTTGAACATTGCAGCGTAAGGAGGCCGGTTTTGCTTTGCTTCTCCTCTGAGCAGTCCAAAGTTTTGCCATGGAAACCAATCAGTATTGCTAAAATACTTGTTAAAAAAAAAAAGAAAAGCACAAAAATAATAAAAAAAAACTAAAAAAAAACTATTATTTTTATTTTGTTTTCCATGCAAGGACATACTTTTGTAGCATCATTTTCTAACAAAAAGCTTTCTACGTCCCACTGCTTAACTTTTAAAACTTTGTTGGAGCTTAATACCAGCCAAATGGAGAGCAGGGTCTTGAAAGTGTTTTTCCAATGTCTGTTAGAATTTGCACACCATGAAAAGTTCTGCAGAAGAATGCTAGAAAGCCTGGAGATTTGGACACCTGATTTGGTGAAACTCAGGTAGGCTATGAAAACCCAACACAAAGCTAAGGAGAAAAAAGCAGGTGCTGCTGCTACAGGATTTGCACATTCAAAAAAAAAGATTGCACGTTCAAAAAAAAAAAAAAAAAAGAGTGTCTTAAAATATAACCAGTTGAGGAAAGGAAAAGAAATGGCAGCAAATTCTCGGTTGCTGCACATCCTGCTGGTAGCATGAGAGCCCCCGAGGTGGGCGAGCTACGGCACAGACCTCTGAAGAGCAGATCAGTCGGGCAGCAGTTTCCTTTTGGAGCCTCGTTTGGGACTGAGGCACATATTCCAAGGGGGTTCCTATCAGAACTTGGTTTGAAGATATATTTGGGGTTGGTTTTGTTTGCTTTGGGGATAAATGACTTCTGCTTCATACCCTCCCTTCTTCCCCCAAACCAAGCGACTCTAAGAACCTTAAAGGATTTATTCAGTGGCTTTGCACTCTGCAAACTTAGTTACATAGCAAAGAAATTTTGGCCCCTGAACAAGCACAATTCCAAGCCAAAGAAAATAAAGGATACCCTGAGGAGCTGCTGGTAGCCAGGAAATGTGTGTTTGCCTGTCGGAAAGCAGGTGTAGGTGGCACTGTTTGACACAGATTTTCCATATCAAGTAATTGCATTTCTTCAATCAATAGAAAGCTACAAAGAGACCAGAATTTAAAAGGTGGATTGTTTTGTGAATGGAATTTCAATGTACTTTTGTTTATGTAGTTACATCTGTTCCAATCAAGATGTTAATAAAAATAGTAGTGGACAGGGAGAGGAGGGCTGGTGACGTGAGGTCTCTAGGGAACATCACGGGCAGCTGGTGTGCAGATTAATACAGATCTCTAGCAAAAAAAGAAACTGCAAAGTCAGGCCACGGTGACAGCTTATTAAAACTTAGAAATCTCTACATTGAAGAAAAACAGAGCCAAAAAAAGCTAAGTTCTGGAAACACCATTTTTCCAGGGTTGTCCAAATTTCACCACATCCATGATCAGAACTGTTCCTCAAACATGAGTGAGAGTTCGATGCCACAACTTGCCATGAAAAGCAGGTCTCTGCCTCTCAGTGTTCCCCAGGAGCAGGTCGTGGGCTGTGGCTTGGTGATAACTCCAGACTCAGGTTTCCCTGTGCTGATCCAAGCCTGGGAATAGAGCAATTTGCAAACATTGCAGTTAAAGAAGCAGTTTGGAAGTGATGGAAGAGACCTGGCTGGCGCAGCCCCACACCTGGCATTTCGTTTCCAAGAGTAATGATGCCGTCCTCTGCTCGACTGATACAGCTCAGCACTACTGCCAACATGAGTTAATTCCGGATTTGACGGACTGCCCTAACCATGCAAGATGGAAGATTCCTGCGGAATGTCAATTGCTTTTAAATCAAGGCAGTTGTATTTGCAAGAAAACCTGCTTTAATGACTGGCATCCACTAACATATGGCCCCAAATTTGTCAGGAAGAGGCAGGCGAGCTTCTTCGGGGAAGGTTCTGAGAAGCTACTAATTGTTGATGAGGAGAAATCGCAGATCTTTTGATTAAAGTGATTAAAGCAAAGAGAGTGATTAAAGTCATCTTCTGATAAAGAAATTAGCGATTTGATAGGAGCAATTCTCACTTTGTCCCGCTGCTGCGATTACCTGAAGTGCAACTATTTGTTGAATGACGGGGGATTTGGTGCTTTATGGGTCACTTGTCCCTGTGCCCCAGCAAGGGCTGTAACTGCAGGACCACAGAGCGTTTGCGCTCCCTTTTCTTCATCTCTCTTCCTCCCCTTGTTCTCCTGCTTCTTTCAAACTCTCTTGTTTTCATTATAATGCAAATCAAAAACAAATTCTGAGAGCTTGAAATAATTTCATGAGATGAATCTCTGCTGTGCAGCCAGCCCTAATCAAAACCCTGAATTGGACTGTTTCTGTAGTTCTCTTTGGGGTGGATTCGGCCGGTCTCCAAGGCCTCTTTCTGCCGCTCCGTCTCTGCAAAGAGCCCTCTGAGCACCAGGAGTTTCAAACACGATTTGCACTTGCTGTGAGACTGGGACGTTCAAAAGGCTTCCGCAGTCTTATCCCATTCCTCTGCTGTTGAATTATTAGCCCTTGATTTACAAACATTTACTGCACTCCTCATTAAAAATATACAAAACTTGGCTTTTCTCCAGGGACTTTGCTCACCACAAGCACTTGATGTTTCGTGCAGAACAGCTCCGTGTTCCTCTCTTCTGTCCTTCTCTAAGTTCACCCCTTATCTGCAGCTCTGCCATTACTCAAGTGGTGTCAGCTGCTGACACCACAATTTTCCCGAGTTAAAGACGACACAAAGTGGCTTCCGCTTCCCTTTCCAGTGCCACCATTTAAATGCATAATTAAATGGAGCTAAAACTGAAAGTTACTTCTGAAAAGCAGAAGGGTGTTGGCAGGAAACACGGCAGAAGGAAGCCACTCAGCCCCGAGGTTCCCTCCAGTCACAGAGTGGCAGTTTCAACAGCAAACTTAATCCATGTTTAATCCAATCATCCCAAACTAAGTATTTCTTTTGATGTTTAAAGAGGAAAATGTGTCATTTTCTCTAATTCTTTTTGTCAGGGAAATGCATCATCTGGAGATGAAGGTCTGCGTGTGTCAGAGGGCCTCCGTCACCTCTTTCTGGAGCATTTCACATCCTTCCTCTGCGGCCACCTTTTCCTGCCCTTTCTCTTGTGTCAATGCAGCACGGAAAGAACTTGCTTTGACAGGTCTCTGGCAAATTGGCATCTGGATGACACTTGTAAGACTCCTTAGAAATTATGATATTCCCAAAATACTGATGTTTGCCTCAGCGTCAGGAAATTAACTCTTTGTAATGCCATGGCTGCCAGTTGTGGCTCCCTCCATCTCTGCAGAATCTTCTCTGTGTCATTGAGTTTCTCTGGAAATTCAGATCTCAACACGACCTGTAGCCACAAGCAACCATGATACATACTTATAGGTGGCAATTTTCATGTATTCTTTTAGTAAAAGAAGATTTCTTTGGTAATACCTTGCTTAAACCATCTTTGTTTTACTGTTCTCATAGGATGTTTGTGGGTTTTTTTTTTCCTGGTCATTTTTATGCTTTGTGCTTTGCCTTTTCATTCTGTAGCACGTTGTCTCCCTCGTTAGATGGAAAGAGAAAGAAGTGAGATATTCCTATACGAGTTCTCCAGCACATTTCACATTTCAGGTGTTGATCTGTTCACTAAATCCATGTTTAATGGATTGCCCTTCTTTCTGCAGGACATCTAGCTCTCCTATTCACAGCAAATGCAAAGCAGAAATAGTTGAATATATAGCAGGGAAATGCTAGCAGAGCACACATTATTTGTTCTGTAGGTCTCTATTTTGCTGAATTATATGCTGTAGCAGCCAGCAGGTAGATGCCTAGGTGAGCTGTGCAAAGGGATCGTGTAGGAATGACGGCAGGTTCTTCATCAGCTGCTCTTCTTTAGTCAACGGAGTTGTCTTTCCCTTGCTGTTGTGGTCACCCAAAGGATGTGGAGGGAGCTGCGATGCTGCTTTGTGGGCACACGAGGTTAGCTTTTTCTCCCCAAAACAGTAGATGGGGTAAAGAATCCCTGGTAACTGCTAGTTCTGTTACAGATCTAGGAATAAAGAGAAAACCAGAAGAGCAGGCTGTTTTATTTACAACCAAGCCTTCTGTTTCTCAATAATCCATAACATAATTCATATGTTATTCAATATATCCATAACATAAAGAAGTTTGGTAAGTTTGGTGTCATTACATTTGCATAATTGCACGAGAATTGCATGAGTGAAAATGAACCCCATACCTACCACAATTAGCTAAACCAGCCAGGTGTTCATGTCATTAATATGTTTTGACCTTAAGCTGCAGCCTGGGTTTTGTTATTTAGAGGCTTGTCAGTACAGTGACATTTAGATTTGACTCGTTTTGGCCACTTCTTGCTCTTTATTGATCAAGCCTGCCTGTACTGTGGATAGGTTAGTCTCCTAAACTACACATTGTGTTACTACCAGTGATAAGAGATCATCCGTTGGTGCTATTACTGATATACATCTTTTGCCCATTAAAATGCAAATTTTCAGGTGTGCAGCAGATAGAAATCTCTGCACCTTAAAGCTTTGTAAAGGCTGGCTAATTATGACTCCAACTATTTTTCAGATAAGTGAGCAGTAAGTCATTATAAAATTCGTAATGTGAATCCTTTTATTTCCCCTGTCCCCTGACTATTGAGATGTAGATAATCTCATAAGACAGTCTCTTGTTTCCTGAATTAGTGCCCAAGACTTTATTCATTACTTTAAATTTGAAAGCAAACAGAGCTAAAAAAGCCAACCCATAGTGCCTATTATTTGTCTCAAGCTACATAAATACATGCAGCCAAATGATGTATAATTTATGTCAACAAAACCAAGGCTTTTTTTATTAGGTAGTTATCAGATGTCTGCTGGGTTTTTCAGAAATGGTTTTTGGGTAGTCCTCTTTCTGATATCTTACACCTTAGGGCTCAGCAAGAACCTAGAGACCTGTACCATTAAATACAGCTCCGTGAGCTGGGCTTAGTAGTTGTAAACTCTCAGGTTGGCTTTGGGGATAAAAATGTGCTGGATGAGTTGAGCATCAACCTTGTGTCTATGAAAAGACCGACCTGGTTTCTTGGTTGGCAGAATTGTGGCCTCCGAGGACAGAACCTATCGGCCACTGCGTATTACACTCCTAAATCAGGACGCCGTAGCCTCCTGGGCTGCAAACCTCCCTTAGAGATTCCTGCCTTGAGCACATAACTAGGTTGAGTTGTTATATCGGTGCCCTGGAACAGATCCACAGAAGATTTTTTCTTTGAGGAAGAAATTGCCAAGATCATCTGTGCGATGGCAGGTAGAGGGGGTTGAGCCTGAGCGTCAGTCGTTGCATGTGTGAACACTCAGTGAGCAAAGTGTACCAGAGGTCTAGGTCTAATTCCATCTGAATTTACTTTCCTACTGAAGTATCTCTTGACTTGGTTGGTCTGGTGTTTTTTAGTCATTCCTTTTTGAACGTGGATGGCTCAATGGTATCGCAGTTTACAGCATGAATGTGGTTGCTGGGATTAAACAGATAACTGAAAAATCTCATCTTCTACTTCACAACTTAAGATCTTCTGATTTAATGAGACATCTATGACTTTTTTCCTCTATTCCCAGATTTCAACTCTTTGGCCAAAAGATTAGCTCTACATATGTTAAGCCAGAAATAACCCCAAGGCAATTGCTTTGTAATACACAGGTCTCAATTTTTGTTCCAAACCAAAATGAAAACTTTTCTTTGAGTTACAGTTTAGCTAACATTTTCCTGTGTCGATTTTTCTTTGCCTCTGTTTGAAGATTCCACCACCACCTGGCTTCCGAGCCCTAACCAAGATCTTGGAAGGATGAGCACTGCATTGAAGGAAGAACAGAGAACACTTCAGCTGCAGGCCGCTGAACAGGAAGGGCTACATCCAAACACTTAATCACAAAAATGCCAGCTTACCATGTACTCATATACTTCGTGTTAGTCATGTGCAGAGCTGTCAACGGGAAGGAGCTGGAGAAAGACTCATCACGGGTACCCTGTGAGTAGGGAACAAGTAGGGAGAAACTTGTAAGTGAGAATGCCTTTTTGTTCCCGTTCCTGCCGAGTTTGGGGGCAGTGGGCCCAGGTCCAGAGCTCCGTTCTGCAGCGGGGCGAGATGCCACCCATCTGCAGCGGGGCCTCCCACGGCGGCAGCGTGCCTCATCCCCTGCATCCCATCTGTGCTGCAGCGAGATTCAGCATCTTCGCTCTCCCCTTTCCCCAAATAATCGTCTTTTTCGAGAGAAAATGTTTCCCGGCTGGTGGTTTCTGCTGCCGTCAGGATTCAGTGGGAGCTGGAAGGTGGGAGGTGAGCTCGCCTTGGTGCAAAATACTTGAATTCATCTCTGAAAGCAAATCTGGTTTCGTGATGTTAGAAGATGTTATTTTATCTCTTTTGAGGCAGGGATAAATGAGTCTTTCTATGTTGAAAGTATGTTCTGGTATTGAGGCACATTCTGTATGTGATTGGACAACTGCTGCTCTCTCTGCAGCTGCTGCTGGAGACCTTGCAAGTAGAGAACCGAGCACATTTGTGTGACATGCCCTATATGTACAGAGCTGCCGGCCCTCCTGCAGGACCAGGGCCGTTTAGCCATTTACTGGCTTCAGAAAGCTCTGTGTCCCGCAGCAGAATAGAAATCTAGGTGCTGGGGGGAAATAAATGTCTTCGCAGGTTAAAGAACCAAAGGCAAAATCCAGAGCTCCATTCCGTGTGCATCTGTTCCAGGGTGGACCCTTGTGTGTCACTCCCCAAACCACGGTGTCCCGTGGAGCTGCTGCATGGGGGAGCCCTGTGGTCCATCCTGGGCCAAGAGCTGCCCCTCTGCCAGCAAGGGTGGTTTTCTGAGCAGAGGATCCCGCTCCGTCCTTCCACCACGGGAGCGTTTGATGCTCTGAACTGGGCAGACTGGACCAAATCTTCCTGTCTCGGACAAGACTTGGGTTCACTGGGGGCATATGTGGCATTTCTCTTTGTGTTAAGCTACAGTGAAAGAGAGACAGCATAATTCAGCCAAAATTGGCTTTTTCTGCCCCTGGCCACTTCAGATCAATGAGAAGATCTATGGAAACCCTTAGCCTGCAGAATATAAAGAAAAACAAAGGAAAAAAAAAAAAGAAGAAAACTCTCCTCCTGAGTGATCCTTTAAACCCCTCTGACAGCCCTGGAAATAGAATTTCACTTTCTCCTCTGTGAGTCCTGCCCAGGCTGTTTATTTTTATCTGTGGACTTGTCTTCCCCGGCTTTCCACATGGAGTTAATTCCCTGATTGCCACCAGGTAGTTAGTTAAGGCAATGGTGACCCGGGCTGGGTGCAGGGGGGGACTCTCCAGTCTCATCTCTGATGTGAGCGATGGGCTAAAAAATTAATCCCCATAGAGGAGGCTGAGTTTGAAGGTGTGCAGTAACTGCGTGCAGCACAATGGACAACAGAGGAGCATCTCCAAATTAAAACTGTGAGTTTAACTGTATCTTAGCAGGAGGCAATTACCCAGGCGGAGAGCTGACCCAGCCACCAGGATTAATATACCATCAGTGGTGAAGAAAATGGCTTTGGATATTTAGATTTCATAAGCAGATAGAGCCCTGGCTTTATATCTCTACAGAGAGAGACAAATAGTAAATAGCAATAGGTCTGGGGTTGGCCTATTACAGAAAACTATTAAAATGTCATCCTTTGTACGGGTAGTGCCACGCTCCCTGTCCCCTCCCTGGTTTCCCTGCACCTTTGCACGCACAGCTGTGATATTTGCATGCGTAATATAAAGCATCTTGCCCAGAGGCCATTTCTTTCTCTTCCATAATTTGTTGCATCTGCATAATATTATATGTTTTTATTCAATCTTTTACATATAAATGAGTTTTATTGAATAAATGTTGCTATTGTCCATCCTCCACACCATATTTTAGCTCTGCGACTCCAGTGCGTTTATGATTCCTCTTCGATTCCACCGCAGTAACAAGTGTGTTTATTGCTTTTTAAATCTCCTGCACTGACACTGGGTAAAATTAAGGATGGGGCTGCATTCTTTATAGCTTTAAAGTGTTTTAAAATTTCACGTTTCCATAACCTTGGTGGTTCAGCGTCTCAAATCCCACGCAAGGCACAGGGCAAGCCGGGCTGGAGGCTGCAGGCAACGTCCTGCAGCGCCTTGCAGGTGATACCTGCAACATGTGGGCTCTGCTCAGCTCTAATGAGGAGGTCTGCAGGACGGCATGAGGGTTTTCATCTATTTCTGTTGTTGCTGTTCTATAAGCCTGCCGTCTTTGTGCCAGTACAAGTCCATGTAAATCCCCTCTGGGATTTGGTGGAGGTGTGTGCCTAGCTATGTTTGAAGATTTTCTGAGTAAGCCAAAATTTTTTTTCCTTTTTTTCTTCTTTTTTTAATCACTCGGGTAAGTGTTTTGTGTTTGTGTATAAGTGAAACATTAAAACCGAGCAAAGCAGCACGGATGTGAATGGTCTTGTCAGCGGCTGCTGTTGACAGAGGCTAATTACGCAGCCAGGCTGCGCGCTAATGCATGCGCAAATAGTGCCGCTCTAACAGGAGACCTCTGCAAACATTAGAAACAAAATGAAAAACCCACAGGTCCTAATCCTCCTCTTCCTTAAGTCAACAGGAGCCTTGCCGTTGGGTTCGGCGGCTGCGCGTTGAGTGTCCGTGCAGCACGTGGGCAGCAGGTCACGGGCAATGACGGGGTTTGGCCGGTCCCATTGGGCTCCAGATGCTTGGGAAGGTCCAATTCAGTATGAGGCTAGGGACAGGGGAAGTGTCTTTTGGCAAGGACGAGCGTGGCACAGGTTTTAGCTGTGCTGTGTTGAAGGCCGTCTGACTTCACAGGCTGTTTTCTGGTTCTTTGCATGTTCAAGTTTTAATATAAAGTTAATAAATGTGATTCTTGGGGGTGGATTTCCCAGTGCAGAAGGGAGATTTAAAATAAGACTAGTGACTAAAATTACACTTAGAAATACACATTTATGCACATTGTGTGCCTACCATGGGCTAGAATATGGGTCTCTGGAATAACCAATAATAAGCCTTAGTCAGTAAGGAAAACCAGAGCCTTGGCTAAATGGAAGGCTTTCAAAGAGTCTTTTTTTTCATCAATTTAAGTAACATCAGGCTTTTGGTCTAACAACTAGCAATGTTTCAACGCAGTTGACTCCTGCCCTTGAAACCAGAGCAACTCCAGCTCATGAAATGAT
This sequence comes from Nothoprocta pentlandii, assembly GCA_013398315.1. Lineage (NCBI taxonomy): Eukaryota > Metazoa > Chordata > Aves > Tinamiformes > Tinamidae > Nothoprocta > Nothoprocta pentlandii. The sequence goes on along the minus strand of VZSG01000278.1, from coordinate 592,769 downwards.
CCTTGTGGTTATTTGGCTCCACTTCATCTGGGTAGGTCTCTCTCCTCTGCTCCAAGCGCAGGAACTATCCTCCCCATTAAAGGTAGTTATTGACCTCTTCTTTTGCAGCGCAGCCTTTGCTACAAAGCCTTTCATTAGGGGGTCAAGGGAGAGGACATCAGATAAAGAATGAATCGCAGCCCCTGCATTTTGAGGCAATTCAGTGTATTGAGGAAATAGAAATTTCCATGGGAGTGAAATGGCAACTAAATACCTGCTGGAGCTAACAGGAGGACTCCCACAGTCTCAAACGTCGTGAGATGCCGGCCGTAACTCAGCAGCACCAGAACTGCTGCCGCTGTTTCAGAGGTTACCGGCAGGTTAGTTTATTACAAGCACGGCAATAGGGAGGATTTGGGGAAAAAAGGGTAAGTTTCAGGAGATGAAATAGCAGCGTGAGCTGGTCCCTGGCCCTTGGGCAGGAAGGAGTGAGCAGAACGTGGGACTCGATCCCTGGCTGTGACGCAGCTCCTGAAATCTGGGGGATGCTGAACTTGTTTTGGTGTTTGATGTTTTTTCTTGCCTGTTGCAGATGATACGGTTTTAGCTTCCAAAATGAAACTGCTACATTATGCAGTTACAGAATGGAGTTTGGTCTTAAAAATGAAACAAGCTCTGTCTAAAAGCTTTTTGAAACCAGCAAATCTGGATGATGATGTGCTCTTCTTTTATCCCCCTTTCCATGCTGCATTATCTGCATTCCTTCCAGGAGGCGTTAAGGGTTGCAGCTCACATCTAACCCGTGTTCCATGCTCCCGATAGTGCTGGAGTTCAGGAATTTGTTTGCATGGCGTGTGCCGCCGCCTGCTCCGAGCCCCTGTCCATGGCCGAGTGTCTCACACCCGTAAATGCAGTGATGTTTGATGTGGTCCACACCTGGTCTGCTGCATCTCCGCTGCTCCCCAGCTGCTGCTTTTGGTGTCTGTCCTGGAGTGGGAGGAATGACTAAAGCTCGCAGAGAGTGATTGCAACCAGCCCTAAGAGATGCAGCCGCACGCAGGGACTGCAGCTGCTTGGGAGGATGCTCTGGGCACTGTGGATGCAACCACAGTTTGGGGCAGGCAAACAACGCTAGCCTAAATTCTCCAGGGGCCAGGCCTAATTATGACATTGGTATCGGATTCTGGATTAATTGCACAGGGAAAGGGAACTTTACAACAGATGACCTGCTGTGCACAGATGTGATGCCCACCGGCTGGGCGCGGGGAAGGAGACGTGATGCTTTGGGAGCCCTGCTCCGGACACCATCCCGACCACTGGGCAGCTCGGGGAAGAGCCAGGGCCGTTCCCAAGCACTCAGGGCCACCAAAGCTTTGCTCTGAGGATGCAGCGCTCTGCAAGCGAAGAACGGGGCCACATTTGTCAGCAGCCTCATTCGTGGTGAATAATTTACCGTGCTGCAGTTCCGCAGCGCCGGCCCTGCAGCCGCTCCGCCTTGGCAGCGCTTCCCAAGCGGAGCGAACACGGCAGGCATGGAAGTGCTCCGGGACGTGCCCCGCCAGCAGGTGTTCCTCCGGGTCACAGAAGTTATCTGCGTTTCAGTGATGTTGCTCAGGTGAACAAACGCCCCAAACAGCCTTCCTGCAGACACAGCAGCAACTTTCTGCTCCTGCTACCTGCCCTTCCTCTTGCTGCACTAGTGACCACTTGCGTGGAGGATATAGAAGAGGTCAAAGCTAGTCTAAATTAACGCAAGGAGCAGAGAGCCAAGAGGAGAATTAAGGGTCCTCTAACAGACAGATCCCAGCTTTAGTCCTGAAACCAGTCCTGTGACCTTCTGCTGTACGGCTTTACCTGTTCCGCCCTCAAAAGCTCCATGTCTTTAAATGAATTTCTTATCGGTCACCTTCATAAATGAATAGCAATGACTTGAGAATGAGCAGTTTTGTGCGAGCCTTGCTCCCAGGCAGTGGTACAGAATGATCACTTCTGAAAAGCCATTTTACAGGGAACTTGTAAAATTCTAATGACATTTCATGTAAACCAACAAGTCTCTCCCCAAACCAGTTGGATTTTGCAGTTACTGAGTGAGTTATTTGAACTCTCTGTGCTTCAGAGAGTCCTGGTAGGCAGGACAGCTCCGTACAAATGGAGAGTAGGACATTGTGTCCTGGTTTCATAGAGGCAGTCCATGTTTTTTAATGCGCTGTCCCTCTTGGTTTCCATCAGGGCATTCAAATGACCCAATTTCCTCCTGCTTTGCTGTTGTCTTCCCTCCAGCTTATAGATATTGGTGATATTTAAAGTCATCCTGCTATGGAAAATGTCAACCGCTAAGAAGACAGGACAGGTAGTGGAAATTGCTAATGGAGAAAAGCAGCCAGGAAGGGTTTCTGCATGGTGGTGCCTATTCCCTGTGGAGCCTCTTTGCTTTCCTGGCACTGCCCGTGGCTTTCCAGGAGACACGGCACTGCGGTGCATCAACATCAAACGCGTTCGGGAGAGAAGGGCTGAGAAAAGGACTCGGAGAAGAGCAAGGGCTGTCATTACCACATCTTTGGGCCTTCTCCAAAACAGAAAAAAAAAAAAGCCCTGGTACTAGTTCTGCATAACAAATGTGCTATAATCACAACCTATTATAATCTAGTTCTGCTTGAAATTCAAGTGCTTTGGACTGGAGTTCATTTTGTACGTGCCTCCAAACAAAGTTAATGCATTCCCTGCTTTCCCCACCCCCTTAGTCTATATGGTATCTTAATGAATAACAGGCTTAATCACTCTGGTATCAAGATAGCCTTTTTACAGCCATGCAAATGTTCTTTGGTTTATAATTTGTACATGCTTTACTCATCTATTATCATTGTTCTTTCTAAATGAGAAAATGCAAATGTTACACCAAGGGCCCCATCTTCATAGCTTACCGAATATAATTCCTGACAGCAACATGAAGCTGCTTAGCATAATTTTCCTGTTAATAAACTGCCAATTACAGTAATTTCAGCTTAGCTTCCACAGACCAAAGGTAGACAGTGTTTTCCAGCCCCCCTTGCCAACTAACATCTCAATTTGTTGTTTTGCTATGTCTGTGACGACAGGAAAAGTGGACACAGGTGTTTGGAGATAACCCTAGTGCAGTTGCCTTGTGTCATTCAGAGACTTTGTCCATCTGAGGTGCAAACGTCATTTGGGGCACTTGTGGGTCTTTGCTCCTCATTGTGCAGGTCCTGGGCACCTGGCCACCCCTTAGAGCAGCATCAGGTGTCTGTATTAAATGGGAATGAGAGTGGGCTTGAACAGATGCCTAGCTAAAACTCTTTGTCAAAGCTGCTTGGAAACACCTGTGGGCCACAAGGAACCTTTTTCCTCCTGGCGGCTTCTGGTTGTTCCTCTCTAGTTCAGGTGGAGCTTCAGTGAAGCCCCTAGAGAAAGCTGCAAGAGAGGGGAAAACAAGAATAGTTAAGGAAACATTTATAGTTGTTGGAAAGGATTCAGAAGTTTTATCTTTAGAAGTGATTATGTTTTGAGCAGCCCTTTGTGTACAGCAGTGTTTTCTGCTCAGATCTCTCCCCAACCTTTCTTATTACAGGGAATTTGCATGAAAAGAGGATTTTTGTTTCTTAGGCTTTATCTGATCCTCCTGCTAGCTTCCTGCTCCGTGTGCTCCCGCAAGGATCCTTCCCCGTGCCACCCAGCCATTGCAGAGGCCACGGAGCCCGCACTGGAGCGTGGAACAGGCAGAAAATGAAGGCACCGCTTCCAGTGCAAATGTGCCCGGGGGCAAATGCTGGGAACGGGAAGGCTTTTGGCTTGAGGAGAAGCCGAGGATAATAACTCCAGTAACCTAGAAGTAATAAAAAGAGATTAAAGCGTGCCCTGAAAGGAGAGGTAATGACTGAGAGCAGCGGCCAGCGGGGCAGGACGGTGTGGGCCTCCATCCTCAACTGCTGGCACCTGGCCCAGCCGGGGGTAAGTCTTAATCTTTGAAGCAGATAGCATGATTTCTTTCCTTTTTTTTTTTTTTTTTTTTTTTTTTTTTTTTTTTTTTTTTTTTTTTTTTTTTTTTTTTTTTTTTTTTTTTTTTTTTTTTTTTTTTNTTTTTTTTTTTTTTTTTTTTTTTTTTTTTTTTTTTTTTTTTCATTTTTAACTAATACCTTGCCCTTTTTTTTTCCTGTTATAATCCCAGGAAAAGTTTTTCTTTTCTTGAAAGTGTTGAAGTGCAATGTTTGGGTTTTGAACCTCTTTAAAACAGCAAAACGTGCGGATGTATCCGAGCATGGTGGTTATCCTTCATTTAGAGTAGGCCTTAAAACAAGAAGTCTTCCCTGGTTTTTCAATCTATTCCTTTGAGCAAAAGGGTTGATTTTTCCCATCATTTTCCATGTCTGTCATGCGGTACGTAGCTCATCCCGCAGGAAGTGCACGGCCACTGCAGCCAGGACACAAAAGGGCTGCAAGCAATTAGACCCGCACCGTAATATTTATTAGACATTCAGGAATCAGCTTTGGCAGAACAATTTTCATTGCGTGCATAAACACTCAAGTTTAAAGCCTGGTCTTTTTAAACACCCAGAGCGTGCTTTTTCAAACGCCTCAGCATTGGTGTCACTGGTCCAAGTAATGAAAATAAATGGACTCTGGGGAAGCGCAGCTAGGTCAGTGCGAGGCAGTTACATAAACGCTGTCCTCTTGCTGCCCGCGCTTGCAGCTCCAGCACGAAAGCAAGGGTAGGGACGTTGCCACATCCCCCTGGACCTTTGCTTGCAATTGCTTTGAAAAGGGCTCCAAGGGAGGGTGTTTGGGGGCTGCGTTTGAGCAGGACGTGTCGTGCAGCGGGGTCCACACGTCTGAGTTGCGCCTGCCCAGCCTGCACTGGCTCAGCCCCTCAGGCAAGGGCTCCACGAGCGAGGTGCCTCCGGTGCTTTGCAAGCCAAATTGAAGCAGTGCTATTAAAGTTATTAAATTTTAAGACGGTGCGAGTGCATGTGCTATCTAGTTACTTTTTGATAAGTATATGCTATTAATAGCACTTTAAAGAAACAACTGAAGAGCTGCAGTGTAGATAATAGTCAAGAATATCTTGAAGAATATGACATTATGATATATGGGGTGGTTTGGAACTGATGCATTAATTTTAATCATATGGCTTGGTTTGTATTAATGAGAAAGAAGCAGATGAATCCTACAGAAAGAAAAGAGAATATATCCCTAAGAGGCGTACGTGGTGGTTATGTACTGAAAGCACTGAAAATACTTGACAGCTGAATTTATCAGACTGCCCCAACATAGGGCAGTGCAGTGCTACACCCGACAACGCAGCAGTGCTGTTTGTGCATCAGCATGAGCAAATTCACCAATAAAGCTGAAGAGTGACTAATTGAACTAAATCTGAAGAGTGACTAACTGCATTTCTTGCAAGGCAGGCGCCCCTATGTGTGTGCTGGGCAGTGTTTGGGGTGCATATGCATCATATTCAGGCTTGCAACCACATTATGTTTTTCACATACTTGTCTTGCTCAGTTGGAGCTGAATGAGGCAGCTTCCTCATATCACCTTCCAGCTTCCTTTGGTATTGTGTTTTTTATTTATAGTCTAGAGATTTAGGGTGCGAGAGTGTTTCCGTGCTGGCCTCTAAGCTAGCGAGCGCCCTTGCTTTGTAGCCGATACCTGTCCCCTCTGGTAGCTGCATCAGCCAGGAGTCCCCGCTCTGCTGCCCCTCTCCCCAGCACATAGATAGGCTACCCACGTCTCCTTGATGTCCCCTCATCCTTACAGGAGTCATCAAACTGCCCGGAGCTGATCCAAGGTGACGAGCTGGGAGGAGCATCATGGCTAGGATGCCTGCCCATGTTTGCAGACGTCATTAGGGAATGTGCTAACCCTGCTATTAGCCTAATTGATGTGAAGTCTTGATTAGGCAGAAAACTGCATTTCCCCCAGCTGATGGTACTGGAAGATTGGTTTAGTTTGAAACAGGGGGATTAAGGAATGTGGATTGATGAACCCAAGTCACTGGAGATGTGGTCAGCTGCACCTTGAGAGGATTGGAGGGACCAAAGAAACACCCCAAATGAAGACGTGTTATAAAACAGCAGCATTTTTAATCAAAGAGATAAGGCCACTGTGCAGTAGATGACCGATACCCAAAGCAGACGGCAGGGCTCTGTCCCAAAGCCAGCCTGTGTCCCCAGAGCAGGCACAGCCTTCTTGTGCAGCACCATTGGCACCAGCTAGCAATGTAGGGCATGCCCATTCCTCCAAACACACATTATTTTAAATCCAGGAGCAGCAAAACCTCCCCAAAATGAGGCTTGCCATGTCAGGGTACCAGCGTACGCTGTGGGATCTTGGGCATCTGGAAGATCTCTGGGTCTCCAGCTACATCAACAGCTTCCGCAGAAGATCTACCCTCTCCCCACAAATCATGCGGTTGCATCAGGAATTCAACTCCTAAATGCAAAAGGACTTCGTGTTGACCTTAAAAACCCTAAAAGTCCTGTTAATACTGGGGAAATATATACTGGAGGCAATTTATAGTGTCAGGGTGGGCCACGGTTTATTTATGCACAAAGCTCTGTACTATAATCAAAGGCAAACAAAGAACTATAATATAATCAGAGGGCAAAAATTAGCTATAAGTAGGTGCAATGGAGCTACAGTGATAGCTACTGGATAGCACTTAGACCCGTTATTATTTATGTGATATTTGAAGCCACAATGATATTAAAGTCACCCTCACTAACTATATAACACTTTGTATCCTGACAGCTCTTCATAAGCATTAATGAATTAAGCTGAAGTAAACATTTCTCTAATATCAACCTTTCCTGAACCTATCTCCAAATGGAGATTAAAGGCAAGGAGAGGCACGTTGCAATCTGAGCAGGCACCAGCCCAGAACATGAGTGGGTCAAAAACCTCGATCTTCCCTTTGCAGCAGACCCAGTGACAAAGGGTTATCGAGCTGCTTCTATGGCCTGAGCTCCAGCACTGGGGCAAGGTACTGATATGGGGGAAGGAGAAAGGTCAAGATGAAAATAAAGTCCCAAAGGGTCTTGCAAAACTGCTAATTTGGGGGCTACAGGGGTCGAGAAGGTCTGTGTTCATTAGCTGGAAATTAGAGGAAGCTGCGACCAGGTGAGTCCCTGGCGTGGCTTCTTACTGCAGCTTTGTCAGCGTCCTGCCCATGCAACCTCCAAGGGCTGCCCTGGTGCAGAAATACCTGCAAGCGAGAAGGAGACCGTAACAGGGGCAATGGCAAAGTAAAGCCGTGACAGGCAGCACGTACTGTGCGTGCTGAAACATTTTCTTGGGACGTGTGTGAGGAACGTGCACGGAGCAGGGGCAGGATGTGTGGTTTTGGCCCCCCTGCTCCCCGGGATGAGCTCTGGCTCCTTGCAGGACACTTGCTGGCAGGCGGCCGTTCCGCATCGGTGCTGGGACAGTCGCTCCTGGCTGCGCGTGAAGGAGCTGCTCCCAAAGCTGACTCGGAACAAGGGGCAAAGCGCTGAGCAGGCCTTGTTTTTATCAGACAGTCCTTCACACAAAATTGCTCTCATTTCACCTGTCTGATTTTTGGAGCAGCAAAACTTAAATATTTCAGTTGTTTTGCTAAATTTCCAGAAACTCATGAATATTGGCTTAATTCCCCTAAATGTTCAGATAAAATGCATTCAGCCTTGACAATCCCCTCAGGAAAACTGGCCGAGTCGGGCAGTAATGTCCAATAAATCCTCATTATCTATGCTGGCTTCACCAAGAAGCCTGAATATCATATTTAAATCATTGTGGTTGCAGCTCATGTATTGGCTGCTGTGAAAATCAAATGTTTCCCTCAGCATTTGGTGTATATTATAGGGAGCTCTGAGGTGTCCCCAAATACCTTAGATGTTATTAGCAAGTTGCAGGCCCTTGAAGGCTCCTGGTGATGAAGAGCAGAGGCCATTGGAAGGTAACATCTCAAACTGGAAATGTTATGGCGATTGGAAGGTAATTGTGATACCATTTATTTACGAAGGTCTGTCTTGGAAACTGTCCTTTAGTGAGTGCTGAGCTTGATTAACAGCTTTCTTCCTCCCTTGCATCAAGGCAGAGACAAATTCAAAGGGCAAAAGGAGAGAAAGGGCAAAGGAGGGTGGAAAAACGGAAGGTGACATTTCCCGGAAAGCCCTGCTCAGGGGGAGCCGCGGGTGTTCCTCAGAAACAGGTCACGCCGTGAAGGCTGCTGCGTTTTGCAGGGAGAATTAACGGCACCTCGTGCGATTGCTATCACGATCCGTTTCCTTGTGATCGAGCCTGTGTTATCACGGTGTGCGATGCTGCGACGTGCGTCCCCTCGCTGGTGGGAGAGGCACCGTGGGCTGGGTTAGAGGGCTGCTCCTGGAGACCTCGGCAGCTCAGGCACTTACACGGCAGCCAGGATGCACATCAGACACTACCTTTCCAAACACTCTTCGAAACTATTTCCATTTCCCATCACCTGTACGTGCAGGCCAGTTAATTTGTTTTCGGTGAGCATTTGTATGAGTGAATTATTCACCCATCTGCAATATTTATCTTTAAAACGACTAGACAATTCAGCGCCACGCGGAGAGGCGCCTCCGTGCGCATCCATAAATCCACGCGGGCTGGCAGGACGTTCTCTGCAGGACCTGATGATCTATTTATTCTTTTCTCCCCTCTCCCAGGGCTAGCCAGACCTCCTCTCTTTGACACGAACGGCAAGCAAACAACATGTGTGATGTTTTGCTCCCGCCTGGTTTGAATGGAAAGCTCCTGCAACGCAGCGCACAGCGGCCGCTCGCCAGGGTCGCTGCGCTCTCAGTGATTATAGGACAGCAAGAGCAATTTTCTATGAATTTTTTCCTCGCACACACAGACATAATGAGCAGAAGGGATTATGTGATGAGCTGAAATTACTTAGCTAAATGAGGAATGCAGATGCAACCTGGGAGTCTTTGGTGCTCTGGTGTCAGCGGCCAGTTCTGAGCCTGCTGGCAGAGGGCTCGTTTTGGTGGGTTTTCTCCTCCTTTATGAGGCACTTGGAGCCCCTGAACTTGGGGCCATGCAATGAGCTGTGCATGCAGAGGGTCATAAAACTGCCAGTGTAGACAACCGAAACCTTGGTCAACTGAGGTCCAACCTAGGTCAACAGTTAGCTGGTACCTTGGTGCATTCAACCAGGAATTTCCATTGTCCCTTTTCATTGCTCATCTAAACAGAATCTGTGGACCCAGAATTTGTCCTCACTTTGGTCCTCACTGCGTTAGTGACTCCTGTGCAACCCAAAGGAGTCAGAGAAGAAGCCAGTTTGTAAAGAGAGGTGAGTTTGCAACTATGAGTAAGACCTTTAAGTCCCAGGGAGAAATGGGGTCTGGAACAGTTTATTTCATTGACTTTTCTTATGACCTGTGTTAAAGCCCTTTCCGCTCCGAGGACTGGCAGCTTTTTAGATGTTTCCAAGTTCTCCCCCTGCACTATGTTAAAGGAACTCAGCTGATACTCGGTGATGCCTGACTCCATTCAAAGCCCCAGAGACTGAGCGTAAGGGGCTCGTTTGCTCCTTGCTTTGATGGCCAATGCTTTTCCTGGAGGAGAAGAGGAACAGTATTAGTAGCACTTGATAGTTGCTTAAGCTAATGATTCAGAAAATTGTTCCAACCACTTTATCTTAAAAGAGTGGAGGTTTTAAAGAACATATAGAATCTTACTTGAATGACATTCCTCAGTGCTTATTAAAAAGCTATTCTTTGTCAGGAAAGATCCATTAGGATGAGTGTAAGGGACTCCATCTTACGAGGCTGGAGATTTGGGTCTTGATCTCAGCCTTTTTAAAGTGGGGCAATTCTGTTCCACTGGGTAGTAATTTCCATAACCTCAGATTATAATCCTGGATATCCACATCTTTGAAGAGCAAATTAGCCAAAGTAATTAAGAATATGCATTCTGTGGACAGATCAACAATTGCCAAAGTGTTAAGGTCTAAGTAGTGCACTGAAACATGCTGTGTGAGTGATAGTTGTTACTAAAGGTAAAAGTCTATTAACTTTTTTATAATGCTGTTCTCCGGTATGGAACTAGGTCTGGTCCTTTTGAATTTACCTCTCAAGAATCTTTTTTCTTTTCTGGAATGAGTGGGAAAAAACACAAAACGAAAAGCACAGAATTCTACTACTAGGAAGTTTTCTTCATCGAAAAGGAAAACTGGAGTTTGCCTGGGCTTTAAATTATTGTGAAATGACTCACAAATCTTACCTTGAAAGAGAAGTGGTTCAGTACATTAAAGAACCTCTTGAAGAAAGCAGCTAAAATAATGCATCCAATTTCCACTGATTTTAGGATTTAGGTTCTGCTAATGCACATGTATCCTTTGCTCATGTCTACGTGAGTGATTTACACTTGAACTTCAGGACCTGAAAGTGAGAATAATCCAGCTGCAGTGCTGGTCATGTAGCAGAAAAGAGCCCATCCTCTGGCTAAATACCCCAAAGATGACCTGGTAGAGAGTAGAGGAGGCTTTGCTGGTGCAGGAAATATTTGCCAACTGAGCAAAGAGTCTCCGTCAAAGTGTCCAGGGTGAACAAGACCCCAGCTTCTTCACTGGTGCAATTTCTTTACCTGCAGCAACAGGCACCACTTCATGCTGTCCTCGTTAGAACAGTAGCTAGTGGAGCTGTTAGTGACAGCACTAACAGGGAGACCCAAGTTTTGCTTGGATGGACACATCAGCCTTGCATTTTCCTGCACTCCTAAAGATTTTATTGTAGTTTTCTATTTCTGCTTAGGAATATTGGCATTTTGTGCAGCAGTCTCATCTCAAAATTGTCGATAGCTCAGACCTGAGGGATGGTGTCACCCTCTCCTTTTGGCGCTGCTCATAGAAGTCTCCTGGTGCTTACCAGAAACATCAGTTACATGAACAGCTTTTCCACTGTTGACTGTGATAGGAGAACGAAGGAGCAAGCTGCGAATAACTTCAGAGCATCAATTCTCTGTGTGTCTGCCCCTTGTCGGGGCCTGCTCTCATTACTCCGGCTGGCAGAAGGCTCTTGCTCCACGGTTCTCATGTAGGATTGAAAAGCAAAGTCGATTAGGAAGCAATTAAACATGTGGAGCCCCTGTGACCGCTCAGTTATTTCTTTGTCAGAATCGGAGTTTTTCCAGCGTGGTGCCGTGTTCCCGCTGCCCGGAGCTCTCGGCTCCCCAGCATCAGGTCCCTGTTCTGCTTGGCTTTCCTGAGCATTCCCCATCGGGCTGCCTCCCCTCTTGTCCGTCACCCCATCCCCTTCCCTGGCCTCGCTGGATGGTATTTCCCAGATCCAAACCATAGGGAAGATCCACCTGGGCTCACGGCTCCTGCCTCCCGCAGCCTAATTGAACTTTAACCGGCTGCTGTCACCGCTCCAGCCTCATCTGCTGGCAAGCTCCCCAGCTGATGGATTGTTTCGCTAGCCTTGTGTTTTAACAGCCTTATCAAAGTCCGTGTAAATCATATCTCCAATCTCGCTCCTGTTCTCTCGCACTGTCCCTTTCTCAGAGATATGAATCAAACATTAATATTGATCAGCATTTAATGCCAGACAAAAAGGAAAATTTGCTTTCATGTGCTGTGAAGTATTAATAAAACATTAATGAGGGCGGAGGAGAAGGCTGCAAACATGCCAGGCAGCTCATCTGCCCCTTGCCCTTCTTGTCGGGGGCTGAGACATGTCTGTTTTATGCCAGGATCTGGACTTTGAGGCACAGCAAGGTTCCCATAAGCACCTCTTCACTGTCCTGCTACTAGCTCAGGAGGAGAAACGTGGATCCAACACGGAGAAAAGAAACACAGAGTTGAATGTAGCCATGTTTGGGGAGTTTGAAAGTGAGCATTGCTGATACAGAGAGCAATACTTTGATTTATAGCAACCGTGGACATGGCATTTGAGAGGCACCGAGAGTGTTTGCTCTCTGCTGCATAGAGATAACCAGGAAAAAAGAAAGAAAATGAAAGGAAAGGAAAAATACAAAGTGAAAGGAGACTGCAGGATGAGAAGGACAGAGGATCCAAGGAGAGCGCAAGCATCATGCAGGAGGCATCCCTAAAAAATCCATAGAAATCCATAGTCCATATTAAAAATCGGGCGCTTGGTGGAGGCTGTGGAGCTGCAGCGCGGGATGAAGCGGCTCCACGGGATGAAGCGGCTCCACGGGATGAAGCGGCTCCACGGGATGAAGCGGCTCCACGGGATGCCCGGCTGGCACCACGAGCTCGGTGCCCCTGGCTTTGATGTGGGTACGGGGCATGCAGGAGGGAAGAGGCTCTCATCTGAGCGCAATCAACAGCTAATGGCAGGACACAAGAAAACAAGACAAATAAGGCTAAAAAGGTCACGCGAGCCGCTGTGTCATTATACTTCAAACGTCAGATCTTGCTAGGGGAAAAAAGCCCCTCTTGGTCCAGGTTGGTGTTCCATCATGACTTTGAAGCTGCCTCAGTGTTTACCTGTATCCGCCGATCGTTTGATCTCCGAGTTAAGTGGAGCCTCGGCCAAATTTGTGAGCAGCGGAATGAGAGAGAGGCAGAGTTGTATTTCTACACACTATAGAGTAACTAGATGTGCAGCAGTCTTCTAAATCATTATTGCTTATTAGGAAAGCTTTCATTTTCTCTGCTCCGGGATGGCACTTTGTTTTAATTTTATTTTTTAAAGATCCTTTCCATCAATGACCGGCAGCCTGTGTAAGCAGGAATATAAAGCAATTGACGCAAAATCAATATTAATTCACCTTTTTTTTTTCTCCTTTTGTAACTGATATTTATCAGGATGTTATGACCTGGCAGACTTTGAGCTTCCAAATGCTGGATGCTGAAGCGAGGGGACGGGATGCTCCAACCTTGGAGCCACCAGCACCCAATGAGCCCAAGCAGAGCCACACAGGCCATGGTGCTGTTGTGTCCTTGGCTACGTTAACACCATTAAATCTCAGTTTTATATCGTTGTCTCTAATCAGAACCAGTCACTGCAGTTATTTTCAAGCTCAGACGAACCAGCCTAAACTGCACTGCAGTTTTAGACAAACGTGTTGTAGAATTCCTATGTTTTGTCAGAGATTTGGCTAGTGCTGGTCTTGCCTGGTTTTGTGTTGTTTTGTTTTAGGGTGGGAGGAAAGGAGAGGGTTTGTATAGATGCACATATAGAAACAAGGCTAAAGCAGAGTTTGTCGCTTGTGAATCTAGGGTCAGGACTATTTTTTCCAACCGTGACAGCAGAGGTTTTGAAGCAAGTTTTAAGGAAAGTGGCACAGATGCTGCTGGGGCTTTGTCCAAGGTTTCCCCAAGGCACAGGGAAAAGCAGCCCAGGGATGCCGGGGAGAAAAACCAGCCACAAGGCACTCAGGGTGGATCGGATTGACAGTGGAGTCACTGTCACTCTGTGGACACAGTGGAGTCACTGGAGATGCTCTCCCAGTTGGCTATGCTGAGGTGAAGTTATGAAGAGTTTTCTATTTAAAGACAAGTATGGGATGTTTAATGCAAATGTGAAGTGGGCAACGCTGGGAGGACTCCAGGAGGAACTTGGCGTGCAAAGAGCAATGAGCCAAGGGGACTTCAGGGGTGACATCCTGGGAGACTGAAGGGAAATAAAACTGCAGTGCAGGTGGTCAGAAAAAAAGTTGTCTCATCATGTATTGGCAGTGATCTAAACATCATTTGTGTCAGTGGAGGTTGGAGCCTAGGAGACTGGGTCTGGTTTCTGACTCAGCAGCTCCTATTTAACCATGTGCAAGCCACTTTATTGTGCTGGGCCTTAGTTTCCCTTTTTTTGAGAAATACATCATCCGCCCTCGCTTGATAGCACATTTTGCAGCCTATTTCATAGAAGTGCTAAAGGGAAATTTAGTTGACTTGTAGCTCCCCCAAAAAGCTCTTCCAGTAGCTATAATCAGCAATGACAAAGGCCTCAGCTCAGAGCTGAGCATCTATCTCACTGCTGTGATGGGAGAGATGAACTGAAATGGGCTGTGCGAGGCACCCGCTCTGCATCCGAGCCCTTGATGGGCATGGAGATTGTAGTTTCCAGGGCTGTTCATCTGGCACCTTTCACCAGATATCTACAAAAAGGAAGGGAAATGATGAATCATCAGTCTCAGGTGCTTGTTAAATGTTCGTGTTGGAGACCGTTTCCAATGGTCCGTAGCTTTAGTCTGCTAGGAGCAATTCTGCTCATGCTTCTGGCTGCCCAGCAGACGAGCAAAATGACTGACAGCAGAAATATTCCAAAGCAGGGGGTATTAAGCAAGCGCACCGATGACTGATGTGCGCTGCTCTCCCAGTGGAGTTATCACTCGTGATTTAAGTCGAGCTCAGTGACGCTTGTGCCCTTGAGGGCTTCTCTGCACCTTTGCAGAGCGGCATGCACCTTGCCTGGAGTTTTGCAAAGCTGAGCTTGGCTGCGTGTCCGTTGGGACCGCCAGCATCACACGGGACTTTGCGAGGGACACCAAATGTCATGTGTGTCCTAAGGCCTGTGGCAGTTTTCTGCTGGTTTCTTGATCAAATCTAAGGTCCTGATGTCAAGCTGAGTAGTCCTGCGTGGCTTGGGGCTGCCCTACCTGCCCATGCCACCAAGGAGCAGTTTCTCCTGCTGAAACAGCTGCTTTTGCAAAGGGGAACCCGCTGGATCTCCCACGCTTAGGCAGTGATAGTGACCAGACAGCTCTGGTCTGGGACAACTCTGGAATGGGACAACACGCCCATCAAAGCAGGATTTACCTGCTTTGATGAGTTCGTGTAGTTTCCAGCTAGAAATGGTGCGATGCAATGACGTCAGTACCACATTTATATTTTCCTAATTGAGATCGTTTGCAAGACTGTGATTGATTTCAGTGTAATAGGATCAAGCTGTGTTTGATCTTAAGGCCTTCTCAACATGAGGAAGAAATAAAAGGTGAGCTCGAGAAAAGATCACGAAACTCATTGCCTAAATTTAATATCACAAAGCGTTTGTGCTTAATGGAACTTTCTTCCTGTAATACCCTGCGACCTATTTCCTTGTACTTATAACAGGCCGTGGGAGCAGAAAATGAACAGCAAGGGCTGGCCATGCGCTAAGCAAAGCAGCAGTGATATATAGGGAACTGGCTCGTGGCAGGGTGTGAAAGGAAGAAATATGTCTCTGGTGGAGATTATAATATGGACTTCAATCATATTAGCACCTGGTCTCAGAAATAAGCTCAAATCTTGAGGCAATATTACCTTCTCTAAGTAAAGCCATCACTCCAGCAAGTGCTGGCTTTAGTCACAGGCTATTTTGAGTGATAAGTTTTAGAAAAACGTGTAGAATTCTTTATTTAAGGATCATCTTTTGTAGCAAATAGCCAAGAGAAAGGAACTGATCTTCCCTGTAACATGTTACATCTGACACGCAGATCTGGAAAGGATTGTTTCGAATTTTTTCCTTGCCCTACTGTATGTGGTAGAGACTAGTGGGCAGGACTTGCTGGCTCAAAGAGCTGCTGACAAGATTGAGGGTGCATTAGGAAAACTGCTTTCTCCTTGGCATGAAATTATTCCAACACTTGCTATGGAAATGTATTCCAGTAATCTACTGCCACTTCATTTGCAGTGCACGGAACTGGAGATTGCTTTAGGAAAAAAATAACATCTGCAGTAATGTTGTGTAAAATCGTCAAAAAACAACTGCTTGCTTTATTTGGCATTCTGAAAAGTGAATTGCAGTAATTAATGAATTAAAAAAAAATTTTTTTACACACACCCATTTCACAGATGTGAAGATCAGAGCCCAGGTGAAAAAAAAAGGCATCTTAAGAAATTTTGTTTTCCGTTTTCTGCTGGTGCCTCTGGTTTGCACTGTGGATCCGCACAGGCTGAGCTGAGCCCAGCTGCCTCTGAGCCCCCCAGCCATGCAATGAACTCCCTCGCAAGAAGAGGCTGTTGCAGCAAATGCGCCTGTACAGGAGGTCGGGGGACGTGCAATTTGATTTAGTGCCTCGTTTGGGCTGTTCCACCCAGCTCTACCAGATAGCTGCAGCTAGTGGTTATTGCCGAAAAGGTTTGTTTCAGGGGCAGAGAGTGAAGAATGAAAAAATGAACAGGAAAAGGTAGTGGAGCTATGCTGAAAAGCCTCGCTGAATGCTCTTTTATTCAATATTGGTCTCGTTCATAGCTGCAGGAAGCGTGACAATTGCTGGAAAGATGTGCAGAGTTCCTTCTTTGGGAGCCGTCGGTCAAGGCTGGCAAATAGTCCATCCAGGGCATCAATTGCCACCTGCTCCAGCAGCTCCTTGACTGCAGCCTTGACTGCAAGGACCACTCAAAGTGCAAAGGGCTTTGGTAGCCCCACGTTGTCCTTTCCATGCTGAACCTGAACGTGCTTCCAGGGTGGCTACCAATGTTACAAACGCCTTGGCATAAAACAGCCAAGCTTTATCCTCCCCGTAAATTTGCCCAAGGACTAGGAGTGTTTTAAGGCACATCAACCTAAAGAAGTTTTAGAGTGTGCTGGGAAAGAGCTATAGTGCTGCGATTTACAGCCGGGAACATTCACCTGGACAATAAGAGGCCTGGTGCATTGAGCTGAAAAATATGCTGCAGTGTATGGTATTGGCTTGTTTGTAATAAAACACTAGCCTAGTACATTTTACTGGTTTTACTGCCATTTATTGTTTTGTTTTCAGAAATACAGTATGTAAGCAAAACCAATAAAATAGTTTATTACGTAGTAATTGCTTGAGAAAAGAAAGACCTTCCCGAAGACGTACCATCTGGTCTCTTGAAAAGTACTCAGTGGGTGTCACCAATTAGGAGACAAGGTGGAGGGGATGGGGGAACATCATCCTGAATTCGCTGCCTGTGGGGCTGCATGGAGAGTGTTCCACAAGCCTGCGGGCAGTTGCCCTTGCTCTTTGTGTGAGTCCAGGTGATCCAAGAAGGAGAAGCAGAAGAAGGAGATTTATTACTGGTCATTCATCCAGCTCTGTTAGTCTAGAGTTAGTCTAGCCAGTGAAAGAGCAAGAGATCTCTGTGACTAGATGCAAAGTAAGTAGCCTCTTGACTAGCAGGAATTCTGTTGAGGTAGGCAGTTGTGATTCTCCTACATCTTCTTTGAGGATTTTTTCTCTCAAAGTAGAAAAACACATTGGATGTGTTTGCTTAAATTCAAGGCTGGTCTATGCAAAACCTATGGACTCAGCTTTTCTTTCTGGGCAGTCCAACGTGGTCTAATACGTGAGAAACCCTAAAATCATATCAATGTAGACAGATTCTCCTTACCTGGCCCTTCCCTGGTTGGACTATCATCCATGAAAGGAATATTTTCCCCAAAGGGCATGTTGGGGAAGCTAAATTCCTTCCTGGTATGTTTGGTTTCCTACCTTTCATTGTGACCCAGCCTCCGAGGTCAGGCTTGCTGGGAATACGATCGGTTCCACCTGCAGCATCTTGAACTGTTTGCTGTATCCAGCATCCTACCTAGCCTCCCTGCTCAGCCTTGTGCCGTGGAGCAGCTCTCCCAGTACAGCTTCATCCTCGCACTGCAGCAGCCAATTCCGGGCTATTACTGCACTGCTTAATGAGCCCGTTCAGGCTGTTTTGGAAGAGTAGTCCTTAGCTCCGCGTCTCACCCCAGGGATTTAAATAGGCTCGTATATCAAGGCCAAGCCTTGATAATTCCTTTATTTCTGGTGCTGTTCTAAATCACATGGAAACCAGGAGCTTCTTCCGAGCAGGAAAATGACTTTAAATGACTTCCTGTCGCAGGCAGCTATTGCTGACCAGGAGTGCTTCAAATTCATCTTCCTACCCTGGGCAGTCCATCGAATTTAATGAATTAGGCTGGGACAAACAAATCACTACTTCAACGTCACCAGTTAAATTCCTCATTAGAGGTTTTGCTAGTAATTGTAAATTTGCTAGTAATTGTAAAAAAAAAAAAATGCTAGTTTTGCTAGTAATTGTAAAACAATTACTAAGGAATGGTTTTTTGTTTCCTTGATTTTACACAGTTTACAAGCCCGTATGCAATTCCATGGTATTATTTCATGCTGCATCCCTGAGACCTCTCTTGTTGAATCCATGCGCCTGTACTCTCTGGTTTCTTTGTCTCGCCTTTAATTTCTTGAGCCTGTCTGTTAAGGACTCGTGTCTGTTCAAAAGGAGCAAAACACTTTAAATCTTTCAGAGCAAGAGGAGAACTTTTCTTTTGTAGAAATAATCTGCATGACATCAATAATGAGCAATTATAACAAGCCGGTAGCATTGCAATAGTCATATTGCTATTGCTTTGTTCTGTAGATGTCAGTTCAAACTTCTGAGAGTTCCTTTGTGTACCACTCAGATCATCCTACCAAATTGACAGATCTCATAACCTCTTGCCTCTTCAAACAGATTTTCCTTGAACCCGACTGTTCTGGGAAATAATTGTTAGTAGCACTTCTGAACTCCAGGTACTTTCAGTTGAATCTCTAGCAATGTGCAGCTATTTGTTTCCAGAATGTGAATTTCTCTTGACCCATCTTGGGTGCCCTAAGAAAAGACTATGGAAGGATTTCTTTGTAAATATTGTTGTATAAATAGAAGCTTATTAGCAAGGCAGGCTATGATGTTATAGCTCTTCTATTAGAGACATTTTATGCAGTTCAGAATTTTCCTTGTAGAAGTGCTGGAGGATGTGCCTGGGAGATGAAAGAGTCTTCTGGGAAACCCCACTGAATTGTTGTCACTGTTTCTGGCCCCTGATTAAGTTTTAGGTAAAGAATTCAGTTTTGGTTTCTGATTTCTCCATTTTAAGGCCTACCAAAATCGAAGATTTTCAAAATAGCTTGTTACGAAGTGCTGTGCTCCCATAGCTTTTCTTAAGCCAGCAAAGTTCAGAGGATTGAACGCATGCCAAAGCCTAACTACAAATATTGGTTTATTCCATATCAGTAGAAGATCTTTGCTCCCACTTATAAATGTGTGCGTCAGGAGCACGCTAAACCACTTGTTTTGCTCATTGTCATGTATTTAATCTCTGCGTTTGCAGAACCGGGATAATGAGGTGTCAGAGGCAAGCATAGGTTAGCCAGAGGTTGGGGAATGGGGATCAGCCCTTAGTCCCAACGTCCTGCTTCATAGCTGTGGTGTCAGGAGCTCTTTGTAGCACTAGCAAGGAGCTCTCATGATGCACAAAATTCAGGACTAAGGACTGAAAATCCCTTAAAGACTTTCAGGCCACGAGCTTAAGGCAGAGACTGATGGTCTAGCACAGGATGAAGTGCCAAGGGAGCTCAACCATGGCAGGTTGAGCTCCTAGAAAGTGAGTGGCTGCGTGGATGGAAGCCCTGTTGGTGCTTCCTTCTCCTTGCTCTTTGAGGACCCTCAGAGACTGGAGTTTTGCAGGGAGTTCCACAGTGTCTCTCCTGATTCCTATGTGCTTCGTTTGGCGTTCACCATCAGCCACTGCCAGACACAGCAAACTGGACAGGACTTGTCTTCTGTTTGACCTTCTATGGAGGTTCCTCCCTGTGCTGCCATGATTGCGATGGATGGGGAATGCAGGTACAGGTGGTCACGGACTTGACCACCTGTGGTTTGGAAGATTGCTCTGAGCACTGGAAATCAAACCGTTTGCCTTAGCAAGGTCCTGAGCTCCGTGCACAACTTCACTACTGTGGTCATTTTGGTGTTGGGGTCTCCAAAATGGACAGATGAAAGAGTCTCCTTATGAGCACTGGAGTAAGTAGAGGAGCAAGTTAGAGAGCCCAGTCCTGCACTACAGGGGCCAGTAACTGTAGGTGTCTTCTGAAGCTCATGATCCCTATGATACCACCCTAGCTCTCCATCAGCCTTGCACCCCGTCTTCTTTACCAAGTCCTCTAAGCCTACGAGGCTGCCTCACACTATCCCTCGGCAGTCTTGTTTTGCTGTCCAGAATTTCTCTGCTTTTCACTGTTTCCTCTTGGCTAACAAAACGATGCCACGCATCCCTGCGGGTGCTCACCACGTGAGCGCACGATGATGGACGCACCCAACAGCGCTCGCAGTTCTGAGGCTAGCTCTTCAACTCAAGTATGTCTTCGGTCTTTCTTTGTATTCAAGTTGATTGAGAGGGTTTAAGTATATACAGTGTTCAAATTGCTTTTATGCATGAAGAGATTTTCAAGAAATCAATGCACTCTTTGAGTGAAATAATTAATACATGAACTGGCTGCCCTTTAAAGATAGTAGTAATGCTCTTTACTAAGGCCGATGCACTAATATTGTGTTCCATAATGTACTTTTTAAAAGTTAAAATTCTTCATCGTTGGTATTTCAGTAGGACACAGAATTAAGTAAGCCGAGCTGTATTTATTACCAGAAAACTGATTATTATTACTGACCAATCTGCTCTTTAATGATTCAGCGGGCATGTTGGTTTTTATAGTAATGAATACGGAGCTCTTAATCAGGTGATCTGACAAGGGTGCAATTTTCCTGGAAAATTATGCCAGACTGAAAGTGGTTTTGTGAAGAATAAGGAAGGGGGAAGAACCTATAAAATGCTGCCATTCGAAGAAGGACGAGACAGCAGAAGCTGAAGGTAGAACATTGCAATTATTTGTTTCTAACATCTGTATGCAGATACTGGTCAAAATTTGCAGGTGGTATTAGCCTTCTGTTCAGCCCAATTCAAAGCAAAGCTGAAGTTTAATTAAAGCTTAATTCTGTTACACCAGAGATGAACAGGAGCAGAAGCGTGAGGCTGCTCACAAGCAGCATAGTAGGCTTGGTGCTGTGAACAACCTCTTAAAAATCAGCTAGCTGCAGTCCTCTTGCTGAGCTATTGTCAGATGTTTAGCCTCTTTTATTTGAAAACTGAATATTTATTTTCGTTTCTCGGGCAGATTTCTCATTCTTCATCACTCATTGATTTCCCTCAGGTGTCTTGCTCTTTCTACCAAAGTGATCTACAGGTGAACAACCTGGAGTGTTATGGTAGGTTGACAAAAAGCAATCATTTCCATGGCTACCCAGCAACCATTAATTGCTATAATAGACTCTTTTATTCAGCTAGCAGTGCTTAGGTGTGCAAAGTACAGTGAAGACCCCATGATAGAACCATTAACTACAAAGAAAAGTTTTCAAAGCACAACTGGAACACAGAACATAGCATGGGAGCTGCCCAGCTTCCATGAGGATGGTGCCGACACTGCTCTCAATCATCCGTATTTTCCACAGGGAAAGTGAGCCGCACAAATATCTTGTTAGAATGTATTAATTCTCCAAATTTTCCTGCTTACCAGCTCTGCATGAATTATTAGTCCTCCAGTTCCAGTTCTTCTTATATATATATAACTTATTTTCGTTATTTTTTTTTTTACTACTTTCCTGCAAAAGTTCTAAGTTATCAATATAGTGTTGTTATAGAAGCAACAAACCACCGCTTTTGGCTACCCTCTCTACTAGTTCCCACTTTGTCACTACAGGAAGGCTATTCCACTGGGGACTTGCCAAAACAACAAATGTCTACAACTGCGACACTGGGAAGAATGATAGCTGATCTTCCTAATAAATAATGCAAAGCATGAGCTCATTTGGCCTACTGTAGGTAATGATTAACTTTAAATCTCCCCCCAACCAAGGCTAAAAGTGATGTAACTACAGGTAACATGCATTTTTTAAATATTTTATAGCATTGAAGATACTTTCAGGTTGTTGAATGTGTCCCGTGAGCAAATCATTTTGGCAGATGTTTGGTTTTGCTGGGCCTGTTCTTGTTGTTTCTTACACAGAACCGAATTTTCAGGACTGCAGCTGATCTGCAGCTTTCCACGGGGGCTAGGGTGGGATTATTTAATCTGCTTCAGAGAAATTCTTGGGAAAGACTCAGTCCGAAGGGGTCTGCACCAGGTCTTGGTCAAGTCAGGCAACACATAACAAATATTGCAGCGGGAAGGAGCAGACTGAGCTGTAAACACAGGGAATGTTTTACAAAGGGCTCGTGAACTGTGGCAGGGCTCGCACGGGCTTCCTTGTGCTTGCTTGGAGGTGCTCTATGGTGCTTTACGCACGATTTGCACCCGTGCTTAGAAAGCAGTGCTTCCTCAGGCTGCATCCCTCTGGACATCAATGGCTCTAAGGGCTGGAAGCTTGGAGGAGAAGTCAAGTTGCTTTTCCCTGGGGTAGGTAGTGTGTGCAAAGCGCATATCCATTTTTTGATCAGAATTATTTTTTAATTGGGGAATTTTAACATTGGAAGATAGTGTTTCATCTTTCTTTAAAAAATCCATACTTTGACATGGGTGGGAAACAAAATACATTTATACTTCTAAGGGCTACCCCATGTCTGCCTTCTGTTTCTACACTTTGAACTCATCAGAGCATAGGACCTCTACCATCCTGAATTTAGGCTGTTCCTGGTAAAACACGTCCAATTTTTTGGTAATTCCTCAAGTTTTAACATAATGAAAATTATCAAAGTCAATAACTTTAATGCCAATTGGAGTTTTCTTTTGGTGGGATGGAGATTAGAGTGAACATTTCTGAGCTATTTATTGATGGAAACATCAATGGCCAACTTAAATATAAGCTCATGCTCTCTACATCAAATTTCATACCGCCAAGTGCATTTCAAGACAGATTTTAAAAAAAGAGTAATTTTTATCATTGTGGAACAAAAGTACTAAAGCATCTCATGATTATAATAGAGTGACAAGATGTTCTTGAGTGATCTCTCAGTTTTGGAAAGGAAATACAAGACAGTTTGACTTGTCTAGTGCTCATTTCAAGCATTCAATCTAAACAGTCATTTCTGAGTTTTAAAGAAGACAATGCAGAACACCATACAAGCCCTGACAACAGCTTCTGATGACAAAGAGCGAGCAGACAGGGAATCCTTTCAGTTTAACAATGCAGATAAAAGGACATTTTTATATTTCAGCTGATACTCAAGGCTCAGTTGCTGCAGACAATACAGAAATAACACAGTGCTGCTTCCCTCCAATGCACTTTTACTTCTTGAGTCGAGGTTAGTTCACCCATATTGATTCACTGCCAGTGCTTATTCTCTATCAACTTTGCACACCCTTTTTTTGTATGAGGTCAGTGCTCGGTATAGAAATAATACCAAAGCTAGGAGAAAAAAAAAAATGTAAGGATAGTTGTGAGACTAGAGCTGAAATTGCCTCCTTGCTCCATTTGGTCCTTTAAGAATAAGAAAGCTGAGCTCTTTCATGCCTTGTTCCATTGTCTGTCATATTTGAGGCCTCTTTTTTTTCCAAAGCAACTAAAGAAAAAACACCATTGGCTTTGAAATTATAGTCAAAAATTCTGCATGTGGGCTAGGGGAGAGAAGAAAATGAAGAGAAGGAGAATGAAACATATGCACGCGTGCTCCTTCAAGGTAACAGGCAGCTAGGGCTTCCAATGTATTTATTTATATACAGTTTCCGTTGACTTCAGTGGAAATTGTCTTGAAACACAAATTTTGATACCCGAGGCTCGGGAAGTTTAAGCTGATAAAGACAGCCTCTCCACACAACCCCCGGCCTTGGGCTAAGCTGTGCACAACACAGAGAACCCCAGTGCTGTGGATTAAAACGGGTGCGAAGCCCATGGGCAAGACTTGGCTTTGGCTCCAGGGAGCTCAACTTGGGTCATCCTTGAGTCCCCAGAGTCCTGGCAGAGAATGGACACAGCCTGATAGTCCTTGTATGTTGATCTTAGTACCCAAATTCATTGTGTGTTCTTATTACTCAAATACTATAGGGAACACGGGAGGAAAGCTGGAGTATTAATTCTGATCCTACTGCAGAATTTGAGAAACACTAGAATATAGTCCATAAAGTAGCTCCCTAGTGAGTTGCATATCTAGCTGCTTGCCGCATTGAGTCCTCTGCAAATAAATTATTGGGATCATTCCATAGCTCTCCTCTCCTGCCTGAATTGCGTATCGCAGCTTTTTGTATAATTTACATGTTTCAGGTTTAAATGATGCAATGTGGTTATTGCATTCTTGCAAATACAGGGCATAAATCAGTAAGTGTGTTTGCTCCATACAGAACAAAACATTGTCCTTGGGTGTACACGTGCATTACTCACAGACTGAAGTCAATGCCATTTTTGCTCATCTAAGGACAGAATTTGTCCCGAGTGCCAACTGGAAAAACTCAACTGACAAAGAAAAGATGGAACTTTCACAGAGAGCAGAAAGCTGATATCCCTTGCCATGAAAACCAAATGTGAAAAAGTTCATAATTTAAAGCAGCCTCGGGTTATAATAAATAATTGAGTCCTCAATTATATGCATTTTCTCCTTAACATAGAACTGTCTCCCCATTTTTTTATGTAAAAATCAACCCATAGATCCTTATTGCATATGTATGTATATATATAATGTGTAAAAAATTCATGCCATTGTGATAATTTACTTAACTTTGATCCTTCATGATTTGCTCTTTCTGCATAAAGAGTTGTCTTTGTTGAATTCTTTGCACTATATGCTATACCATACCTTAAGCAGTAAAATAAGGATTTTGAAGTATGCCTCTACTGGATTTATTCCCATATTCTCTATGTGTAGTAAGGAGGTATGAAGCAATGCCAAGATGAGATTAAACTAAAACGATGAAGCTGAGTGTGTAGTTTGCCAGTAGCCTTAATTCACCCTCTCTTTCGCTTCCCAGGCTTGTTACTAAAAGGAAATGATTGCTTCTTAATTATTCATTATTTAAGTTTAATAACTGATTATTACTGCTTAATGATATGAAAACTTTTAGCTGTGGCTGATCAGAGAAATCGCTTTGCATCCCAGGTTTCTGAATGGATGCATTTGCACACCTTTTTCCTGGCACATTTATTATCCCCTTTTCATGAACCTGCATTTCTGGGTCCTCTAAGTTCCTTTTCTCTAAACATGTCACTTAATTTTGGGGGGAAGAACAATGAAGTTGCTGAGATATGAGAAAAATCTATAATTGGACTGATGCTCTTTATTGCTTCTTTGCTTTTATTTGGAATCAAAAACTATGCATTGAATTAGGTAGCAGGAGCTGTGTTGAAGAGTCTGCCATCCAGGTGATGCAGAGGAGCTTTGTGTAGCGTCAACGTGGCCTCATCCATCCCATCACAGCTGAGGTGTTTAACAGCAGCGTGCAGCTGAACCTTGATGTTTGAGCACATGGCTTGTATTTGTGTTGAATGAACAGAGGTTTTGCTAAATCTCTGCATCTGAATTTTGTGAAGATGTGCACATACTACAATTTTCACCCAGGCAATATTAAGGATGGCAGTAATGAGTCCCATCTGCCACTGTCTTTCATTTCCATTCACTTCGCTCAGAAAAGACATTTTGTTATGTGAAGAACATCATCTTCAGAACATCTGCCTCCCAAGCGGCTGTGACCCAAAGCGCTCAAGCTCCTAGGACCTGCCTGCTCATCTGCATCCTTGGCTGTAGCTTTTGACTTCAGCTTTCAGTTATGATTGTTTACTCTTTTTACGGCTCTGTGAGTGATTTTGCCCAATGCCAAATCATCTAAAGGATGTTTTTACAATGAAAAACGGTGACGGTATAATGTTTTCTTTTCCCAAAACCTGGAAAACTCCACTCTGTGGAACCAAACCAATACATTAGCTGGCTGGCAGCATTATATGAGAGCGTGGGCAGAATTTGCTCCTATGGAGAGGTTCTAGCAATCAGATTTGTGAGCTCTTGTGCAGAAGGGTTATAGTGCCCATAGATTTGCTCCGATTCTTTTTTCCCCTTCCCACCTCAGCTTCTCTCTCCTCTAGGCAGGCAGGACTGCCTTCCAGCAGCCCAGGGCGCCTCCGGGACTGCCGGTGGACTTGTTAAATTGGGATAATAATTTGGGGGCTGTTGGCCACACGTTTGTTATGAAATGAAGTAACTCTCTTCACATGAGCTGTCAGAGATTACTTTTAGTTGCAATCAATCTAAATTCCAACTGGAGACTTCAAGGTGAAGGCTGTGAACTTTGGTACCTATTAAATGCCCATGAAGCCATCCAGGCTTTTTCATTTTGGGGAACAGTATTTCTGCATTGCTCTGCTGCAGAAAGTATTGTTTATATGCCATAACTCCACAGCATTAAATGCAATAAATCCCGTATTTCGGGAAATGACCTCCATCAAAGTTGGAAATTAAGTTCTTCAGGCCAAATTCTGATCTGTGTCCCTCTTCTGCTCACAGCAATAAATGCTTTAAATAAACTCCGGGGAAAATTTCTGGCCCCATGGCAGTAAAATCCAAAACTGATCAAAAAAATATATTTATTTATTTATTTATTTATTTATAGCATTTTATTGGGTTCAAAATTCTTCTATTCTTCACAACTGCTTGGGTTCTATCAAGCAAAAAGCAATCTCCTGTTATGGTCATTCTAGCATATGCGCCTTTAAACTGCTAGTTTTGTGATCTTTAAAGACATCTTCTGGAAGGAGTTTGAGCAATAGGAAGCGAGTATCCATAAGCATTATATAGTTATATAAATGTGAATCTGCACAGTCCTTTGCATTTGAATATTTCTCCTCAATACCTTTTGCTTACACTTCATTTTTAATCGAGACAATTGAATGTAACCCAAAACAAGACCTTTCCCTAATGCTGAATTTAATGACCCTTTTAATACCAGTACAGTTGGGCTGCTTCTGTCTATCTGCTGTTCCCTCTTAGCTTTGGAGCATTAAACGCGCTGCAAAAATGACTTCTTGGTATGGTCCACAAATTATCCAAAAGGCACACAGAAGCCGTATACTCAGCCAGCATGAAATCAAAAACTAATCAATGCAGATTATGTTAGATTAGCTAAGCAAGTAAACAATTAGCAAAGTTAATGTTAGCTACCCTGTCCTTCAGCATTAAGCAGTTAAGGAATTTGTCTTCCCAGACATGTTGAGTTCCTGTTCACATCGGTGACATTACAGGTTATAGGAGGATTTTTTCCAACTAGCAATTCCTTTTGGGGCTGTTATTTTTATTTATTCCTGTCATTTTTCCTCCCATGCAAGCCCTAAACAAAAACGTATGGAAATCCTAGCAAGAAAAGGAGGGTCAGGGATCTGAGGGGACGTCACAACGTGACACAGCAGAGCAAAAGGTGCAAAGTGAAGAGTTTGCCTTCTCAGCAGAAAATACAGAAGGTCAAACGCAATTTTGTTAGCAGGAATTTAGGGTGTTTTTCCCTCTCTTTACCCAACTGATCTGTGTTTGGCTGTGCTGAATCACTGTTTGCTGGGGTTGTTGTTGTTGTTGTTGTTATGGAGACTTATTAGTGATGCCGAGAGGTGACTTGCAAGCGCCCAGCACCGCTGCTTCCCTTCCCTGTTCCCTGTCTGGGAATCCGGTCCTGATTCCCAGATCCCGATGGGATCTGCTCCGGCGAGCAGTCACTTTGACATCTGAGCCTCATCCCAACACAACGTGCTGTGCTGTTCCTTTCAGATTTAACTTTAAATGATCCTTTACATGATGCCGAGTTAATTTTTCAGCAAGGCGGTGCAATGTGTGAACATCCTGACACGAGGGGCTGTGGTGAGAAGGGAAAGCTCCCGGATCTGCAGTTGGGAACGGCGGGAGCATCTCCCCTCCTGCGCGGGTCTGCGCGCCGCCAGTCACCTAATCAGCACGCTGTGCAATGGAGATAAAGGAAACAAAAAAGCCCATCAGCAACCAGGGCATTGTGCTTGAGAGAATTAACGGCTCCCCATTCTGGATCTCTAGGTCTTGGCTCATCCGGGCTGGCTCAAAGCTACCCGAGGTCATAAAAGACTTTGCTAAAATAAAAGACCCATGCAAGCTAATAAAAAAGTTGACAGAGTTACTGATGTCATTTTCCAGGGAGCTGTAACTGCTGCCTTATAGCCACTTCATTGAGAACAAAGTGCGGAGCCCAAAGTTGAGCGGAGCTTTGGAGGGAAAACGAATGGCGCCTGGATCGGATACAACCCCCAAAGTGTGTGTTAAGGTTAAAACCATTCCAGGAGCTGAATCCGGCACAGAAGAGGATGCGACAATGAGTTTCGTTTAAAGACTGAATTCATTTGCCACCGGGAACAATGAGGTTTTGCTTTTTTAATCAAAACGCAGACAAGTAATTTCTTAGGCAAGCAAAGCGCTGAATTATGTTAGGGGAGATACAATCGTGAGTAAACAGTCTTTGCTGTAATGCAGCTATAAAATATAATATACATATACATGAAGTAAAGGAGTGATTGAACTTGTCATTTAATTGTGTTATCAGATTTGTAGCTTGTGAGAATGTCAGGGAAAATAACACAGTATGCAGGATGGGTCAATTTATTAATTGTGTGTAATTCTTAAGCCCATTCCAGCTTGTGCTATTGTATTTCTTATTCATAAGCGCTTACCCGGTAGCTTCGATAAATAATATCCAGCCAGCAGGTTAGTTTTCATAATCTTTCCATTTTGATTGCTTTCTGGTTGTCCTTTAGGATCAGTGACTGGATCATCCAACATTTTCAAAGCCCTTTCCGAACGCCAGTAGCTTCCCAAGTAATGGGATAAAAGGGTTAGTCTATTTTCTCGTGAATATATCTCTAATTCTTGTCCACTTTCCCCTTCTCCAAACCAGCTCTATTACTGCTTGCTTCAAATTAAATCACATAAAAACTGTACTCCAGCTAGGCCAGCCAAGCTGCTGGCCAAATCTTGATCTATTTATTCATTTTTACTCAAATAAAACTTGGGAGCTTTAGCTGAGTGAGAACGCAGAACTCCAGTCTATTAAGAGAGGCAAAAATAGCAGTTTGAGAGGAACTCTGGGGTTACTCAGAGTGAAACAGTCTGTCAATATGTGCTTGAAGTCCAAGTAATTGTCCTTATTTTGAAGAGCTAAGGCACAAAAACCCAGAGGTTTCTACGGAAGGGGGGGATGC
This sequence comes from Nothoprocta pentlandii, assembly GCA_013398315.1. Classification (NCBI taxonomy): domain Eukaryota; kingdom Metazoa; phylum Chordata; class Aves; order Tinamiformes; family Tinamidae; genus Nothoprocta; species Nothoprocta pentlandii. The sequence goes on along the minus strand of VZSG01000278.1, from coordinate 563,917 downwards.
TCCTGTCCCTGCTCATGGGAGGATTTGCCCAAATTGGCAAAACCTCCGCCCTGGGCAGAGCTGCCCGCACTCTGCGCCGGGCTTTTCCAAACTGGAGCTTCGAGGGAGGCTTTAGAGCTGGATTTTCAAAATATTTTGGGAGCGAGGCTGCTTTCAGTAATCCCGTCACTTCTTGCAGTGACTGACACTGGAGCGAGGGAGCTAAGCCGACGGGAGCCCTTCCTGGGGAGCCGCCTCCACGCAGGGCTCGCGTCCCATCCGCCAAAGCTCCGTACACCCCGGACGGAAAGGAAAGTTTGGGCAAGGGCGGCACATGAAAAACGGGGCATTTTAGCCATTTCTGACCTGGAGACTTGAAGGATTTTCCCTCAACATAAATTTATTTCAAGTTTCACAGCTTGGGGGATCAGGATCCTGCTGTGACTTTGGGGTCCCAAGGACAGCAGATGCCTCCAAGCTTGGGGTGTATTTCCTCTTTATGCTCTGGGCGCTTTATTTTTTTTGGTTTAACTCTATACTTATTCAAGGAAATCTGTTTGTATGTGGATCAGGAAGCCTATAAGAAGCCCTCTCCTGGTTTGCAGTTTTCAATCTGCGGTTTGAGGCAGGGAGGGAATATTTTAATGCACCTACGAGATTGCACCCGGGTGCCCCTGGGGAGACGGAAAGATTGCAAGATCTTCATTAAGGCCATGTGAGAGGCAAAAAAATAGGGAAGAGAGAAAAACAAAAAGGAGATAGTTCTTCATATAATTCATAGACCAGAACATATTGTTTTGAATATTAGTGGCGTGTCGCATCCCCCAAGATCTGAACGCGCTGGCAATGAGGAGTTTTGCAGAGGTTCCCAGACATTCGGGAATTAGGCAATACATGGAGAAGGTGAGATGAGAGCAGGGACTAGAGCTGTCCCCATTCTCTAATTCTTCCTGCTTAAAATGCACCGAGAAAAGTAAAGAGAAAGAAAGAAAGAAAGAGTGAGTTCCAGTGCTGAAGTGCCCCATGGTGATTATTTTGGCATTTTATCTAAGCAGAGCTTCCCCAGGCCCGGCTTGTGGCAGCAGCCCCGTCCTTTGCAGGTGCCTCCTGTGAGCGGAGCCGTCCCCTCCGGAGCCTTCCCTTCTTGAGGCTCAACAAGCTCATTTAGATAAGGCTCTGCTCCGTCATCTGCAGAGCTGCGGCGCGGCGAGGCTCATTAGCGCAGGGTAATTACAGAGAGGTTTATTTTCATTTCTCTCATTGCGACGTCTTCCCCGTCCCCGGGTTGCAGCACATCACGATAGGAAGGTTTAATAGGAAGGGCTCTGGTGAGCGCTCGGGTCGCCCTGGGCTCTGCAGTCGTGCCAGGGGGGTCTGCGTTGGCTGCTGTCACCCGCCGTGACGCTGCCCGCAGCGCTGCACGTCCAGCACCCGCTCCCGTTAACCTGGGAACGGATGGGTTCGGGGCTGGGAACGGATTCCCAGGTTCCCGCATTTCCTTATTCTGAATGTTTTCCACAGAACCTGAGAGCCACTCCGAGCACTGAGTGACCAACCTGAAGCTCCGGCTCCGGGATTTGGTTGGTTCGAGTAATTACACAATTACTTGTGCTACTTGCTCCGATTTTACGCTCTCCTCCAGGGCACCGTGTATTATTTTCAGAAGGGAAAATTCAAAGATCAGAAAGCGCCTAATAGCTGGAGAGAGGCAACGCCTTATAAAAGCGTTATTGCTATCGATTTTGTGCAAGATTTGATTACGAGGAATTGGCAGGGAAATGATTTAATACTAAACATTGAAGACTAATATCCAAGAGGTAGCTGGGACAGCAAGAGACAAGAAAACGTGTGTTTGCTCTTACTTTGGGAGAGGATGCTGCCATTCACGGGCACTGCAAAGAGCGAGAGGCTTCTCATAACCCCACGACAGCGACAAAACGGTTTGTGTTGTAAGAGTTACGGCACAAATTTGACCTAACAAGTAACAAATGTGTAAGGAAAAGTAATTCCATAGGCAACTGAAACAAATACAAGATTATCTTTTCCTTCCTTAAAACACTTCTTCAGCCTCTGTTTCAAGTGAAAGGCCATAAATAAAGCAAAGCAGCCCCAAATCAATGTCTGCACGAGGTCCCCAGGCAGTTGAAGCCATTGAAGCCGTTGAACACGTCGCCTTCTCACGGGCACTTGCTGGTGCCTTCAGCATGAGAAATCCCTACCCCGGGCTCGAACGCTGCTTCCCAGCCCCTCCGTCAAGCTGGATTATTCCCTGCCCTCTGGAAGCCGCAGCAGTGCCGAGCGCTGCCCGTCCTGCAGCAGTTCATCACGACGGAGAGCCTAGAGAGGACATCTCAGTCGCAACACACCAAAATAAGGATAATTTTCAGCGTTTCCATATGTCCGTAGCCAGTTAGGTCGGTATGGATGGCTCTGGGATCCAGCTTCCAGGAGGGGACGATGGCCGCAGGGACAGAGTAGCTGCCTTTTAATTCTAATTTATTACCAGAATCACACCTTGCATCTCTAGAAATTGTAAATGATGCAGGTGCCGCTATAGAATGTGAAAATTTCTTTATTTTGCACATTTTCTGCAGCACCCAGGAGCCACTCAAATGATGGGCTGACCGCTCTGAAGCTCCGGCTCACAGATCTGGATTATTTCACAAACCAGCTTTGACGGTTTTTCCTCAGCACCCGGGAGAGGGGTCCAGTAAAAACCCTTGGATAGGAAAACTGAGAAAAATAGGTGCCATGCGGGATCCATCCGTGTGTCCCGACAGCTCCGTGTGCGCGAGCCCTGTGCTTTGGGAGAGCTTCCAATATTCCAAACATCGTCCAGCGGCTGCCGGTCCTGTCCTCGACACCGGGGCCACCAGGAGGGACGGTCCCCACGCTGCCGGGTACACGCACGGCTACGGACGGGAGCGCATTAAACGGGAGCGGGAACAAGCAGCACTTGCACCGGCACGCGGGCGCGAGGCGGACGCCGTCTCCCAAGGTTCGCGGCGGCTATTAATTTTGTTCCTCCTTATTAATTAGTGACCAAGAGGCTAATGAAGAGCTGGCAGCTCCGAAGCTGACACGGAAAGTACGCGCCGTGCAGTTGGCAGCGGGAATTTTATGCGCTGTCCAAGCGAAAAGTCTTGGCTAAGCGTACGTACGCAAAGCTACACGCGATCATCTTAATGAGCAATTAACAGACGGACGCCTAATAATTGAATCACGGCTCTTGTCACATCTGTATTTGTTTAACACCCCGAGTTTGGGCTCAACGTGGTTCTGAGCGCCTGCTTTAATGAGGGCCAATTTACGCTCCTGGTCCGAGTATCCGCAGGGATGAGCGCGAATCCCGCTCTCCCATTAGCACCGAGCGCCGTCTCGTCCACACGCGCGCTGTCCGGGTGCCTGCAGGGCTTAATTACTGCAATTAGGGAGCGGGGCTGGCCGGGGGGGGCGTGATTTGCTCCAGTCCAGACTTTTCTCCAAGATATACTTCCCCATCCTTCCTTGTCTGGTGGAAAGCACAGTCCTGTTTACATCCGTTGTGCAGTTTGAGGGAAAACGACCCAAATCACTTGCTCTTCAAAGCGCTGGTCGGCAGGGACTTTTTTGTCAGGACATTTTGGGTAAATTTGGGCCAGACTCCCGTGGGAGAAGCCGCCCAGGGCCGGGGAACGCAGCTCCTTTCCTGCCCTTATTTATTTCCTTTTAAACCTCTGGCAGGAGAGGCCCCTCG